>OX940810.1:5855202-6387163 GCA_954870605.1 Acer campestre | reverse complement strand
TGAGAGTGCAATTTTAGTTCTTTAGTGGAACGAACTAAAATTAATAGATTGAACCTAAGTGAATCATTTGTTGATTGTGATTGGGTTATGTCTATTGGAGTTTAAATTTAGATAGGCCCGCCAAGATCCTCAATCCACATGGACTTGCATGAATCACTTGATACATTCTACCGGACTATTTATAGGTCCATATAGAATTGTATTTAATATATTATGAATATAATTTGCACATTATTTATTTAATGGGCTGTTTAATTATATTAATATATTAATGATAGACACGTGGGCTTGTTTCTTTTAGTAAGAATGAGTCTAGTTCACATGTGGGCTTTTTATTAAAGTCCAAATGGATTAAATAAAATAAGAAAAACCAGCATTTTCAATGTTAGCCTTGCAATTTTACTGACAAGAACTCTTGGGAGGATATCAATAAAATTACATTGAGTGTGTTACCAAGATATCGACCCTCAATTTTCTCTCACGAAAATCCCTCCTTAGGGAGTAGATCTCGTTTGAGTCCATTGTCTAGTCTATCCTTGTAAGGAATTATGTTGCTAAATTCCATTCATGGACGCCCCTTGGGGGGATTACCAATAAATAATTAAGCTCAACTAACCTTGGAGGCCATAGGTGTTACAAAAACACCTTCTCCCACTCAATTATTTAAGGCGTGTGATTAAATCCTATAGAATGATTTACCAAGTTATTTAGATGCCAATTTAGATACCTAAATCATTCAATGCATGTTCATACCAAAAGAGATATATGAGTAGCACTCCTATTCTATATGTCATGTTATCATACAATAACAAATATTGTAATATTTAAGCAAAAATTAAATAGCAACAATTTTGGCCCATCCTAGAAAAACAAGTAAATTACAATTGTTTAGGAATACAAGATCTTCAAGTGGCCCATCAACCATACGCTCATCCTTCGGCCTCCTCCCATGGGCGTGCACAGCCCACAACCCCACAAAGGGGCTGCCATGCGCAGCCCATAAGGCCACACAAGGCTGCCGTGCGCAGCCCACCATGTAATGGGCTTGCCATGCGCAGCCCAATCCACTCCTAGGGTGCGCATGGTGCTCGTTCTTGGTTCCGGTTGCTTCATTTTTCTTCACGTCTTCGATTCTTCGATGTAGAACGTATTACAACTTTATTTAAACAATAAAATACTGCAGTATTTTTTTTTTTATTCACTGCAGTACTTTTACAAACAAAAACTGCACAAAAAAATTAAAAAAAAAAAAAACTGCAGTAAAAACTGCACTTAAAATAAATTAAAAAAAAAAAAAAAAACCAAGCAACTACCAAGAAGGAATTATGGCGATGATAGACCACCCTTCTTGTTACAATTCCGAAACAAAAATTACATTGAAAATCTAGGACCAAAATCGAGCAATAACAATCCACATAAACATATATAAATCCATACACCCACATGTAATTATATATGCGAATACCTAGAGTGCCATCTCTTTCTAAACATGCATAATCACAATAAAAAGAAATAGATTCACATAAATATACGTTAATTAATTAAAAGGGTTCAACCAGGCTCTGATACCAATTGTAGGGAAAAATACCGTAGTACACGCAGCGGAAGCGAGACTAAAAATAGATTTAGTAACTTTAAAAAATTTTCCTTTTTATGAACCTTAACCCTTTAATTAATTAAACATATATATAATCAACAAAAGAAGAATACCTTTTGTCGCGTGATCCGATTGACTTACGTCGATGGTAATCCGCAAGATCTTCAATCCTAGCACGAACGTGAATCACCTAGAAGCGTGGTCTCCCTTTTTCTTTGAATTGCAAACCTGAGAATGGACAAACAAACTTTTCTTTTCTTTTTGTTAGTCACAAAACAATCAAAAGAAGACTAAGATTATTCTGGTCACTTTTGAGTTCTCAATCTAATGATCGAAACTCGCGTGAACCTAAATCGATGTTGTACACACAAGCTTATTGATGAACAAGCAATTAGTGTACCATCAAAGAATAATCTATTCACTCTTTTATGTTTTAGTAGAAATAAATAATTCTTTCTATGAATTGAGAAGAAGAAGAAGATTGAATCAAGCACCACACCCTCTAGGTGGCCGAATTCTATAAGTCCAAATATATAGGTGGCCAAATTTTCTTCCTCTATTTCTTTTAGGGTGGCCGAAAATCCTACTCCAAAAGGGACTAGGGTTGCCGCAAATCACAAGCAAAAAGGAGTTTGTGTTGCACCCTAATTCCCATCTAGTTTAAGACTTTAAACCCTAATCCAACTCATAGATCTTTTATTATTTTATTTGACTAAATAAAAAGACTTCTTATTTGATTAAATAAATAAAATTATTTATTTATTTTCTTATCAAACAAGTCTTTTAATTTTAGTATACTACTACCAATAGTATAACTCTAGGAATCATATTTCCTAATCAGAAAAGATTTGTTTCTTAATTAAACAATTAATTAATAAATTAATTAATTCTTATTTAATTAAAACAATGAAACAAAATAATATATTAGGTTAAAAAGCACCTTGCCGCCCCACTCATACAAATGGGCCATATATTATTTTCTTATTTCATTTAATCCATTAGACTTTAAATAAAAAGCCCACATGTGAACCAGACCCATTCTTACTAAAAGAAACAAGCCCACATGCCTTTCATTAATATATTAATATAATTGAGCAGCCCATTAAATAAATAATGTGCAAATTATATTCTTAATATATTAAATACAATTCTAAATGGACCCATAAATTGGTCCGGTAGAATATATCAAGTGATCCATACAAGTCCGTGTGGATTGGGGATCTTGGCGGGCTATCTAAATTTAAGCTTCAATAGACATAACTTAATCACAATCAACAAATGATTCACTTAGGTCTGATCCATTAATTTTAACTCATTCCACTAAAGAGCTAAAATTGAACTCTTAAATAAAGACAGAAAAGGAAGATGTTCCTCATTCATACCCTAGACAATCACGTTGGAGATAGTGTATCCTCGTGATTAATATCAGTAATCGCCAAGAGTTCATAGACCACCTATAACTCTCCAAGTTACCATATTTACTCATATGACCACGTTTTGAACTTGGATATTTTGACTTGTCCAGAAGCCATGTTTTCAATAGACACTATCGAAAACTCAACGTTGAGATTTAATATCCAATTACCTCAAAACATCCGTATGATGATATTATACTCTCATTTAATAAATGGAGTCACGATGTCCATATCTATAAATGAAGTCCTCTATCGATTAACAAATGAATATCACCAAACTATCGAGGATAGACTATGCGATATAATTGTACTTATTGATAACTCAAATGATATCACTTGCAACCATAAGTCCATCATTTATCTCAGGATTAAGATAGACTCTCCGATTGTCCTGATAATGAAAAGACTTTTATCTACTGACGGTTATAGATAAAGTATTTCATTGTGATCCAGTTCAATGCACCCAGTGCACTAGATTCTTTTGCTCGAAGACACTCCGATGATTTTAGACTCATCATATCTCATTTGATCCCACTCAGATGCTAGCAAAATAATTCTACAACTTTAACAAGATAAAGGTGTCCAACCTTTAACTTAAGTTGTGAACAATATTCAAGACTAACTAAAGAATTGTGTCTACCACATACATATCCAGATGTACGAACAATTCTTCTTTTCTCAAAGTCTTTAGACCTTATGATTATTTACTTTGACAATTATAATATTAAACTATAAATGCTATAAGATTTGTTTAAACCAGAAATCACTTTATTAATATGAAAAAGATTGTTAATTACAATATTACACTCTTGCTATTGAGCATAATCCTAACATGGCTACCCAGTAGGTCACACCTGGAATGTTGATCACCTCAAGAAGTTCTATCCATGAAGTTTGAAAAAACAGTTTATTTTGTCCGGTATCACTCTATGTGCTCTGAATTTGCTTTCTATCGCCTAAAGAATTCAATAAAGAAGTCAGTTTTTTCTCCCACATGATTCTCTTATGTTCATCATGAAAATTTCTCCAAAACTAACTCGTCTTAAGACCAAGAGAGCTACATAGCACTCCAGATGCCCTGGACTTGGTCAACCCCTCCATGAGGATCACCATAACTGAATCGCCTTAAGACAAGGAGAGCTACATAGCACTCCTGATGCCCTGGACCGGGTCAACCCCTCTAGGAGGATCGCCATAACTGATCACCATAAGACCAGGAAATGCCATGTGGCATCTTGTTGCCTTGGACAGGACCTACCCTTCTCCAAGAAGGGTTTGGTTTATAAAGGTATAATTGCCTACTAGACCAAGGATGCAAAGTCGTGACCATGGTTGCCTGTCGCAATCCTCAAGACCAGGAGAACCTATACGGCACCCCTAATACCTTGGATTGGGAATACCTTATTTTAGGAAGGATCTGGTGCATGGGTGCCTAAGTGGCATAGTTGCCTACCAGACTAAGGATGTGAAGCCATGGCCCTGGTTGCTAGTTGCAGTCCTCAAGATCAAGAGAGCCTATACGACACTTCTGAAGCCTCGGACGGGGAATACCCCTCTCTAGGAAAACATGGCGCATACACAAATTGCTTAGGGATCAAGATCCCTTATCAAGATACTTGATGCCACAGATTCACCTATGTTATCGCAAAAGGACCAATATTCCTTGTGAAGGATCACCTGGCACCCCGATTCGCCTTGTGAGAATTGAGAAGTAGCCTTAGTGGACTTCTCCTATGTAGGAAGTACCCAACACTTTGATTTACAATATCCTAATCTTGGTTGTCAAAGAAGTTTTGGCCACCTACAATGACCACCCCTTCTATCAGGGTCAGATGATAATTGGTGCAAATTACTTGTAAAATTTCTATCAGATCTTACAAGAGGACTACATATCAGGACTCCTCTGTCAAGTATCCAGGTGCTAAGACTTAATCACCATCAAAATTCTCAAGTGTGTTCTATCTGAATTACAGGATGAACATCCAAGTGCCAAGTACCATCAACATTCCATGTAAGTTTTGTCTGGATTATTAACAAATACCTAGATACTAAGTGCTACTAGCATTTCAAGTAAGTCTTATCTCGATTAAGGAGGAACATGCAAGAATAAAAATACTACCAGGATTCAACATGGACAAGAAAGACAGTGTATTTGCCAAAAATGGAAATCTTTCTATTAATCAAACAGGGTACCCAACCCCCATTTTCGGGCTACAAAAATGAATGTAGTAAGAAAAGACAAGTGAGTCATGCATTCCCAACATCCTTCTTCTCTCATGCCTTTTGGCTTTAGCCGGCTACATTAGCTTCTTCAGCCACCTTGGTACCTGCAACCTCTGGGTCAACCTGGGTCTCTTCAGCTCCTGGCACCACGGGTTCAATAGGAGCCTCTACTGGCGTTGACTCAACCACAGTAGGACCCTCTACATCTCGTATTTGGTCATGTAGATTTGAAGGAGGATGCACCTTCTCAGTTGTTCCTACTGGATCGAAAAGAGCAAGCATGTCAAGCTCTTAAGGCAGAGAGGGATCTGGGATAATGGCTACTTAAGGAGGGTCCGCATGAACCGGGGTTGTATCTAAAAATCGGGCAGCCTTGGCCATAATCTACTCCTGATTCCACTTAAAGGCAGCTTGCAGGTCGAATTGAGGAGGAAGGGCCTGAGCATCCTCATAAGAGGCAAAGAAGTACTCTTCTGTGAAGGAGGAATCCACCCTAGCCTCCAAAGATTCCACCATACCTAGCAGAAGATGGTTTTTGTCTTAAAGCGGAAGATGGTTCCCTTTCCACATGGCGGCATAGTGAGCTAAGAGTTTCTGTATCAAGGGATCGCTTCAGCCATTCCGAGTCTACCAAGGCATTATCCCTGCTCTTTTTAGTTTGGATCATAGCTCCTTCCTAGCATTTTGGAGTATAACCCTAGCAGCAATAGCAACCTCTTGGAAAGCTGTCACCTATTGTTCCATGGCCAAGGTAAATTTAAATGCCTGCAAGAAAGTAAGAAGGTGAGTGCCCCTCTCAAGATTATACCAGATAAAAAAGAAGACCAAGTACTATACCTCAGCAAGAAGTGCAACACCTCCTAAGACCATGATATCCCAATGCATAGAAGTCTCAACTTGCATGCTACCACCAGGGCATACATTTGCAAATCAGGCTACCACCTCCTCTTGGGTTCTATCCCGTAAATGCGAGCTTGATAGAAGATCGGTAGAAGGAGTGGCTACAGTGTCAGCATCTTTTTCCTTCTCCACCATGAGTTGTTGCTTGGCAGGTGAAATGTACAAACATAGTTAAATTACCTAAAGGATACCTAGGGGGTGAAGGGTGAATAGACAAGTAGCTTACATTACAACACATAAACCATATAACTGTTGGGGTTTTTGCCCTAAAGCTTGTAGTTTGTAAATGTGAATTGAACAAGAAATAAAAGAAGTAGTTTATTCATTCAAATTGTCTCATACATTTATAATAACATGTGTACTTAACATCCAAGATTGCCGGATGTAATTTCAAACTGAGTATATGAATGTCATATATAGATGGATTCAGTTTGAAAGGAGCAATCTAAAGAGTCCGTAGATAGCAAATAAAGCTGGGTACTTTATTTGTGGTCAATCTACAGCTGCGGTCCATTCCGTAATATACGGTGATCTTATCCTAGATCATTCATATGGAGATATGAGAATGGAGGCACCTTATATGATTTGATCATATAGGACTGGGCCATGATCTATATGAATCTCTCACCAAGATCCGTTAAAAGATGAAATTCATATATATCAACAAATGATGGCTATATATGGGTGATCTTAATCCTGAGTATCTTATCGACTCCTTCAGGTTAGATCGTGGTTTTTGATATACCATGGGTGAGATCGGAGTTGCATTCCCGGTCAATAACTTAGTATGTTGGAATCATGATTTGGCTTGTAGCTGGGAAGGTCTGCACACAATAGTGGAATCCACTCCTTCTTGTGAGAAGTAGATAGTAGTTCCCTTAAGGGTTGATTCGGGGCTTGAACAATATGAGCGCTCTCCTAATTCCGTAAGGAATGTAGGATTTATTGTTCATTAGAGAATCAATGGTACTTAATGGAAAGATATAATTAGAGGGGTATAACGGACATTATGACCCAGCTCTAATTATGAACTACCTGTGGAGGATCATACCATATGTAATAGCTATATCAATGGACACCAAGAGTTATTGGTTTGTGTAAAAACGTCTACAGTTGAGAGAGTGCAACTTCGGGTTTTTAGTGGAATAACACCGAGGTTAATAATCATGAAATATTAATTAAAGAGTTTAATTAATTATTTCTAAAGATTATTGGAGCTCAAAATACTGTGGGTCCATTAGGTCCCCTTGCTAGCCCGATCGATTTAGGTAACGAGGATCACGGTTAATTAATTGGATTGTCCAAATTAATTGTGTTACGAAAGTGACACGTATCTATTCGGGAATTAATTGAATAATGAGATTATTTAATTAATGAATAATGGTGATTAAATAAATTAAATAATGAGATTATTCAATTATGTTGTTAATCACTAAATGGAGGGTGTTAGTTGATATTTGATTTTGAATAAAATAAGATAATAAGATTATTTTATTTTATTAAATTAAATATTTGAAATTGAATTTAAAATGTTTAAATTCAAAAATAATTGTTTAATTATCTTTTAGAAGATATAAGATATCTTTGTAAAGATTTTATTTTTAAATCAAATGGATTCGGTTGTTTCAAAAATATATGAGATATATTTAATTTAAAAAGAACAACCAAAGAGATTTTATCAACTGACACACAAAAATTGGAAAAGACACGAGGTCTCTTAGTTTTGTTTTGGCAAGTGTTGCATAAAAAAATAGAAGAAGGTGCGGCCTAAAAAAAAAAATAGACATATATTTTTTGTTTTTAGAAGTTCGGTGGCTGCATTCAATACACATAGCAAAGTGTTGCTTTCGTGTGTCTTTTCATCCTCCTTGTTCCTGAGTACCGTGACGCGCCCACACGCTGTTATGAATCCCGGGTCATAGCGAGGAAGATCTTGTGGTTCAAATCTTGGAGCATATCGAATTAAAGTGAAGGAGCCTCCTACGTAGGTATGAAATCGTTTCACTTTTTAATTGTTTTCGATTATTACTGTGCAAATAGGTTTATTTGATGATTGCTTTAAAAAAAATTTTAAAAACCCTTCCGCTGCGCAATCTGTAAACCTAGGTTCCTACAATTGGTATCAGAGCCAATTTTTGTACAGTATAATCGAATTCGATTGCTCTTGATTGCATGTATGAATGTGTAGGCACTTTCTAATGACTGTATGATGTTTATATATTTTTTTTTATAAACATGGTTGATCGTTAATTGTATGGTACAATGGGTTTATGGTTCATTTTTAAAGGTTGTAATATTTTTCAATGTAATATTAATCCCGGGTTGTATAATATTTTTTATTCCGTTGATTTGCTGTAATTTTGAATTATTGATGTAAATCGAAGACGAAGAACAACGATCCGAAAGAACGAAGACACTAGAAGGCTGCTGCACATGTTATTACACAAGTCACTTGCACATATTTTTTTTTGTGCAACATGTTGTTGCAGTGCAAATGTTGCACGCTTAATAAAAAAAAAAAAAAAAATGTGCATAATTGTCATGCAATGACTTGCAATAACTATTGTTCAACACGCATTGACATGCATGATTGTCATGCAATGACATTTGTGCAGCAGTCCACGCACTTCTTTGTGTAGGAAGCAACACACAAATTTCTAGGTGCATTGTTCGGCAGTCAGACGTATGGGCCAAATTTATTATTTTTTTTGGGAAATCCCGAGTCTACGAAAAATGTTAGAGTAACATTTGGGCTTTAGGGATTTAATCCATGAGATGGATCCAATAAAATAAATCAAGTTGGACTTGATTTTTGGGCCCGAAAGACGCAAAAAGAAATTACAAATGGACTTGAAGATTTTTGGAATTACAAGAAGACCAAGGAATGTCTTGGATTAAATTTTTTGTAATTAGAAATTTTTAAGTTAGATAACCCATTGTACTCGGTCAACTCATGTATGCTTTTATTATGTCATAATTAAAGCATTGTCATGCATATACATATCATTTAGATTAGGTGTGCCTACACATATATATGTTGATATGTCATACATGCACTATAGCCATTTATATTATGTGTTTAATTTTTTTTAATTTGATTAAAATGGGTTATTCACATAATTGGCTATATATTAATGGGATTAGTTTTTAGGAATAAAAACTTGGTAATTCTCATTAATCACTAATCTAATTTTTAAAGAGTTTAATTACTTAGATTAGTAGGGTCCTTTAATATATATTAGGATTAATTTGATTAAGCCCCTAATAATAATTGGACCTAATAATGTGTTTAGTTTTAATAGTTAAAACTTGGTAAATACACATTTAATAATTCTAGTCTTAGTATATAGTATACATAGATTAGAATTATCACTAATGAACTAGATTTTTAAGAGTTAAAAATCAAATTAGTTTATTAGCTATTGGAATAGGATTCTAATAAATTGTGATTAATGCACTTGACACTTAGATTGAAATTAGCCGTTTAATCTAGTTTTTTCTAGGTGCATTAATATTAATAGAAAACCCTAATTATAAAATAGTGAGTGGGAGAGGGATATATGACATTATATCCCGCGGTCTCCATCATTAGTTCAACACCGTAAGATTCGAGTGGGGCCTCGTGACGGCATTGTTTTCGTCCTCCCTAAGGAGGGTTTCCATAAGAATCGATATCAAGGTTGACTTCCTAACGGATAGGATTTCTGAGGGGATTTCGGGATTGACCGACCCTAAGGCGGCAATTCTCGAGTTAAGCTCATGAGATCTGAAATGATGGGCTACGCTCATAAGGTTTTAATTAAATTGGTTAATTAGAAACCTGACTGAAATATACGATGGTTGAATGTTAGAGGAATAAGAGTTATTTCGGTATAACATTTGATTGAGAATGTCTCGATCCAACATGCAAGAATTTGACTGACCCTAAGGCTGCACTTGCTTGTGGTATGTTGGATTGTCGTGGCATAGAAACACTTTTTAGGGTTGTTCTTGTTCATTAAACATTTTCATGCATCATGTTTAATTTTATGTCGAACATTCGCACATGTTTTGAATGTATGAATGAATGAATTCTTTATTTATGTTTTTTCAGCCATGTCAACTGCACTATTACAAATCATTGCTAATGACAAATTAACTGGTGATAACTACACTAAATGGAAACACAATATCAATGCAATTTTGGTCACCAAGGACCTTAAGTTTGTGCTTACGGAGGAATGTCCTCCAACGCCTACTGCCAATGCCGCACGAACTGTTCGTGAGGCATATGAGAAATGGGTCTCATCAGATGAGAAAGCCCGAATATATCTGTTAGCAAGTATGACAGACGTGCTTGTCACTAAGCACGAAGCAATGGGTACTGCATTTGAAATAATGGAGTCATTGCAGGCTATGTTCGGGCAACCCTCTGAGCAAAAGCGGCACGAAGCTGTTCGTTCCGCTATGCTCGCTCGTATGAAGGATGGTGCATCAGTTCGGGAACATGTCTTGAACATGATGTCCTACTTCAACACGGCAGAAATCAATGGCGGGGCCATTGATGAACCCAGTCAGGTGAGCATCATACTGACGACTCTTCCGAAGAGTTTCGATCAGTTCAAGAGCAACTATGGGATGAACAAACTTAAGTTCAGTCTCACACAGTTGCTCAATGAGCTCACTACCTTTGAGTCCTTGACTAAGGACAGCAAGGGCAGGACCGGTGAGGCAAATGTTGCCGAACCATCTTCCTCCAATAACAAAAAGAGGAAGAGGTCTGCTGGGAAGGCGAAGGGTAAGCCCAAACCCAAGAAAGCCCAGAGCAAAAAGAAAGGCGCCTCCATCGACAAGAGCAAAGGAAAATGTTTCCATTGCGACAAAGTCGGGCACTGGAAGAGGAACTGTCCTCAATATCTGGAGGAGGTAGCCAAGAAGAAGAAAACGAAAGGTAAATATGATTTACTTGTTCTTGAATCGTGTTTAGTGGAAGATGATTCTACACCTTGGATAGTTGATTCGGGGGCCACTAACCATGTTTGTTCTTCTTTGCAGTGGACTGATTCTTGGACACAGCTTGAGGAGGGAGCTTTCTCTATGCGTGTGGGGTCAGGGGATGTCGTGTCGGCACGAGCAGTGGGCGTAATTAGATTGCGTTTTTGTAATAATAATTTCATATTGTTGGACAATGTATTTTTCATTCCTGGATTTACACGGAATTTAATTTCCGTTTCTAAATTGTTAGAACAATTATATTCTGTTTCTTTTGATAATAAATCAGTTATTATTGCAAAGAATGGTCTGAATATTTGTTCAGGAATTAATGAAAACAATTTATATGTGTTAAGACCGTTAATACATACAACACTGCTCAACACCGAAATGTTTAAGGTTGAAAAACCAAAAACTAAACGACAAAAGATTTCTCCAGAAAACGAAACGTATCTATGGCATCTAAGACTTGGCCATATCAACCTTGACCGGATAGATAGACTAGTGAAAAGCGGACCTTTAAGTGAGTTAAAGGTTGGCACCTTACCTGTCTGCGAATCCTGTTTAGAAGGTAAAATGACCAAGAGACCTTTTACTGAAAAAGTGCTGAGAGCTAAAGAACCATTAGAGCTTATACATTCAGACGTCTGTGGACCGATGAATGTTAAAGCAAGGGGTGGTTATGAGTATTATGTCACCTTTATAGATGACTACTCAAGATACGGATATGTCTACCTAATGCAACGAAAGTCAGAAACTTTTGAAAAGTTCAAAGAATTCCGAGCTGAAGTTGAAAATCAGTTAGGAAAGACTATCAAGACTCTACGATCAGATCGTGGAGGTGAGTACCTTGACCAAGAGTTTGAAGACTTCATGGTCGAGTATGGGATAGTGTCCCAACTCACAGCTCCTGGTACACCTCAGCAGAATGGTGTCGCGGAGAGGAGAAATAGAACTCTAATGGAAATGGTGAGATCTATGATTAGTTTCTCATCGTTACCAAATTCCTTTTGGGGATATGCATTACAAACAGCGGCATACATTTTGAATGTAGTGCCATCCAAATCTGTTCCTAAGACTCCTCTAGAGTTGTGGAATGGTCGTAAAGTTAGTTTACGACATTTTCGCATATGGGGGTGTCCAGCACACGTGCTGAAGAACAGAAGTGGAAAGCTAGAGCCCAAGTCTGTGGTCTGCTTGTTTGTAGGATACTCCAAGGAGACCAGAGGTGGATACTTTTATAGTCCTGAAGATAACAAAGTGTTTGTATCGACAAATGCAACATTTCTTGAGGATAACTATATTAGTGACCATAAGCCTCGTTCTAAAATTGTATTGAATGAGTTGGAGCCTGGTGAGACCAGTTCTCAGTCAACAAGAGTTGTTGATCCATTAACATTTGAGAGTCAGATGATTCCTAGTCAGGATATACTACCACTTAGACGTAGTGAGAGGGTTGTGAGACAGCCTGAACGCTATTTGGGTGTAAGTGAGGGACAAGATGTTGTCTCTGCTGATAGGGTAGATGATCCATTGACATTTAAGAATGCAATGGAAGATCCTGATAAAGAGGAATGGCTTAAAGGCATGAATCTCGAGATGGAGTCCATGTACTCTAACTCAGTCTGGGAACTTGTAGACTTACCGGATGGGGTGAAACCCATAGGGTGTAAGTGGATCTACAAGAGAAAGAGAGGAGTAGACGGGAAGGTAGAGACCTTCAAGGCAAGGCTAGTGGCCAAGGGTTATACCCAAAAGGAGGGGGTCGATTATGAGGAGACCTTCTCGCCAGTAGCTATGTTTAAGTCTATTCGGATTCTCTTATCCATTGCTGCCTATTTTGATTACGAAATTTGGCAAATGGACGTCAAGACTGCATTCTTGAATGGCAATCTTGATGAGAGCATCTACATGATACAACCAGAGGGATTCGTGTCTCCAGATCAAGAGCAAAAAGTTTGCAAGTTGCAAAGATCCATTTATGGACTTAAGCAAGCATCTAGATCTTGGAACATAAGGTTTGATGATGTGATCAAAACCTATGGGTTTGAGCAAAACATTGATGAGCCTTGTGTCTACAAGCGCATCATTGACAAGAAAGTAGTTTTCTTGGTCCTATACGTAGATGACATCCTACTCATTGGGAATGATGTGGGAGTATTGTCTGATGTAAAGGGCTGGCTGGCCAGCCAATTCCAAATGAAAGATTTGGGAGAGGCAAGTTATGTTCTAGGGATCCAACTTATAAGGGATCGCAAGAACAAAATTATAGCACTGTCTCAAGCATCGTATATCGACAAAAGCATGGAGTTCACTTGTCTAAGGAACAGTGTCCTAAGACACCTCAAGAAGTTGAGGATATGAGACGAGTTCCCTATGCGTCAGCAGTAGGTAGTCTCATGTATGCTATGTTATGCACGAGACCGGACATCTGCTTCGCAGTGGGAGTAGCCAGCAGATACCAGTCCAACCCAGGATTAGATCATTGGGTTGCTGTCAAGACTATTCTCAAGTATCTTCGGAGAACGAGAAACTATATGCTAGTGTATTCTGGACAGGATTTGATCCCGTTAGGATATACGGATTCTGATTTTCAGACAGATAAGGATTCTAGGAAATCCACGTCTGGATCAGTATTCACCCTTGGTGGTGGAGCCATTGTGTGGAGGAGTGTTAAGCAATCTTGTATTGCTGATTCCACCATGGAAGCCGAATATGTAGCCGCTTGTGAAGCTGCTAAAGAGGCTGTTTGGCTCCGCAAGTTCTTGAGTGATCTGGAAGTTGTTCCGAATATGGATAAGCCCATCACACTTTATTGTGATAATAGTGGTGCTGTGGCTAATTCCAAAGAACCAAGAAGCCACAAGAGAGGTAAGCATATAGAGAGGAAATATCATCTCATCAGAGAGATAGTGCAGAGAGGAGATGTGACCGTGACAAAGGTAGCATCACAGGATAATCATGCTGATCCATTTACGAAGACCTTACCGGCTAAAGTGTTTACGGGTCACCTAGAGAGTCTAGGTTTACAAGACATGTCTCACATGCTTTAGTGCAAGTGGGAGATTGTTGGGGTTTTTGCCCTAAAGCTTGTAGTTTGTAAATGTGAATTGAACAAGAAATAAAAGAAGTAGTTTATTCATTCAAATTGTCTCATACATTTATAATAACATGTGTACTTAACATCCAAGATTGCCGGATGTAATTTCAAACTGAGTATATGAATGTCATATATAGATGGATTCAGTTTGAAAGGAGCAATCTAAAGAGTCCGTAGATAGCAAATAAAGCTGGGTACTTTATTTGTGGTCAATCTACAGCTGCGGTCCATTCCGTAATATACGGTGATCTTATCCTAGATCATTCATATGGAGATATGAGAATGGAGGCACCTTATATGATTTGATCATATAGGACTGGGCCATGATCTATATGAATCTCTCACCAAGATCCGTTAAAAGATGAAATTCATATATATCAACAAATGATGGCTATATATGGGTGATCTTAATCCTGAGTATCTTATCGACTCCTTCAGGTTAGATCGTGGTTTTTGATATACCATGGGTGAGATCGGAGTTGCATTCCCGGTCAATAACTTAGTATGTTGGAATCATGATTTGGCTTGTAGCTGGGAAGGTCTGCACACAATAGTGGAATCCACTCCTTCTTGTGAGAAGTAGATAGTAGTTCCCTTAAGGGTTGATTCGGGGCTTGAACAATATGAGCGCTCTCCTAATTCCGTAAGGAATGTAGGATTTATTGTTCATTAGAGAATCAATGGTACTTAATGGAAAGATATAATTAGAGGGGTATAACGGACATTATGACCCAGCTCTAATTATGAACTACCTGTGGAGGATCATACCATATGTAATAGCTATATCAATGGACACCAAGAGTTATTGGTTTGTGTAAAAACGTCTACAGTTGAGAGAGTGCAACTTCGGGTTTTTAGTGGAATAACACCGAGGTTAATAATCATGAAATATTAATTAAAGAGTTTAATTAATTATTTCTAAAGATTATTGGAGCTCAAAATACTGTGGGTCCATTAGGTCCCCTTGCTAGCCCGATCGATTTAGGTAACGAGGATCACGGTTAATTAATTGGATTGTCCAAATTAATTGTGTTACGAAAGTGACACGTATCTATTCGGGAATTAATTGAATAATGAGATTATTTAATTAATGAATAATGGTGATTAAATAAATTAAATAATGAGATTATTCAATTATGTTGTTAATCACTAAATTGAGGGTGTTAGTTGATATTTGATTTTGAATAAAATAAGATAATAAGATTATTTTATTTTATTAAATTAAATATTTGAAATTGAATTTAAAATGTTTAAATTCAAAAATAATTGTTTAATTATCTTTTAGAAGATATAAGATATCTTTGTAAAGATTTTATTTTTAAATCAAATGGATTCGGTTGTTTCAAAAATATATGAGATATATTTAATTTAAAAAGAACAACCAAAGAGATTTTATCAACTGACACACAAAAATTGGAAAAGACACGAGGTCTCTTAGTTTTGTTTTGGCAAGTGTTGCATAAAAAAATAGAAGAAGGTGCGGCCTAAAAAAAAAAATAGACATATATTTTTTGTTTTTAGAAGTTCGGTGGCTGCATTCAATACACATAGCAAAGTGTTGCTTTCGTGTGTCTTTTCATCCTCCTTGTTCCTGAGTACCGTGACGCGCCCACACGCTGTTATGAATCCCGGGTCATAGCGAGGAAGATCTTGTGGTTCAAATCTTGGAGCATATCGAATTAAAGTGAAGGAGCCTCCTACGTAGGTATGAAATCGTTTCACTTTTTAATTGTTTTCGATTATTACTGTGCAAATAGGTTTATTTGATGATTGCTTTAAAAAAAATTTTAAAAACCCTTCCGCTGCGCAATCTGTAAACCTAGGTTCCTACAATAACAAGTATAGACAAGATAAGCATGTGATCATTAAAGCATTGTCCATACATCAACAAACTTTCAAGAGGAAGAATGACAATAAAAACTTACCATTAAAGAATACTTGTATATTAAAAAAATTCAATGTATTACAAATATGAATCAGAATACAATTATACACAAATGAATCAATATACAATAAAGAAAAGAATTATATACACAACTAAGATCTAAATGTTTGGCTTACAAATAATAATTAACAAAATCTTGTTTCCAAATACATCACAAGTGAATATTGAGCAACAAGATCAAAACATAAACATATACAAACATGAGAGAGAGAGAGAGATAGAAAGAATTAACACATTAGATTTTTTAACTTGGTAAAACCTCCAAGGACGAAACATCCACTGGTTGAACTACAACCATTGGGAGATATATATATTGGATGATAGATTAGAAATTCCTCAAAAGTGACCAATCCTATGATCAACTCTCTATTGGAGTCTATGTCTACCCAATCCCTATTGGAAGATGTGAAATCTCTCAATTATACGAAACCACCATATATTGGACTCCATTTCTAACCAACACCATTGGAAGATTAGAAATTCCTTAAAAGTGCATACATATCCCATGTACCACACTCTATGGGAGTCTATGTCTATCCAAACGCCCGGGCCTACCAATAATGTAGCCAACTCCCTATCCAAGGCACTCATGCCTTTAGAGAGCCTCCAATGCATAGCTATCTAGACCTTCTCGATCCTAGCTATGACTTCTTGCTTGGTTATTTGGATCTCTTGTCCTTACTAAGTCTTCCTTGCTTGACTATCCGAATACCTTGTCCTAGTCAAGACTCCATTCCTTTTACAAGGACTTCCTAAGTGTGATCCAAGAATGCAAATGATGCAAACAAGCAATTCAACATAGAACATGTGATCAATACTTTCCATGGAAACTAGACTTAAATCATGTGAGAACACAAGTCAAATAGTGTAGATGCAAAACTTGAATTAAACCTAGAGCATGTGAAAAACACCTAACACATATGGCTCCTAGCTTCATTCAACAAATCTAACACTTGAATCGATCATATACATAAAGAACATATTCAAGATATTAGAAACATACACAAAAATGCTAGAATCACAAAATGTGTTCAATGAATATTCTAGCCAACAATTAGAGCAAGGATATAGTGAATAATCAATTAAATCCTATTAGGCTCTAAATAAAAAAAATACAAATGCTAATCTTAGATATGATCAATATGAGGATCTAAGCACATGTTAAGGTTATTGATCATCAAGTACATCAATTAATCTACAAATAACCATAGATATCAAACTAATCACAATACAACTCTCAAGCATGTGAATAACCTAGAATCCTAGAAAGCTAGTTCACATATGCCTCTAACTAGACTTTGATTAGGTTTGATAATGAAGTTATCTTTCTCAATAGCATTCATCATATATACACATACATATAGAAGAAGAAACCCCAAGCAAATTGAAGGTTATAAAAGAAGAAATCACAAAGATAAGTCAAATACCTATGAATCACGAGCTGGTTCGTTTTTCTAGGTAGATCAACTAGAAAACACAATCAAACAGCTACAAGATCACTTGGAAAAGGTAGAGGACTCGATTACGAAGATTCTCCGACTTGAATCAATTAATTCCAACTTCATATGAGAAAGTTATGGTATTTGGAAGGTGAGATAAAGTTGAGAGAAAATTCTGCACATAAGATTTCTTATTTTTCTTCTTAGAATGAATGGGAGGGAAAGGATGAACTTAAAAAGGATGAAAGAGAGGGAAAGGAGCAGCCAATCAGCACGTGCCACCTCAGCACCCTGTGAGGGGCGCATTAGGCTTACGAGAGCAGAAGGACTACCTGGCCATGAGGCTCACTCGCCCTCCTTGCTTGGCTGTTGGCTGAGCAAGCTTCCCTTGCACTCCTCTCGAGTTCTTCAGCAGTATCTAGGCCTTCGAACTTTGATTTTGAATCTGTCCTATGATTACGAATTCTGACTCCCTCATGCATAATGATGACTGTAAAACTTTGACAAAGGGTTGAGAATTTGACTCAGAAAATGATGACGAAGTCAACTCAACGAATGAGAACGCAAAGTAGCGTAGCTACAACGTTTGGACTCAAAACCTAATGAATGAGAAACCAAAATGACCGGGACTCAATAAGGAATCATATGAGATCATGTTCAAGTCCAAATATAATAAAATAGAAACAAATAAATACAAAGTCATACACGTATGTCATTTCCTAGATATAGTCCTAAAACATGTAAATTCACTATGTTTAAAAAATAAATTCTAATGCATGTGCTTACATTATCAAGTGTGTGAGAGTGTTATATAAATGGTGTACAACTATGTAGGGACACAAATGAATGCCATGTGTATGTGTGCCTAAGCCTTGTAAGAGGAATGAGATCAATTTTACCTTTGATGAGCAATGTAGCTTATTCCCCTTTCAAGACACCATCTTGCAAGAATTGTGGCCAAGTCTTTCATTGAAGCTTTGAGACACCATTTCTAAGACCACTAACCAATACAAGAAAAACATCATTTTGATATGGAATACATGCCAAGAAAAACAAAAAACCTAATAGCATGTATAACCAGAGGAGAATGAGGAGGAGGGGGGGTTACTTGTGAGGGCATAACGGTGGAAGCAGCTGGAACCTGCTTCTGGACTTGAACAGGATAACCTCAAGCCCTGACAGCCCTTGCAGCCAACTCACCCTTAATAAGCCATGCTGAAACCAGGGTAGGGAGTGGAGCAGAAGGACACATAAGCACAAATAGGAGTTTCAAGGGGTACCTTGTTCTTCAATTTATTCTTGGTCTTGGAACGTCTCTTCTTAGGAGCTTTCTTGTCAACAATGACCTCGCATATAGGAAGTAATGCTTTTATGAGCTTCTCCTCCACTACCAAGTCACTTGAGCCTTGTAAAGTCAAACTAGAGATAATCCTATCCCTTTCAAGAACAAACCCTTTAACTTCTCTAAGCTTCTTAGCAAGAGCATTCTTTTCACCTAATAGCTTCTGAGTTGTCGAAACAAACTCATCCACTTGTAGCTTGATCAAACCATCCTTCTCATCAACCTCCCTTAAGGTTATTTTCATATTCTTTTCAAGACATTTCACCTTAGCCAAAAGATTAATGCAGATTGGATTTTCACTTAAGCACTCTTGATAATTTGGATCAATTTCCTTGTCTAAAGAATCTTGACAAACATGCTCTAGAGTAGAGTGAGAGGCCGTGAAGGCAACAAAGTTGCTTACTAGCTCTTCTTCACTAGAAGACTTAACACTTGAGCTCTCCTCATCACTAGAGTCATCATCTTCACTCCATGTGTCTGCCATAGCTTTTCCCTTCTTGTCCTTCTAGGAATCACCATTTAGACAATCCGAAGCATAATGCCCTAGCTTCTTGCACTTGAAGCATTAGACCTTTCTATTGCTCTTAGCATGACCACTCCTCTCATGAGATAGAGTAAAGGATTTCTTGACTTCCTTTTCTCTTAAGTACTTGCCACTTGGCTTGGCTCATTTCCTCATAAACTTTCTAAACTTCCTAACCAATAAATCTATCTCCTCATCATCATTACTACTACTAGCTTCTTTGACAACCTTGAGAGCTAAACCCTTGTTCTTAGCCTTCGGTTTCATGAATGCCTCAAAGGTTTGAAGAGAACCTAGCAACTCATCTATACCCATGACGTCTACATCCTTGCTCTCTTCAATGGTCGTTACCTTGGCTTTGAACCTCTTTGGTAGTGATATAAGAATCTTCCAATTTAGTCTCTCACTGGAGATAAGAACTCCAAGGGCTTGGCATTGATTAGCAATGTCTAGTAGCTTGAATTGAAAGTCCTCAAACTTGTCTTCCTCACACATTTGCAATGTCCCAAATTGAGTTGTGAGCATTTGAAGCTGATACTTCTTCACTTGTTTAGTCCCTTCATTTGGTGACTTAGAGAGCATCCCACGCCTCCTTTGCGGTATCTAGGTTTTGGATGTAGGACAATTGCCTACTATCCACACCTCCGAAAATAGCATTCACCGCTCGATGATGCCATTTTGCTAACTCAAACTCATTAGTAGACCACTCACTCCTAGGCTTGGAAACGATGGTTCCATTCTCAAGTCTCTTATTGGGAGAGAGATAACCTTCTTCCACAGTCATCCAAGCTCTCTCATCAATAAAGCGAATGTATGCCTTCTTCCTCAATTTCCAAAACCCGTAGTTATGACCCTTGAGAAGAGAAGGCCTAGAGTTTGAAGCCCCTTCGGTCATAACATCATCTTGTAAAACCATACTTCAAAAGCCTAAGCAATTCACACATGAGTACAATCCGGATCTCGTCAAGTGTCATCTGATGACCCGCTTTGATACCAATTGAAATGTACAAATGTAGTTAAAATACCTAAAGCATACCTAGAGGGGGAGGGCTGAATAGGTTTTTACGCCTTTTTCAATCCCTTGAAACAAACTTAAGTTTGTTCCTCAAGGTAGCTTACATTACAACAAATAAATCATATAACAAGTATAGACAAGATAAGCATGTGATCATTAAAGCATTGTCCATACATCAACAAACATTCAAGAGGAAGAATAACAAATAAAAACATATCAATAAAGAATACTTGTATATCAAATAATATCCAATGTGTTACAAGTATGAAACAAATTACTATTATACACAAATGAATCAATTTACAATATACAAAAGAATTATACACATAACTATGATCTAAATATTTTGCTTATAAACCACACTTAACAAAATCTTGTTTCCAAATACATCTTGAGTGAATATTGAGCAACAAGATCAAAACATACACATATACAAATAAAAGAGAGAGAGATAGAAAGAATTAACATAAGAGATTTTTTAACATGGTTAAACCTCCAAGGAGGAAACATCCACGGGTTGAACTATAACCATTGGGAACTATATATATTGGATGATAGATTAGAAATTCCTCAAAAGTGACCAAACCTATTGGAAGATGTGAAATCCCTCAATGATATGAAACCACCATGTATTGGACTCAATGTCTAACCAACATTGTTGGAAGATTAGAAATTCCTCGAGAGTGCATACACATCCCATGTACCACTCTCTGATGCAGTAAAATATGTATTCAATTAATCGAGCAAGGATTTACTCTAAATGTGAAAACCTAATTTGCATAATGCTTTGTTTTGGAAATTTGATGAATTCTAATATTAACCTAAATTATGAGAATCTAAACTAAAACTAAAATCAAATCACACAACGGATGAATAGATGGAGGGAAATACTAGGGAATCGATGCACCTTTCTTAGACACTCAATGTTCTCAATTAATCTCAATAAACACTTCAATCTAGTTTAGGGCTTGTTTTGATGATAAACAATTAAGAACGAATCTCCTTCCCACCACTCGCACAATGGCCATGTGTCAAGTGACGGTAAGGAATCCTTTAGAACGAAACTCTAAGCCAAATTAATGCAACAAGGCCATGCAAACATTAATTTTCAAGTCTATTAAGTTTATGATTATGGTTTAAATGGATAAGGTCATTCACATCTAAACCCTAATCTCATGGATAAACTAAATTACAAACCCATATCAATTGAGGCCACAAAATAATATGAATAAGTAATGTAGAGCAATTAATTCAATAGATAAGACTAAAACCCAATTGATTAACAAAAGATAGACTAATTGATTACACAGAGTTGTCCAAAATCGGTTACATCAATCCCCTAGATAAAGGTTTAGTTACACATCAATGGAGAAGATAAAAACATAGAAGAGTTGTAGAGAAAGCCCATATTTATCTTGATAGCTTCTTGGCTGGAAATCTTATTCTTCTTGCCTCCAAGAATCCTCCAAGGATGGATGGAATTGAATGAAAGAATGAATGAATGTGAAAAAATGGTGTTTTTAGGTCTAATCCCCTTGTGTGGCTCTCTCTCAAAATAAGATATCAGTTTCTATATATAATCCTCTTAAAAATAGGTCACTTGCTGTCCCAAATGAACCAAGTTTACGAATTACCGCTACCTAGGATGCTCCCTAGACAAATTGCCTCCATAGCTACATAATAAACGGAGTTCTTCTGCTCTTTTCCCCTACTTAGGTCACTCCCTAGGCACTCGTGCACGAACCGCGGTCTGGGCAATGGTCTGGGCCGCAGTGGACTTTTCAGCACTGACCTTTGGTTACTAAATCGACTATAACCTCTTCTAGGAATATCAGAATTGCAATCTGAAAAATGCACCGAAAACTAGACTTCTGGGGCTTTCAATCCATGGGTGGTAAGATAAACAATTCAATCAGAGCTGAGAGATATAGGCCCCGAAATCTGGCTGTTCTACACTAGCAAAACTTCACATTTCCATGGTTTCTTCCAATTTGCTCTTTTTCTCCGTCTTTTGATTCCTTTTCTTCCAAAATAAGATTCAACACCACTTTTACGGAAGGAGACCTACACATGCTCAACAAACACATTAAACCACCTAATTCACTCGAGAACAAAGCATAAATATTAGGAAATAGGGGCCTAAAACATTTATAGAAATGGACTGATCACTCTCTATTGGAGTCTGAAATTCCTTTAAGCAATATAGTGTATATTATACCTAGAGAAGGGGGGGGGGGGGGGGGGGGCGGGGTTGAATAGGTATAGTCCCAATTAATTTCAAATTCAAAATATATCAAATATAAGAATGAAATGTACACTTGATGTGTCTAAACAATTATATTGTACAAGTTAACACATGCGGAAATCAATATACAAGTGATACATTCAATACATGATATGGAAGATAAAGAAACATAAAAACTAAAATTGACACAATAGTTTTTATGTGGTAAACCTCCGAAGAGGAAACGTCTAGAGGTTGACACCACAACCACTGGCAAAGCAATCCACTATGAGGAAAAAGACTTACACACTCAAGGCTATCAAATCTTGATATCCACCCTAACCTATCAAATCCTAATCTACCCTCAAGGCCAAGTGAATCACCTAGCCTACTCCCTATCCAAGGTGTGTCCTATACCTCTAAGAAGCAACTCCCTATCCAAGGCTCCCAAGCCTCTAGGAAGATTTCCTTACTTAGCTATCTAGATCACAAAGATCCTAGTCAAGCTTCCCTAACTCAATTATCCCACACTCCTAGCTAAGACTTTTGCTTGGCTATCTGAAACACTTTCCTAGCCAAGTTTTCTTGCTCAAATTAAGGCTTCACTCACCTTAACAAGAGGCTTCAACCTTTCCACAAGACAATGATCTAAGTGATGCAAATGATGCAAACACATGTAAATAGAGCAAGTAGATCAAACACACTCTATGAAGAATTAGATTTGCACAAATCAAGCTCACAAGCAAATGTAACTAATTCTAATGAACATGTGATTAGAAATATAGATTAGACATTCAAAGTCATTCACAAAAATTTCTAGAAACGTAAACATGTCAATCAAAGCGAGAGTAACAAGTTTTCAATAGAAATCACAAAACTAGCTTTGAAATCAAGTGAACAAGTTAACACTTGAAATCCACAACATATTCAATCCAAACAAGAACTATATTTAAACGATAGATATCACAATCAAAAATCATAGTTCATGAACATATGACAAAAACCTAGAAATCAACAATCAAGCTCAAGAACAAAAAATATTTCTAGAATCAAGTTCATGTTCTTCAAGTTTATCAAAAAGATGTTCATATGAAATCACAAAGGATAAACTCGAAAATCAATCAAAAAAGTCTAAAAATGGAATCAAATACATTCTAAACATTTTTCATCAATCAATAAAGTAGATTCATGAAGTTGATCATAAGAAAAATGTAGAGAAGATGATTACCATACACAAAGATGAACCACGAACTGAAATCGGATGACTGCGTTAAACCTGGACATATTTTGACTCTAAAAATGCTTGGGACTTGTTCCTCTCTTCAAGTCCAACATTTTTGGCTTTCGAATAACTAGATTCAGAGTTGAAAAGAGAGAGATATGATCAAAATAAGAAATCAAAAGTTGTGTAGAATTCTGCTCGAGATTTCGAATATATATAGAAGGAAAAGAGATGGAGAAGAGAGGGATTCGGTAGCCAATCAAAAAGAGCCACATCACCAGCCACGTATGGTCCATGTGTGGCACACGTGGATAGAAAGGGACTTTGGCCATATGGCACACGTGGCCCACACGTGGTCCTCCTTGCTTGGTTTTTGGCAGAGCAAGCTCCCTCGCGCTCTTCTCACGTTCTTCAGCCGTATTTGGGTATCCGAACTCCGAATTTGAATCTGTTTTCAGATTACAAACTATGACTCCCTCACGCACAATGAAAACTATAAGACTTTGACAAAAGGTTGAGAATTCATCTCAGAAAATGACGACGAAGACAACTCAATGAATGAGAAAGCAAAGTAGCATAGTTATTTCGTTTGGACTCGAAACCTAATGAATAAGTAACCGAAATGACCGGGAATCAATAAGGATTCAAATAAGATATTGTTCAAGTCCAAAATACAAGAAACACAAACAAATAAACACAATTTCACACAAGTATGCCATATCTAAGCGATAGTCATAAAACATGCAATTCTATAATGTTTGTCAATATGAGAATAATGCATATGCATACTTAACTAAGTATGAATGTGTTATACCAAATGTTTGCACAATGATCCAGGGACACATATGTATGAATTGTGTGTGTTTGCGCTTATGCCTTGCAAGAGGATAAAAGTCTAAGTATACCTTTGATGCTTTCACCTCTTGAAGACGATATTTGCATTAGACGTTGCTATTCACCTTTGAAGCTTCTTTTCTCCAAGAACCACCTAAGCAACAACTATTACAAATATAGGGAGTTTTGCAATGGAATCAAGCCAATACAAATCAAGGACCTTACAATCTCCCCATTTGGCTATTCCATGGCAAAACCTCATCATCACCATACAATATTCACTCCAATAAACTCAAGTTGATAGCATACTCTCATCCTCACATTACAAAGAGATCCCTAGACTAAAAAGTCTTCAAGTCTTCATGCTTCTTCAAGAATCCTTCTTTGGTCTTCAAAGTACCTAAGAGAAAAATAGCAAACCAAACAAGAGATCTTCTCTAAAGAAGAATGGTGAGATATTGATGAGGTCGTTTGTGTGCTCAACAAAATGGTATTTTAAATGTGATCATTATGAAAACCAATTTCACCACTTAGAAAATCCACTTAGATAGGAAATTAGTAAAGTGGTAAGTAGGAATCGTTCCACAGGGAATTATAGTGATTAGTTGAATAAATTAACTAATCTAAATGCAATAAAATAAATGGATGAGTGAATGGGTTGTCAAGCCATCAAACATACATGTAAAATAAACCTAATAAAATAATAAAACTAATAGAATGCTTAACAAATCTAGATAAGATAAATGGAATTATCAATTAAGAGAATAGCTAGGGAGTCAATGGGATCACAACTGGATTACGGGAAATGCTTCTCAAGCTACCTTACCGAACGAATCTCACAAATGTTAACCAATTGATTTCTAGAATGTGTTTAGACCATTACTATGAACCCTAAACAACTTCCTACCACAATAACTAACCGATTAAGGAGAGAGGGTCATGGCGGGATCAGTTTGTTACAATTAACGGTTTAGATTATCGCGGTTGATATACCCTCCGACAATCTATCCTAGTCACTATGTTCTCAATCCATCAAGGTTGTCATTCCAATCAAGATTATATAACAAATTATCCTAAACAAGATTATAATCAACTAGTGGGTATACATGTCAATTAAATAATGCATAGAATTTAATTATAAAATGAATAGAACACAAATAGAGATTAAAATATATTAAAGCTTAAGCAAATCCCAATCCAAATGTTCTCACATCAAAACCCAAGAAAAGGGGATTTAATTACACATATTACTATCAAAGGGAAGGCAAGTAAAAGATTAGGAAATCACCCTTGGGCCTCCTTTTGTAAGCCTGATCCTTTCCTTGCCTTTTGATGCTCCTTGTGCAAAGAGTGTATAATGAGGATGTGTCTAGATAGGTGGAGTCAAATGGAAAGTGTCTAAGGAGATATGTGGAGAAGATGGGAAGAAAGGAATGATTGGGGGAAGGAAATCTAGATGTTAAGTTTAGGTAGAAGAGAAAATGGTGGGAAAAGGAATGTTGGTCAAAGGAGATTTCTTGGTGGTCAAGAGTTGTCAAGAGTTATCAATTTTTAGCATAAAATGGTGTATTTACATGTTAGAAAAGATAGGGTATGAAATGGGCATGAAAGGACAAGAATATCCCTCAAAAATGGCTTGAAAAATGTCCATTTCATTGCTTTTAGAAAGTGGTGTCGCCCGGGGGTCGCCTGAGGGTCGCCTTGGCGACAGGGAATACGCAACAATGACTAAAATGGGCATTACTTTCTATAGAAAACTCAGAATCACAATCTGTAAAAACCGATGGAAACTAGACTTCTGGTGATTTCCGAATATATGTAATTCGAAATGTGGTTCGATCTGAGGAGAGAGATATGCCTCTTTGGTGAATGATCTGCACACACTTTTTACAATTTCAGCTCATTTTGCCACCAATATTACTCCAATGCCTCTGAACTTTATAAATACCTAAAAATACTTAGTTCAAAACATTAAATCTTTGGATATTGCCCAAGAGTTAAGCAAAAAGAGAAGGAAGTGAGGGCCAGAATCATACCAATTTTGGTTCGATCAAATACCCTCAAACCTATCTTTTGCTCGTCCTCGAGCAAAACAACATAGGCACACATGGACATGTGTCTAAATATCACACAATCAACATTAAAGTGCCAACTCTTTGAAAAATACTCAAAAGTCAATATTCGACTTGCAAAACCATAAGTGAAAAGATTTAATAAATGTTGTGCTCATTAGGAAAAATGTGCATGTAAGAGATGCTAAATGAAGATTAAAGTCATGCCACTCTAAGTAAACATTGCACGCAACGCGATCCTACATTCAAGATGCTAAAGTTTCAAAAGCTAGAGTGCCAATCGGAAAAGAATGTAATTCGCCTCGACAACTAGTCCTCACCGGATTCTCTCATTTTCACACAGATTCCTAGGCTTCACTCACAATCCATATGCAATATGAGTTTATGTTCAGGATATCAAATATAATTGCACATGATCATTTAAAAACACAATTTATAAAAATTTGTCTCATGAAAGGAATTGGAAGCCATGAACCGGAAAGAACATGCATCAAGCAAAATTTTCAAAGTGGACATCCCTAAAGATCAAATAGGTCTTTCATTTGGTTGTAATAGGGCCTAAGGTGAATGGTTAGTCAATAAATGAGAAGAATTGATAGCAAACTTCCAATGGTCACACTAAGGCATACATTCTAAGTTAAGCACAATTTGCTCATTACAACTTGCATAATCCACACTTTGGCGTCTAGGCTTGCAATTCAATATGTGCATTTTCTACTCTTGATTTTCATTGAGTAGCTCATTTAATTTCACATAATTTATCTAGGCACTTAGTGCCTCATTCATCTTTTCTTTTCTTTCTTTTGCATTGCATTTCATCTTTTTAATGTGTTTGCACATACATACTTGCCTAAGTACACGCCTTACATTTTCTACACCTCAAAGCTTACATTCAACCCCAAAGCCTTATCAAACCATTTGGTACAAGGTAAGTCTAGTATATAGGCTATATTGTGTTTGGCTTCAAATGGGCAATGGAGCACACACATTAAAGGGATTAGAAGTATTTAGGCCAATTTGGTGGTTTTCACATGCATTGCCTAAAATCATTTCTAGAGGTTTGTCCACAAAGTCAATCAAGGCATCCACAAGCAGTCCATAGGTTCTATGGCAAACAACATTTAAGTGCGAATGAGACATTTTAAATATGTATAACATGTGTGTTTGAATGAATGTTTAAATAGTGAAAGATTTCCCTCAAAATACGCTTTTTAGGCCGTGTTTGTGAACCTCACGGGAAGTCTCCACTATTAATTCCTAACCTTCAAGCACAATTGAATATTCATTCCAACATCATGAGAAGAGAACTAGCGTTTTGTGCAATGCAACCCTAAATGACATGAAGTTAATCTAAACTAAGCAACACAAAGATGCACAATTCCTTACTCACACACACAATGACACAATCTTTACAAGCAAAATATGCTCAGGCATGGCATTATCACAAGATTTTCAAAAATTTTGAAAAATTTAGGCTCAAAACATTTGCACACAATTGCAAACAAGAGACGGTGTTGTGCACACACCCCCAAACCTAAATTACCTAAATTAGACATTGTCCTTAATGTCTTTGGGGCATATAAAACCGATAAACGCGGCGCAACACACATCCACAACCAAAGAATCAAAACAACATCAATGTCCATTTTCAAATTTATCCCGAAAATTGGAATCAAGTGGTTCCATAACATCCTATATGCTCATAATCAACTCAAAAGATATGACAATGTAAATTCATCAAGAGTTACCATCAGAATCCATGTGGATAAAATATGTGATCATTAAAGCCTAAATCCACTATCACAAACAATTCTCACCCAAACAAGAAACTAAAAAGCAAGAAATAAAACAAAATAAAAACTAAGAAAATAAATTGTACCTAGGTGGGGTGCCTCCCACCTCCGGCACTCCAAACTCCAAAATGTTGCTTTCCTTAGGATAAGGCTCTCACACTTTTTATGAGCACTCTTGGCTTGCTCGTCACTCCAAGACTCACAAGTTGTCTTGTTTCATCCCAAGAGATAATGAAACCTTGCTTCAATGCACAAGCAATACAACACACTTCCTCAAGAAGCAATAGAAAATCTACACCAGCACTAAGCACATTAGAAAGTTCCGGCAAATAAAGATAAACTCAATAAATGCAATTGCCAACAAGAACTTGGAACACCATTTATTTCTCTAAAAGAAACAAATTTAACCAACTAAAAACACAATGCGAAAGAACATCTATATATGGAGGACAAAATTCCAAAAAATTGGTGACTTTCGAATTCGACCTATTTCCGCTCTTCAGTGTATATTTTCAAAAGTACTTAATAAAAACTTCTCCAATTTTAGAATAGGAAAATAGACATGTAAATGCACACTTTTTATTTAGAAAACATTTAAAAATTAAATTTGAAAAAGTGTGGAAACGGACTTCGAAAATGGTTCACGTGCAGAATTTCAAAACAGGGCATTGCCCATGACCTTTGGTCGAAGAAATATTCATAACTTTTGAACCCCCGTCCAGAATTTTACGTTCTTTACACCGTTGGAACCATATCGAAAAATTGAAGAACACATCATGGGCGAAATAATTTATTTCCTCACCAAGAAGTACAGTTTAAATGAAATATTTGGCCTTAGAAATTTCAAAACAGGGTACTTTCTCAAAGGTCAAAGAAAAACTTAAAAAATAAAATGAAAAATGACTCAAATAATGAATCCACACCCCCAAACCTAATCTAAACATTGTCTTCAATTTATATATGACATTGAGATGCATGGACAATGGATAACGAAGCATGGAAGGCAAGAGCTCAAAACACAAACAACTTAAATACCCTAGGCACTAAACACAACACAAACAAACCACACACTTATTCTAAACAAAAATGTAAAAACTAAAAAGAAAAATAAAATGAACAAAGAAAGAAATTATACCTCGGTGGGATGCCTCCCATCGAGCGCTTGGTTTTACGTCCCAGCTAGACGTGCTACTTGGATCAGTTAACCGAATTCCAAGCCTTCGAAGATACGCCGACGCAAGATTAGATCTTGGAAATATTTGGTGCACATCGGTGCGTTCCTAATCACAACAAGCAAAGGCAAGTAAATGTGCACTTGAAAAAGTTGAAAGTTTAGAAAACAACATATACCAATTGCTTTTGTGTAGGTGGCATGGAAAAGTAGTGGGAGGGACATAAGGCTTTGGTTCCTTCATTTCATCATTTGTCTCCTCTTTTGCTACTTCTTCACCTATAAAACTAGAAGACTCATTAGCAAAATTATGAAAATAATTGTTCTTTACATTCTCACCATTCCAAGGGATGGTGGCAGCTTCTTATAGCTTTGGTGGACTTGGGAACTCTTGGCTCTCTTTCCCTTGCATGGCTTCCATGATAGCTCCAAGGTGCACTTCTATTCTTCTCAACGAAGCTTCTAATCCCGAAAACCTAAGTGCACTTGCCTCCAAGCATCCATTCAAAGTATGCTCGTATGTCATTTGTGATGCTCGGATGACCTCTAGCTTTTCTTCCTTGGGATTCTCATCCTTCGGCCCCGTGTTAGAAGAATTCAAGTCATAAGCTCTTTCTTCCCTCAAGTGCCTTGAGGCAAATAATTCCATATCTTGGTTGAATATTGCCAATTGCAAGTCAAAAGGATCCATTGTTCCTGAAAAGAAAACAAACAAAAAAAAGAAAAGTAAAAGAAAAACGAAAACAATACAAAAAGGAAAACAAGACTAGAAAATCTAAAAATAACAAAAATAACAAACAACCTAAAAAAAAATCTAACTACAAAGATGAATAACAAAAGAAATATGAAAATCTAACAAACAAACTAAAAACTAGCAAAAGATAATAATTAAATAAAAACAAATGTTAGTAGGCTAACTAACAAGATTCTAAGCTACAAAGAAAAGTTAAGTAATTCAACAATCGCTAATAATTCCCCGGCAACGGCGCCAATTTCGATGGGCCATCGTTGTGTGCTCAACAAAATGATATTTTAAATGTGATCGTTTTGAAAACCAATTTCACCACTAAGAAAATCCACTTAGATAGAAAATTAGTAAAGTGGTAAGTATGATTCGTTCCACAGGGAATTATAGTGATTAGTTGAATAAATTAACTAATCTAAATGCGATAAAATAAATCATAGATAAATGGATAAGTGAATGGGTTGTCAAACCATCAAACATACATGTAAAATAAACTTAATAAAATAATAAAACTAATAGAATGCTTAAAAAATCTAGATAAGATAAATGGAATTAACAACTAAGAGAATAGCTAGGGAATTAATGGGATCACAACTGGATTACGGGAAATGCTTCTCAAGCTACCTTAGCAAACGAATCTCACAAATGTTAACCAATTTATTTCTAGAATGTGTTTAGACCATTACTATAAACCCTAAACAACTTCCTACCGCAATGCCTAACTGATTAAGGAGAGGGGTTCACGGCGGGATCGGTTTGTTACAATTAACGGTTTAGATTATCGCGGTTGATATACCCTCCGTCAATCTATCCCAGTCATTATGTTCTTGTAAGGATTCCCGATTTTTGATTGGCTTATTTCATGAGCAAACCACATATTGGGGTTGCTTGTAAAGGGTAGCTTAGGTGATAGGTGTTCATGCTCAATGACCCTTCTCAAGACCTCAAGGTGGACAAGCACTCAAAGGTATATCTTGTGCTTACTTTCTTATTGAAGAGATTTAGTTGCACACACTCACTTGTAATGTTTGCATATGTATGCTTTACTTTAGTGTGCATTCTCTTCAAATGTCACTTTTCACACTAGCACATTGTTTGTCATATCTTGTTGTGTGTTTGGTGTCATGTAATTCGTTTCCCGAATATGTTCGGAAACGTCCGCGCTCGCACTATAATGTGCTTGGTTTTGCGCGAAGATCGCCTTCGAAGAATGCCCTTGGCTTCTCCTTTGGTTTCACCATCATTGGTGAAACGGCGGTTTGATCGGCGGCCATGACCGCCGAATGAAACCGCCATTTGATTCCAGAAAGCTCTGGACTGAATCTGCGGTTATGATCGGCAGTCAGGCCGCCGAATCAAAACCTCCGAATAGACCTGATGCATTTATTATTCTAGGGTTCTGTTCGGCGGTTTAATCGGCGGCCTGGCCGCCGAATTGAAATCGCCGAATTAGATATTTTAGGTCGGTTTCTTTTTAGGTTTTGACCGGCGGTTTCGATTGACCGCCGAATCTGGTCGCCGAATGATCCCCTGCTTCTCGGGTTCAATTCGACGGTTACATTCTGTGGCCACGACCGCAGAATGAAACCGTCGATCGGTGATTTCAAGGGCAAATTTGTCTTTTCACTTGCCCTGTTCTTGATGTCTATAAATATCACACTTTCTCATTTCTCTAACTTAGTTCTCTGACTCAAAAGAACCCTAAACTTGAAAGAGAGATTTTTTGAGAGAAAATCAAATCAAGAACTCATTTTTATACACTCAAATTATACACATATGCATCAAAGATCATCTAAGCATTTTCTAGCATAGTTATTTTGCTTATTTGAGTGAGTATTGGTCATCACACTTCCCTTGGTATGTTCTTCACTTTTATCATTGATATTTAGTGTTTTATTTATCAAGGCATCTCTTTTATTATTTGAATGATCTTAGATTAATATCTTATATTCAAAATAGAGATTGTTTGTGATGACATGATTGAGTGTTGTATTGTGATAACTATCTAGGTTTTTATAATCTATTGTTAGCTAAGCTATTTGACATGTCATTTAGCAATTGATATCTAGGATTGCATTTGTTGCCATATTATCATCCTAGATAAGCATATAGGGTTGCCTAACTCTTATATGCATGTATTGAGTATTTCCATATATTCACACATAGGTTGTTTTATCTCTTCATTGAGAATTTAAGTCTTGTTGGCTAAGGTTGCTTAGGCCACAAGCAATATGGACTAGAGCCACTTTTAAAGGCCAGCGTGGTAGAAGTGGGGGGTTACAGACCGGAGTGTTAGACGAGGTCTACATAGGTTGTAAACTTCATTTCAATTAGTGGATTTCGAGGTTCAAGTGTGGCGCACTAAACAGCCCGTGGTTTTTTCCCAGTGGTTAGGTTTTCCACGTATACATCAAGTGTCATTTATAATTCCGCACCATATTACACTTGTTGTTTTTATATTGACTATTAGGGGCATTTTCGTAATTTTGACCTTAAACGAAAATTGTGTGAAAATTAGTTAAAATCTATTCACCACCCCCTCTAGATTAATATTGTATACACACCGTGTTTATTTGTGAACTTTCAGTTCTCAATCCATCAACGTTGTCAATCCAATCAAGATTATATAATAAATTATCCTAAACAAGATTATAATCAACTAGTGGGTATACATGTCAATTAAATAATGCGTAGAATCTAATTATAAAATGAATATAACACAAATAGAGATTAAAATATGTTAAAGCTTAAGCAAAACCAATCCAAATGTTCTCACATCAAAACCCTAGAAAAGGGGATTTAATTACACATATTACAATCAAAGGAAGGCAAGTAAAAGATTAGGAAATCACCCTTGGGCCTCCTTTTGTAAGCTTGATCCTTTCCTTGCCTTTGATGCTCCTTGTGCAAAGAGCGGATGATGAGGATGTGTCTAGATAGGTGGAGTCAAATGGAAAGTGACTAAGGAGATATGTGGAGAAGATAGGAAGAAAGGAATGATTGGGGGAAGGAAATCTAGATGTTAAGTTTAGGTAGAAGAGAAAATGGTGGGATAAGGAATGGTGGACAAAGGAGATTTCCTGGTGTTCAAGAGTTGTCAAGAGTTATCGATTTTCAACATAAAATGGTGTATTTATATGTTAGAAAAGCTAGGGTATGAAATGGGCATGAAAGGACAAGAATAACCCTGAAAAATGGCTTGAAAAACGTCCATTTAGCTGCTTCTAGAAAGTGGTGTCGCCTGAGGGTCGCCCTAGGGTTGCCGTGGCGACAGGGAATGCGCAGCAGTTATTAAAATTGGCATAATTTTCTGTAGAAGACTCGGAATCGTAATCTGTAAAAACCGATGGAAAGTAAACTTCTGGGGATTTCTGAATATATGTAATTCTAAATGTGGTTTGATCTGATGAGAGCGATATTTCACTTTGAATATGAATGATTTGCACACACTTTTACAATGTTAGCCCCTTTTGCCACCTATATTACTCCAATGTCTTTGAACTTTATAAATACCTAAAAATACTTAATTCACAATGTTAAATCTTTAGATATTGCCCAAGAATAAAGCAAAAAGAGAAGGAAGTGAGGGCCAGAATCAAACCAATTTTGGTTCGATCAGATATTTTACCAAAAACAAACAAGTAACTTCTCTTATCTCAAACACAAATGCCTTATATCTCAAACATAATGAATGTTCACTTTAAAGTACACCCTAAGTCTCCCTAAGATCTAAGTCACCCAAAGGACATTAACATGATCAAGAAAGAATTCTTTTCTCCCCCTTACGACAAAGTCTCAATCAAGCACAAAGAGGTACAAAACTCACACATTTGGAACATTTTTCCACACATGGTGAGGTATACATTTTCTTTCTCCCCTATATCAAACAAGGACTCCCCCGTATCAAACATGGTGAGGTATACATTTTCTCCCCCTTTTTTTCAAGGAATAGACAAAAGACACAAGAGATAAAGAACGAGATATTAAGTAAACAAATCGCATAGAAAGCGAAGTTAATTAAACTAAGCTCCCCCTAAACATATCTTCCACATATGATCACCAAGTAGATTTTTTCACAAGGGACTCACACATTCACACAATCAAGTAATAAGATAAAATATTTCATCACTTTTCAAAGTCCAAGAGAGAATAAAAGATTTTCATTAATATCTCAAAAATATTCTCACATTGCTAATGAATCAAGCACATAAGCAAAATATGTGTGCGTGTGTGTGAATGCTTCTAACATATATAGAAGGAGTAATTATGATATCAACAAACAAACTATTTCCACACCTATCCATCTAAAGCTTTTCCAATCTAGCTGTTAGGTTTTTAGTTTGTGTTGGCATAAATTCCATATCAAAACGATGTTGTTCTTGTATTTGATTAATGGTCATAGGTTGATGATTTGAAGCTTCAAAGAAAGATGTGGCCAAAAGATCAAGCAAGAAGAAGCCTTTGAAGGGGAATGGACTACATTACACAATTAACGTAATATATACCTCATTCTTCTTCAAGGCAATAGGCACACACACAAAAATCATTTATATGTGTCCCTGCATCATTGTGCAACATTTATATAGCACATTCACATGTTTTTATATGCTCATGTATTGAACTCAAATTCTCATACATTGTAGAATTGCATGTTCTAAGACTATGTCTAGGAAACGGCATACATGTGTGATATTCTGCTTATATATTTACATTTTATTGTTTTTGGATTTGAACATGATCTCTTATGATTCCTTATTGAGTCCCAGTCATTTCGGTTACTCATACGTTTGATTTCGAGTCTAAACGATGTAACTACGCTACTTTTCATTCTCATTCGTTGAGTTGTGTTCATCTTTATTTTCCGAGATAAATTCTAAACATTTTGTCAAAGTTTTGTAGTCTTTGTTGTGCATGAAGGAGTCATGATTTTTAATTTAAAAATGGATTCGAAATCGGAGTTCGAAAGCCTAGATATGGCCGAAGAACGGGAGCGGAGCGCGGGAGGAACAAGCAAGGCCAATGGCCAAGCTTATTGGCCATGTGTTGCCCACGTGTGCCACACGGCCAGCATGGCTCTCTGCCCACGTGTGTGACACGCGGTCCACACATGGGTATGACATGGCACATGTTGATTGTGTGGCTTCTTCCCTCTCTCTCTTCCATTTTAAATATTCCCTTTCCCTTCCATTCATTCTAAGTAAGAAGAAAAAGATAGAAACAGCCCAGAAGTTTTCTCCCAATTTTTCTCACCTTCCAAACACCATAACTTCCTCATACGAAGTTGGATTTGAGTGATTCAAATTGAAGATTGTTCATAATTGAGTCCTCTACCTTTTCCAAGTGATCTTGTAGTCATTTGATTGAGTTTTCAAGGTGTTCTACCCAGAAAATCGTGACAGCTCGTGATTTGGAGGTATTGACTTTATCTTTGTGATTTCTTCTTTTATAACCTTCAATTTGATTGGGGTTTCTTCTTCTATATGTATGTATATGTTAAGTGACTGCTATTGAGAAAGATAGCTTCATAATCAATCCTAATCAAAAGTCTAATTAGATACAATTGTGAACTAGAATTTTTGATTCTATGTTTTTCACATGTTTGAGAGTTGTATTGTGATTAGATTGACATCTAGGATTATTTAAGACTTGATTGAATGATTTTATGATTGATAATCTTTGAAATGTGTTTTGATCCTTTGATTGATGAAATCTAGGATTAAGGCTCCTGTATGTGTTTTTAGAGATATCTAGGATTTAATTGATTTATCAATATATCCTTTTCTCTAAATCTTTGGCTAGATTACTCATTGAATACATTCTATATTTCTAGCATTTATTTGTATGTTTATAACATCTTGAATTTGTGCTTCATGATTATGATATGTTCAAGTGTTATTTGTGTGAATGGAACTATGAGCTTTTGTGTTATGTGTTTTCACATGCTCTAGGTTAATTCATGTTTTGACATCTAGACTTTTATTCTTGTGTTCTCACATGTTTAGGTCTAGTTGTTCCATAGAATATATTGTGATCTATGTTGTGTTGATTGTGACTTGCATCATTTGCATCACTTAGATCATTTGCCTTGAGGAAAGGTTGAAGTCTCTTTTAAAGTGAGTAAAGCTTTGTATTGAGCAAGAAGTCTTGGCTAGGAATGAGTTCCGGATAGTCAAGCGAAAGTCTTAGCAAGGAGTTGCGTACTCCGGATGGTTGGGCTAGGGTAGCTTGACTAGGATCTTAGTGATCTAGATTGCTAAGTAAGGGAATCTTCCTAGAGGCTTGAGAGCCTTAGATAGGAAGTTGCTTCCTAGAGGTGTAGGACACACCTTGGATAGGGAGTAGGCTTAGTGATTCACTAGCCCGAGGGTAGATTAGGATTTGATAGCTTAAGGTGGATATCATAGAGCTGATATCCTTGAGTGTGTATGTCCTTTTCATATAGTGGATTTGCTTTTTCGGTTGTTGTGGATTCAACCCGTGGATGTTTTATCTTCGGAGGTTTACCACGTAAAAATCTTGTGTTTATTGTCTCTTTCTTTATCTCTTTTATATTGTGTATGTGTATATGTTAATTTGTTGAACATCTTTATTTGTGTTGTATATTTGAACAAGTACTTGTTGTGGGGAAAAATAAACGCGGCGGAAGCGGAAAAAGAGTTTAGTATAGTTTAAAATTTTTCCATAATTTTAACCTTAACCCTCTAATTAATTAACATATAATACTAAAGATATCATACCTTTGTCACGTGATCTGATTGACGTTGCGTCGATGGTAATCTACAAGATCTTCCAATCCAATCATGAACGTGAATCACCTAGGAGCGTGGTCTCACATCCCTTTGAATTGTGTACCTGAGGATGGATTAACAAAACTTTTTCTTTTCGTTTGTTACAAAAAGTTCCAAGAGACAACAAAGAATGTTCCGGTCACTTTTGAATTCACAATCGTTTGATTGAAACTTGCGTGAACCTTATTCGAAATTGTGCACAAAACCTTTTGGTGTAAGTAACTAGTGCACTATCGAAGTAAGAACAAACTTTTCTCTCTATTCCTCTTGGCTGAAAATCACACTAGTGGAAGAGATGGATTTTATTTTCCTCTAGCAAAAGAAATAACTCTCAAGTCCAAGACCTTGGGTGGCCAAATCCAAAGTTACAAAAACTATGGTGGCCGAATCCATAGTTACAAAAACTATGGTACCGAATTCTTTCCAAAGAAACTATGGTGTCGAATTCTTTACAAGACTATGGTTCCGAATTCTTTTCCCCCAAAAAACTATGGTTCTGAATTCTATCTTGTGTTAACAAGGTGGTGACCGAAATCGTCCACTAAAAAGGATTTATGTTTCTGATCGGTCATTTATTGTATATGTTATCGATCCCCATTCCTCCAGTCAATTGCTTGCTCCTTGAGTCTTTTAGTGCTTTAATTTGTGTGTTTGAGCATTTTCAGGTTGTTTGATCCAAGTGATGTATTTGAAGTATTTCAGAGGAAAAGAGCAATTTTAGATGATTCAAGGGACTTTTATGCAATTTGCCATCAGCCACCATGAAAACCGCTGTGAATTTCAGCAGCGGCACCCAAAGTGCTTTCAAGATCAGTGAAGACCGCTGTCGGACCGCTGCGTCTTTGGCAGCGGTAGTGGCAGCGGTAGCCCGTCAGTGCAGATGACCCATATTGCGGGCCCCATAACTCTCAGCTCCGATTGAATTGTGTGTCCTACCACCTATGGATTTGAAGCCCCGGAAGTCTAGTTTCCAACCGAATTTACGGCTTATCAATCCGAATTTTCTAGAAGAAGTTATTCCCGTTTAAGTGTCCGAAGGTCAGATCAGTCAGTTATTAAATCCGCGAATGCTTTCGGGATTTGTTTCGCAAGTTGTCGGAACGGGAAATATTACCTTCTTGGACATGTGTGGGAGTCTTGGAAAGCAATTAGACATCTAATCCTTATCCTCCTTCAATAAGTGATCAATTTGGATGGATTAGGAAAGAAATAGAATCCCAAAAAGGTAGAGTTCTAAAGGGGAAGTGATTTCCTTGTTGTTTAAGGGCTTGGCTTAGCATCTACACCTATTTATGCCCTTTTGAACCCTAATTTCGGGAGATATATAGAGAGAGGAGCTATAGAGAGCCACACAAGGGGATGTCCCAAGCCACCAAAGGGGCCGTCCCCCTTCACCATCATCCATCTTTACACATCGGGGGTTTGCAAGATGAAGAAGACTCATCATTGAAGATTTGAAGAATTCATTGAAGGCCACAATGGGTTTTATCTTTTCTATCTCTTGTCTTTTTATTTCAATTATGTGTAACTAAATCCATACTAGGGATTCAATGTGAACCTCTATGAATACTCTTTGTTAGAATTGACTATGTTTTTGTAATTCAAGTTTCGATTCATTCAATTTGTGATTTCTTCTTGTCTATGCATGGTTAGTGCTAGTCTTGAATCTAGGGTTTATATGTTAAGGTTGAGAGATGTGTGGGTTTCACCAGTCTTAACCAATAATCAATTGAATGAATGAATTTATCGTAGCAGGTTATTGCATGTTATCTTTGGTTCTCTTGTTCTTGTGCTTAATGGGTTCTCAATCATAGTTTTTATGCAGGGTTTGCTAATGACTGTGATTGAGAATACTTGATTGTGTGCTTTGTGGGTTGTAGGTTATAGTTGATATGCAGGGTTTGCTATTTACTCAACTGAGAAACGCTTGGTGTATGGTTGATGTATTTTCTGTTATAGTTTATATGCAGGGTTTGCTATTGATTGTAGTAGAAGTACTTAATTTATCCCAGGACCACATAGCACTAATTATACATGATTTAAGAACGAACCCTTAACTTGATTAACATTCTTTGTGAAAGTCAATTTGAAGCATTGAGTAAACGTAGTTGGGGATCATTGATGACCTAGTCCTCTCACCTCTTGATCGCATTCACATATTCTTGTTAATTGCTTTCTTAGTTTAATCTAGTTTTAATCTCAAATCAATCAAACCAATCTAAAGTCTCTTGGTTACTATTAATTGCTTAGCTTTAATTAGAATTGGTTTTAGTCGATAAATCACTTTTCCTCGTGGGAACGATCCCTACTTGTAGCTGTACTTATCTCACGATTCGTGCACTTGCGAGTTAGGTTTTTATAACACGATTTTACACATCAGTTTCCACAAAAGACTTAAATCAATCTTTTAGAATTCAAACCCTAATCCAAAGGATTTGTGTTTAGGTCTAGTTGTTCCATAGAATATATTGATCATATGTTCTATGTTGTGTTGATTGTGACTTGCATCATTTGCATCACTTAGATCATTTGCTTGAGGAAAGGTTGAAGTCTCTTTCAAAGTGAGTGAAGCTTTGTATTGAGCAGGAAGTCTTGGCTAGGAATGAGTTCCGGATAGTCAAACGAAAGTCTTAGCAAGGAGTTGCGTACTCCGGATGGTTGAGCTAGGGTAGCTTGACTAGGATCCTAATGATCTAGATTGCTAAGTAAGGGAATCTTCCTAGAGGCTTGAGAGCCTTAGATAGGAAGTTGCTTCCTAGAAGTGTAGGACACACCTTAAATAGGGAGTAGGTTCATGATTCACTAGTCCGAGGGTAGATTAGGATTTGATAGCTTGAGGTGGATATCATAGAGTTGATAACATTAAGTGTGTATGTCCTTTTCATATAGTGGATTTGCTTTGCCGATTGTTGTGGATTCAACCCGTGGATGTTTCCTTTTCAGAGGTTTACCACGTAAAAACCTTGTGTTCATTGTCACTTTCTTTATCTCTTTTATATTGTGTATGTGTATATGTTAATTTGTTGAACATCATTTACTTGTGTTCTATATTTGAACAAGTACTTGTAAAGAGTGATTTGTAGAACAATACTCTTTAAATCAATTTGTATTTGTTATCTTTGTGTATAGATATATTTGTTCACTCTTGTAATAATATTGAACAATATTGATATACAAGATTTTCTTTGATATATTTTTTTAGTGATATTATACCTCATACAACAACTTGTTATATGTAGACATTGCTTAAATGATGATATACATATCTCGTCTATGTATGTATGTTCCATTTATATGTTGTATGTAAAGCTACCTTGAGGGACAAACGTAAGTTTGTTCACGAGATTGAAAATAAGCGAAAAACCTATTCACCCCCCACCCCACCCCCTCTAGGTACGTTTTAAGCAATTTAACCTTGTTTGTATACTTTCACTAGGTCAAACCGATATTCATTTGGGTTTTTTGTTTTAAAAAGAATAGATATCAACATGTGAGCGTGTGTGTGCATATGGCTCGTTTACTCATTTCTCACTACAAGAAATTTGGCCTTTCACAATGCGCAAAATGCGTTGTGAAAGGTTTTCACAACGTGCAGGTGTATGTTGTTGATACGCATGTTGCCAAAAGTCCCAAAGCTTTTGGCAATGCGCAGTATTAGTAGTTGTAGTATAATAACAACGTACAATGCACATTGTCATTGACATTTAATGCAACGAACGGTTAATGTATGTTGCCTTACCATGCGTTGTCTTAGACAATTTTATCGTGCGTTGCCTTAAACGGTTTTAGCAACGTGCATTGTACTTTGCATTAGGTTAAGAAAAAAAATATAAAAAAATGCAATCTCGTTGGACAAGCCCCACTCACTACCCAATCACTATACAGCACCCCTAGCCACCTCTTGCCAAATTACATCTCTTACTTTGTTCGAATGGGGGTTTAAACCTATGACACACCAACCACCACCATGAGAGCCTTTGCCATTATGCTACGAGTTCAACTTTGATATATATTACACACTTATTTATATATAGCATATATTATAAAAAAAAATTAATACAATATTTTATTGAAAAAATTAATACAATATTCTATTGAAAAAATTAATAATTTTATTAATTGTTAATTTAGAATCCTTATAATAATCATTGTAATTATTTTTATGATAAACAATTAAATTTTATCTCAACATTTAGGGTATATTTGAATTTGATAATGACAGCCGTTACAAACTCGCGACTCGAAATACAACTCCCACTATAGGAGAAGCATCTCCTCCACATTTTACAATTTAATGGGAAAAAGTGAGACTCAAATCCTTATCACAATATAGAAGGGGATGTGTCCAATTACTTTGCTAATGATGAAAGTGTATTTTAATATTTATGAATACATCCATGATGTTTGAGTTTCAAAATATTAGTTTTTTCGTAAACCACATGTCAATAGTTGCTAAAAATGCTTCTACGACAACATGCATATAAGATGTGTGTTGCGGAACATTATACTTTTCTGTAACGTACAATCCAACAATTATTGAAGATGCTTCTATGACAATGTGCATGATATGTGTGTTATAAAATATTAGCCTTTCGGAATGTGTAAATCAACAGTTACTAAAAAGTCTCCTACAATAACGTGCATGATATGTGTGTTGTGAAATATTAGACTTTTACGCAACGCAAAAGTCAATAGTTGCAAAAAAGACTCCTATGAAATTGTCCATAATGTGTGTTGTCAAATAGCTTCATTTTAACAATATGCACGTTTATATGTTGCTAAAAACATGTTTATAGCAACGTGCTTTCGTTGTGTGTATGTTCTCGTTTATAGCAACGTACCTCTGTTGTGTGTTGTCTCATATGTGCTCAATTATTGGCAACATTCACTTGTACATTGCCATATATGGTTTTAACAACACGCATTTTGTGCATGTAGCAATTTATGACTTTATTATTGGTAACATTCTTCTGTGTGTTGTCATATGTGGTTTTAACAACACACATTTTATAAGTGTTATGACAGATGACTTTATTATTAATAACATTAATCTGTGTGTTGCTTGTAGGGAAAAATAACGTAGTACACGCAGCGGAAGCGAGACTAAAAATAGATTTAGTAACATTTAAAAAAATTTCCTTTTATGAACCTTAAACCCTTTAATCAATTAAACATATATATTATCTAACAAAAGAAGAATACCTTTTGTCGCGTGATCCGATTGACTTGCGTCGATGGTAATCCGCAAGATCTTCAATCCTAGCACGAACGTGGATCACCTAGGAGCGTGGTCTTCCTTTTCTTTGAATTGCAAACCAGTGAATGGACAAAACAAACTTTTCTTTTCTTTGTTAGTCACAAAAACAATCAAAAGAATACTAAGATTATTCCGGTCACTTTTGAGTTCTCAATCTAATGATCGAAACTCGCGTGAACCAAGATCGATGTTGTACACACAAGCTTATTGATGAATAAGCAAATAGTATACCATCAAAGAATAATCTCTATCTCTTTTATGTTTTTAGTAGAATAAAAATAATCTTTCTATGAATTGAGAAGAAGAAGAAAATAGAATCCAGCACCAAAAAACCCTAAAGTGGCCGAATTCTATAAGTCCACATATATATGTGGCAAAATTTTCTTTCTTTCTTTTTATTAGGGTGGCCGAAATCTCTAACCTAAAAGGGACTAGGGTTGCCGCAATACTCAAGCCAAAAGGAGTTTGTATTGCACCCTAATTCCTATTTAGTTTAAGACTCCCAAACCCTAATCCAACTCATAAATCTTTTTATTCTTTTATTTGACTAAATAAAAAGACTTCTTATTTGATTAAATAAATAAAATTATTTATTTATTTCCTTGTCAAACAAGTCTTTTAATTTAAGTATACTACTACCAATAGTATACCTTTAGGAATCATATTTCCTAATCAGAAAAGATTTGTTTCTTAATTAAACAATTAATTAATAAATTAATTAATTCTTATTTAATTAAAAAATGAAACAAAATAATATATTAGGTTAATTAATTCACCTACTCCGCCCCACTTAAAATAAATGGACCATATATTATTTTCTTATTTCATTTAATCCATTGGACTTTAAATAAAAAGCCCACATGTGAACTAGACCCATTCTTACTAAAATAAACAAGCCCACATGTCATTCATTAATATATAAATATAATTGAGCAGCCCATTACATAAATAATGTGCAAATTATATTCTTAATATATTAAATGCAATTCTAGATGGACCCTTAAATTTGTCTGGTAGAATATATCAAGTGATCCATGCAAGTCCGTGTGGATTGTGGATCTTGGCGGGCTATCTAAATTTAAGCTTCAATAGACATAACCTAATCACAATCAACAAATGATTCACTTAGGACCGATCCATTAATTTTAACTCATTCCACTAAAGAGCTAAAATTGAACTCTTAAATAAAGACAGAAAAGGAAGATGTTTCCTCATTCATACCCTAGACAATCATGTTGGAGATAGTGTATCCTCGTGATTAATATCAGTAATCGCCAAGAGTTCATAGACCGCCTATAACTCTTCAAGTTACCATATTTACTCATATGACCACGTTTTGAACTTGGATATTTTGACTTGTCCAGAAGCCATGTTTTCAATACACACTATCGAAAACTCAACGTTGAGATTTAATAACCAATTACCTCAAAACATCCATATGATGATATTATACTCTCATTTGATAAATGGAGCCACGATGTCCATATCTATAAATGAAGTCCTCTATCGATTAACAAATGAATATCACCAAACTATCGAGGATAGACTATGCGATATAATCGTACTCATTGATAACTCAAATGATATCACTTGCAACCATAAGTCCATCATTTATCTCAGGATTAAGATAGACTCTCCGATTGTCCTGATAATGAAATGACTTTTATCTACTGACGGTTATAGATAAAATATTTCATTGTGATCCAGTTCAATGCACCCAGTGCACTAGATTCTTTTGCTCGAAGACACTCCGATGATTTTAGACTCATCATATCTCATTTGATCCCACTCAAATGCTAGCAAAAGAATTCTACAACTTTAACAAGATAAAGGTGCCCAACCTTTAACTTAAGTTGTGAACAATATTCAAGACTAACTAAAGAATTGTGTCTACCACATACATATCCAGATGTATGAACAATTCTTCTTTTCTCATAGTCTTTAGACCTTATGATTATTTACTTTGACAATTATAATATTAAACTATAAATGCTATAAGATTTGTTTAAATAGAAATCACTTTATTAATATGAAAAAGATTGTTAATTACAATATTACACTCTTGCTATTGAGCATAATCCTAACAATCTCCCACTTGCGCTATAGCAAATGTGTCATATCTCTCAAGCCCATGTTCTTTAGGTGCCCATCGAAACTCTTCTGAGGTAGAGCCTTTGTGAAGGGATCTGGTAGCTTTTCCGCTGACGCTATTTTGGTAATCGTCACGTCACCTCTTTGAACAATCCCCCTTAAAAGATGATACTTTCTTTCAATGTGTTTACCTCTCTTGTGACTTCTTGGTTCTTTCGAATTAGCCACTGCTCCACTGTTGTCACAGTAGATAGTGATCTGCTTATTCGCACTAGGAACCACTTCCAAGTCAATCAAGAATTGGCGGAGCCAAACAGCCTCTTTAACAGCCTCGCATGCAGCAATATACTCAGCTTCCATGGTGGAATCAGCAATACAAGATTGCTTGATACTCCTCCATATAACTGCTCCTCCTCCAATAGTAAACACAGCCCCTGATGTAGATTTTCTGGAGTCAGAATCTGATTGGAAATCAGAGTCTGTATACACAACGGGAATTAAATCCCTTCCAGAGTATACAAGCATATTATCTCTCGTTCTCTTAAGATACTTGAAAATATGCTTGACTGCCGTCCAGTGATCAGGACCAGGTTTCGATTGAAAACTGCTAACTATGCCAACAGCAAAACAAATATCTGGTCTAGTACAGAGCATTGCATGTTAGGATTATGCTCAATAGCAAGAGTGTAATAGTGTAATTAACAATCTTTTTCATATTAATAAAGTGATTTCTGTTTTAAACAAATCTTATAGCATTTATAGTTTAATAATTGTTAAAGTAAATAATCATAAGGTCTAAAGACTATGAGAAAAGAAGAATTGTTCATACATCTGGATATGTATGTGGTAGACACAATTCTTTAGTTAGTCTTGAATATCGTTCACAACTTAAGTTAAAGGTTGGGCACCTTTATCTTGTTAAAGTTGTAGAATTCTTTTGTTAGCATTTGAGTGGGATCAAATGAGATATGATGAGTCTAAAATCATCGGAGTGTCTTCGAGCAAAAGAATCTAGTGCACTGGGTGCACTGAACAGGATCACAATGAAATACTTTATCTATAACCGTCAGTAGATAAAAGTAATTTCATTATCAGGACAATCGGAGAGTCTATCTTAATCCTGAGATAAATGATAGACTTATGGTTGCAGGTGATATCATTTGAGCTATCAATGAGTACGATTATATCGCATAGTCTATCCTCGATAGTTTGGTGATATTCATTTGTTAATCGATAGAGGACTTCATTTATAGATATGGACATCGTGGCTCCATTTATTAAATGAGAGTATAATATCATCATATGGATGTTTTGAGGTAATTGGATATTAAATCTCAACGTTGAGTTTTCGATAGTGTCTATTGAAAACATGGCTTCTAGACAAGTCAAAATATCCAAGTTCAAAACATGGTCATATGAGTAAATATGGTAACTTGGAGAGTTATAGGCGGTCTATGAACTCTTGGCGATTACTGATATTAATCACGAGGATACACTATCTCCAATATGATTGTCTAGGGTATGAATGAGGAAGCATCTTCCTTTTCTGTCTTTATTTAAGAGTTCAATTTTAGCTCTTTAGTGGAATGAGCTAAAATTAATGGATCGAACCTAAGTGAATCATTTGTTGATTGTGATTAGGTTATGTCTATTGGAGCTTAAATTTAGATAGCCCGCCAAGATCCCCAATCCACACGGACTTGCATGGATCACTTGATATATTCTACCGGACCAATTTAAGGTTCATCTAGAATTGCAATTTAATATATTAAGAATATAATTTGCACAATATTTATGTAATGGGCTGCACAATTATATTTATATATTAATGGATGACATGTGGGCTTGTTTCTTTTAGTAAGAATGGGTCTAGTTCACATGTGGGCTTTTTATTTAAAGTCCTATGGATTTAATGAAATAAGAAAAATAATATTTGGCCCAATACATACATGTGGGGCGGCAAGGTGCTAAAATAGCATTTAATATTATTTTGTTTTCATTATTTAATTAAATAAGAATTAATTAATTTATTAATTAATTGTTTAATTAAGTAACAAATCTTTTCTAAATAGGAAATATGATTCCTATTTGTATACTATTGGTAGTAGTATAATTGAATAGAAAGACTTGTTTGACAAGGAAATAAATAATTAATTTTATTTATTAAATCAAATAAGAAGTCTTTTATTTTAGTCAAATAAGGAATAAAAGATTTATGAGTTTGATTAGGGTTTGGAAATCTTAAACAAAATAGGAATTAGGGTGCAACTAAATCTCCAATATTTTAGGAGTAAAATTGCGGCAACCCTAATTATTTTTGGTAGAGATTTCGGCCACCCTAGAGCAAAAAGGAAGAGAAAAATTTGGCCACCTATATAAGGCAACTTATAATTTCGGCCACCACTAAGGCTTGTGTGCAGAATTTTCTTCTTCTTCTTCTTCTCAACTCATTGTTAGAGATCTATTATTCTACTAAAAACAAAAGGAACATAGATTATTCTTTGATTGTATTCTAGTTGCTTATTCATCAATAAGCTTGTGAATACTATATCGATCTAGGTTCACGCGAGTTTCGATCATAAGATTGAGAACTCAAAAGTGACCGGAATAATCTTAGGTTTCTTTAGATTGTTTTTGGGACTAACGAATCAAGAAAAGTTTGTTTAATCCAATCACAGGTTTGCAATTCAAAGAAAGGGAGACCACGCTCCTGGGTGATCCACGTTCGTGCTAGGATTGAAGATCTTGCGGATTACCATCGACGCAAGTCAATCGGATCACGCGACAAGAGGTATTAATCTTTTGTTTATTTTTATATATCTTTAATTAATCAAAAGGGTTTAAGGTTCATAAAATTGGAAAAATTTTAAAAGCTACTCAAACTATTTTTTAGTCTCGTTTCCGCTGCGGGTACAATTTTTCCCTACATTGCATACATGAGACTTCCAACTGCCGAGGCATATGGATCTCTACTCATGAATTGCTCTTCATGCTCATTCTTAGGAACTTGTTCCTTAGAAAGCTTGATTCCATGTCTAAAAGGTAACATACCTTTCTTGGAACCCTGCATGGAAAACCTAGACAAGATCTTGTCTATGTATGAAGCTTGGGATAATGCAATCGTTCTATTCTTTCTATCCCATATAACTTGGATACCTAGAATAAAATTTGCTTCTCCTAAGTCCTTCATATCAAATTGTTTTGCTAACCATTCTTTTACTGATGTCAATACACCTACATCGTTTCCGATGAGTAGTATATCATCAACATAAAGAATCAGAAAAACCAACTTGTCGCCCTTAATCCTTTTGTGTACACAAGGTTCGTCAAGATTCTGAATAAATCCAAAACCTTTGACAGCTTGATCGAACCTTATGTTCCAGGATCTGGATGCTTGCTTTAATCCATATATGGATTTCTGCAACTTGCATACCTTTTCCATTTGGCCCTTTTCAATGAATCCCTCTGGTTGCATCATGTAGATGCTTTCGTCAAGACTTCCATTAAGGAAAGCTGTCTTGACGTCCATTTGCCAAATCTCTAGATCTAAAGATGATGCAATGGACAGGAGTATCCTAATGGATTTAAGCATGGCCACAGGAGAGAAGGTTTCCTCGTAATCGATACCTTCTTTCTGTGTATACCCTTTAGCTACCAATCTAGCTTTAAAGGTTTCCACATTTCCATCCATACCTCTTTTCCTCTTGTATACCCACTTGCACCCAATGGGTTTTATCCCTTTAGGCAAGTCTACAAGGGACCAGACTTTGTTATCGAACATAGATTCAATCTCAGATTGCATTGCCTTTTGCCAATGGCGACTATCAACATCCTCCATAGCTTCCTTGTACGTGTAGGGATCATCGTCGTCCGGGAGATTCTCCACTGATTCTCCCAGACCGATGTATCTTTTGAGTTGTGTTCTAACCCTCCCACTACGATGAGGAATGGTAGGTTGTTGATTTTGTGTTGGATCGGAACTTACAATTGGGTTTGGTTGTGTAACCTCTCGTGGAATTGTATCTCCTGACATCTCATTCAGGACAATTCTACTTCTAGGCACAAAATCATTCATATAGTCCTTTTCCAGAAATTTAGCATTTGTCGAAACAAATACTTTAAGATCTGAAGGACTATAAAAATAATATCCTTTAGTTTCTTTTGGATACCCTACAAATATACATGTTTCCGAATGGGACTCCATCTTTTCTGTCTTTCCTTTTAACACATGCATAGGACAACCAAATATCCTTAAGTGTTGTAAACTAGGCTTGTGCCCAGTCCACAACTCATGCGGTGTTTTAGGAACAGACTTAGATGGTACATCGTTTAGAATGTATATAGCAGTTTGTAAAGCATATCCCCAAAAAGAAATAGGAAGTGTTGAATAACTCAACATAGACCTAACCATATCCAAAAGAGTTCTATTTCTCCTTTCTGCAACCCCATTTTGTTGAGGTGTACCCGGTGCAGAAAACTGAGAAACTATCCCATTATCAATAAGATATTGCTGAAACTCACTAGATAGATATTCTCCACCACGATCAGATCTCAAGATTTTTATGTGTTTCTCAAACTGATTTTCCACTTTAGCTTTGAATGCTTTGAACATGTCAAAAGCATCCGACTTATGTCGTATGAGATACACATAGCCAAATCTTGAGTAATCATCTGTGAAAGTGATGAAGTACTCATATCCACCTCTAGCTTGAATGTTCATAGGTCCACATACATCAGTGTGTATCAATCCTAAACATTCAGTGGCTCTGGCACCTTTGGCAGAGAACATCCTTTTGGTCATTTTACCTTCCAAACAAGATTCACAAGTTGGTAGATCATCAACCTTTAAGTCACTCAAAGGTCCATCACATACCAATCTTTTAATCCTATTAAGGTTAATATGACCTAGGCGTAAATGCCATAGATAGGTTTCATCTTTTGATAATTTAACTCTTTTATGATTAGGTTCCGTTATTTCTGTGTCTAACGAGTGAAAGATATTTCTATGCAAAAAGTATAGACCGTTTTTTCAATGTACCTTGGCAAATAATTTTGTCATTCTTACTAATAATAAAAACTTTATTAAAAGTAACCGAATATCCAAATTTATTCAAACAAGAAACTGAAATTAAATTCCTCTTGAATTGAGGTACATAATAAACGTCTATCAAATCTAAATGCCTTCTAGAATCCAAATAAACTCTAATATCTCCCACTGCACTTGCAGACACTAACGATCCATTGCCCAAGCGCAAATTGATTTCATTCTTATTTAGCCTTCTCCTTTCTTGAAACCCCCGTAAGGAATAACAAACATGATTAATGGCTCCAGAGTCTACGATCCAAGAATCTATAGAATCTACCATGTTTCAAGATAATTCATATTACCTTGTTCCTTCTTATTTTGAGACTTTGGAAAATTACTTTTCCAATGTCTCTTTTCACCACAAAAGAAGCACTTCCTTTTGATCTTGGTTACTTTCTTGGTAAGCCCAAGTTGCTTTTTCTTTTATTATTCCTTGACCTTCTGACGGGTTTTAATAGTAGCAACTTTACCAACCATATGAATATCTTCTAAAGACATCATCATATCAGCAGCAGACCCCATTCCTTCATGCTGCTATTGCAACACGTATGAGATTGTAGTCATTTGGCCATCTCATTAGAGGTCTCCCACTACTCATACTCGTCTCATTGCATCACATTAGATTCATTAGTAGGAGCAGGTGCTTTAGGAGTAGTTAGAACAAAATTTATGTTTTTCAGCTTGCAGCAACAACCCAATTTTCCTTTTCCATGTGACATAATTATCTCCAGTTAAAGTGTTATCTTTCAGGATGTTCATTAGGGATGGGGTCATGATTTCTTAATAAAACAAAATTATATATAAGTAAATAATCATTATAAAGCACTTTAAATATTTATCTTGAATTAAATAAATAACTCAATCATAAAAATTCAACGGTGATCCAACACCCATAAATGTTATGCCTCCTTTGGGAGTTCGCACCATTTACTAGTTAGACTAGGTCCCACCTAATTGTTAACATAACAACTAGCGTTTTCAATTTTAGCCTTGCAATTTTACTGACAAGAACTCTTGAGAGGATATCAATAAAATTACATTGAGTGTGTTACCAAGATATCGACCCTCAATTTTCTCTCACGAAAATCCCTCCTTGGGGAGTAGATCTCATTTGAGCCATTGTCTAGTCTATCCTTGTAAGGAAGTATATTGTTAAATTCCATTCATGGATGCCCCTTGGGGGGATTACCAATAAATAATTAAGCTCAACTAATCTTGGAGGCCATAGGTGTTACAAAAACACCTTCTCCCACTCAATTATTTAAGGCATGTGATTAAATCCCATAGAATGATTTACCAAGTTATCTAGATGCCAATTTAGATACCTAAATCATTCAATGCATGTTCATACCAAAAGAGATATATGAGTGGCCCTCCTATTCTATATGTCATGTTATCATACAATAACAAATATTGTAATATTTAAGCAAAAATTAAATAGCAACAATTTTGGCCCATCCTAGAAAAACAAGTAAATTACAATAATTTAGGAATACAAGATTTTCAAGTGGCCTATCAACCATACGCTCATCCTTCGGCCTCCTCCCATGGGCGTGCACAGCCCACAACCCCACAAAGGGGCTGCCATGCGCAGCCCATAAGGCCACACAAGGCTGCCGTGTGCAGCCCACCATGTAATAGGCTTGCCATGTGCAGCCCAATCCACTCCTAGGGTGCGCACGGTGCTCGTTCTTGGTTCCGGTTGCTTCATGTCTTTGATTCTTCGATGTATAACGTATTACAACTTTATTTAAACAATAAAATACTGCAGAAATTTTTTTTTTTTTTTTAATTACTGCAGTACTTTTTACAAAAAAAAACTGCACAAAATAATAAACAAAACTGTAGTAAAAATACTGCACTTAAATAAACAAAAGAAATAAAAACTAGCAACTACCAAGAAGGAATTATGGCGATGATAGACCACCCTTCTTGTTACAATTCCGAAACCAAATTTACATTGAAAATCTAGGACCAAAATCGAGCAATAACAATCCACATAAATATATATAAATCCATACATCAACATGTAATTATATATGCGAATACCTAGAGTGCCATCTCTTTCTAAACATGCATAATCACAATAAAAAGAAATAGATTCACGTATATATACGTTAATTAATTAAAAGGGTTCAAACAAGATCTGATACCAATTGTAGGGAAAAATAACGTAGTACACGCAGCGGAAGCGAGACTAAAAATAGATTTAGTAACTTTTTAAAAAAATTCCTTTTATGAACCTTAAACCCTTTAATCAATTAAACATATATATTATCTAACAAAAGAAGAATACCTTTTGTCGCGTGATCCGATTGACTTGCGTCGATGGTAATCCGCAAGATCTTCAATCCTAGCACGAACATGGATCACCTAGGAGCGTGGTCTTCCTTTTCTTTGAATTGCAAACCTGTGAATGGACAAAACAAACTTTTCTTTTCTTTGTTAGTCACAAAAACAATCAAAAGAATACTAAGATTATTCTGGTCACTTTTGAGTTCTCAACCTAATGATAGAAACTCACGTGAACCAAGATCGATGTTGTACACACAAGCTTATTGATGAATAAGCAAATAGTATACCATCAAAGAATAATCTCTATCTCTTTTATGTTTTTAGTAGAATAAAAATAATCTTTCTATGAATTGAGAAGAAGAAGAAAATAGAATCCAGCACCAAAAAACCCTAAAGTGGCCGAATTCTATAAGTCCACATATATATGTGGCAAAATTTTCTTTCTTTCTTTTTATTAGGGTGGCCGAAATCTCTAACCTAAAAGGGACTAGGGTTGCCGCAATACTCAAGCCAAAAGGAGTTTGTATTGCACCCTAATTCCTATTTAGTTTAAGACTCCCAAACCCTAATCCAACTCATAAATCTTTTTATTCTTTTATTTGACTAAATAAAAAGACTTATTATTTGATTAAATAAATAAAATTAATTATTTATTTCCTTGTCAAACAAGTCTTTTAATTTAAGTATACTACTACCAATAGTATACCTTTAGGAATCATATTTCCTAATCAGAAAAGATTTGTTTCTTAATTAAACAATTAATTAATAAATTAATTAATTCTTATTTAATTAAACAATGAAACAAAATAATATATTCGGTTAATTAATTCACCTATGCCGCCCCACTTAAAATAAATGGGCTATATATTATTTTCTTATTTCATTTAATCCATAGGACGTTAAATAAAAAGCCCACATGTGAACTAGACCCATTCTTACTAAAATAAACAAGCCCACATGTCATTCATTAATATATAAATATAATTGAGCAGCCCATTACATAAATAATGTGCAAATTATATTCTTAATATATTAAATGCAATTCTAGATGGACCCTTAAATTGGTCCGGTAGAATATATCAAGTGATCCATGCAAGTCCGTGCGGATTGTGGATCTTGGCGGGCTATCTAAATTTAAGCTTCAATAGACATAACCTAATCACAATCAAAAAATGATTCACTTAGGTCCAATCCATTAATTTTAACTCATTCCACTAAAGAGCTAAAATTGAATTCTTAAATAAAGACAGAAAAGGAAGATGTTTCCTTATTCATACCCTAGACAATCATGTTGGAGATAGTGTATCCTCTTGATTAATATCAGTAATCGCCAAGAGTTCATAGACCGCCTATAACTCTCCAAGTTACCATATTTACTCATATGACCACGTTTTGAACTTGGATATTTTGACTTGTCCAGAAGCCATGTTTTCAATACACACTATCGAAAACTCAACATTGAGATTTAATATCCAATTACCTCAAAACATCCATATGATGATATTATACTCTCATTTGATAAATGGAGCCACGATGTCCACATCTATAAATGAAGTTCTCTATCGATTAACAAATGAATATCACCAAACTATCGAGGATAGACTATGCGATATAATCGTACTTACTGACAACTCAAATGATATCACTTGCAACCATAAGTCCATCATTTATCTCAGGATTAAGATAGACTCTCCGATTGTCCTGATAATGAAATGACTTTTATCTACTGACTGTTATAGATAAAGTATTTCATTGTGATCCAGTTCAATGCACCCAGTGCACTAGATTCTTTTGCTCGAAGACACTCCGATGATTTTAGACTCATCATATCTCATTTGATCCCACTCAAATGCTAGCAAAAGAATTCTACAACTTTAACAAGATAAAGGTGCCCAACCTTTAACTTAAGTTGTGAACAATATTCAAGACTAACTAAAGAATTGTGTCTACCACATACATATCCAGATGTACGAACAATTCTTCTTTTCTCATAGTCTTTAGACCTTATGATTATTTACTTTGACAATTATAATATTAAACTATAAATGCTATAAGATTTGTTTAAACCAGAAATCACTTTATTAATATGAAAAAGATTGTTAATTACAATATTACACTCTTGCTATTGAGCATAATCCTAACATTGCCAAATATAGTTTTAACAACACACATTTTGTGCACTTTGTGATAGATGACGTTATTATTGGCTTTATTCATATATGTGTTGCCATAAGTGGTTTTAACAACACACATTTTGTTCCCGAATGGTCTGAGGATTTAAAGGATTGGAATAGGGAAATGTATGTAAAATGCACTCATAATGGTGTTCAATTATCCGAACGAGAATTTTCGAAAAACTGGTTAACAGAGGGTATTCAAATAAAGATCCTATTTCCTTTTTGCCTGAAACCCTGACACAAATCTAAGCTACAATTCCCTCATAAAGATGTAATGAAAAAAAAAAGGGACAAAAAAAACAACGATTTTTGTTTTTTAATAGTTTGGGGAATGGAAGCGGAATTGCCTTTTGGTCCTCCCCGAAAAAGACCTTCATTTTTTAAACCAATTTTCAAAGAACTAAAAAAAAAAAAGTTAGACAATTGAAAACAAAGTCTTTAAGAGTTTTAAAAGAAAGAACAAAAAATTTTCAACAAATCGCAAAAGAAACAAAAAGACGGGTCATCAAAAGAATTCTATTACTAAAAGTAAAAGGAAGAGTAAAAGAACTTTCAAAAACAAACCAAATTCCATTATTTAGATTGCGAGAAATAGATGAATTTGGTGGAGATAAAAAAGATTTGATAATGAGTAATCAAATGATTCACGAATCATCCATTCAAATCCGATCTATGGATTGGACAAATTTAGCACTGCCCGAAAAAAAAAAAAAGATCTGACTAATCGAACAAACATAATAAAAAAGAAAATAGAAAAAATTACCAAAGAAAAGAAAAAAAGACTGCTTACTTACGAAATAAATATTAGTTCGAACAAAACAAGTTATCATCCTAAAATATTATGAGCGTAGGGTGCTCGTTGAATACTATGTAGTGCCAAAGCAAAATGGATACATACCATAGGTCATCTATCATGTACTAAGCAATAGACTTCTAGATGCATCCATAATCTACATACTTTCAACCATATATACTAAAAACTAAAACATAAAAGAGAAGCATTAGTGCACTTTTCAAAAATAAGATTTTCAAGCTCAAGTGCATGATCTAGAAACAATAGAAGTTATTTGTTCAAGATCACTACTTCTCAAGTGAAAGGCTTTCAAAGATATTGATATTACAATTAAGTTTTGCTCATCAAGTCGCTCAACAATCACACATAGACAATAATCAACACAAATCATGCCAATGGATCTTCGAAGAGTTTTAAACCTCTTATGTCCAAGGGCTTAGTGAACAAATCCGCAAGTTGATTTTTTTAATAGGCATTGCTCTAGAGTAACAATAGAATGTTCAACAAGTTCTCTAAAGAAATGATGCCGAATATCTATATGCATTGATATCATGCATACATAGAGTTGAAAAGATGAAATAGAAAGCAAGCTTTTATAATAGAGAAATACCATAGCAAGCTTTTTCACCAATGAAAAATCTCCGCTCTTTTTATGAGCTCTCTTGACTTGTGGCTATCACTCAAGTGACACTCGTAATAGGACGAGGTCGGAGAGTAGCACAATAGTAAGTAAAGTTCGTTCCCACAGGGATCGAGTGACCGATTACCGAAATTGATTAGCCTATTTGCTATTCAAACAATCGAAAAGGTTGGTTTTCCAATTAAGCAAATTAAACTAAACTAACTAAAATAAAACTAAATGCTATTGCGAAAAAGAAATAACACGAAAATAAACACAAGTGTAATAATAGAGAGAAATATGCTAGGATTTGACTACACCCCACCCTACGTCGATTTCCGTTCTAAACTCAATTATTCACCCAAAACATGCTCATGTAATTCATAGATTCATGCACCCAAATGTTAACCCACAATCTCGGTCGAGTAGAATAGATTGCACCCAAAATCATACCCAAGCCTATCTCTCGATTACTCGGAATATATGAATGAGTTCATTAAGAACCTTGGCACACTAAGGAATCCTATACGCTAGCCTAAGTAGGTCTACTTTCTAGACATGTATAGAGGGCATTTTATCGAGCACGTGGTGTGCGTCTCCGGTCAGTACATAACACACCACAAAAATTCTTTCAAAAGGAGATCAATCAATTGAAAGCTTTAAGCACACAAAAACACCCATACAAACCACACTTGTACAAAATGAATAAACAAAGGTCAATACATATAAATATTTATGGGTGGGGTTCATCAAATCCTAACAATGAAAGTTTAGCTCATATTACAACTAATAGCCCTACAACAAATAATCTCAAATAAATACATGGCTATAACAAAGGATAAAAGAGAAAAAGTTAGAGAAAACTATAATGGAGAGCTTCCTCTTCTTCCTTTTGCTCCTCTCCTTTTTCAAGCTCCTTCAATTTTCTTTCTCCCAAGAACAAGAAAAGATCATAGATTGGTGTCAAGTGTCTCTTGGATTGTGTAGGAATTTAGGAAAGATGGAGTCTTGGTGAGTAGGAGAGTTCCCTTTCTTTGGAGAGTATTTTCGTTTCTTTTTGTGTCTCCTCTCCCTTTTCTGAAAAGATGAAGAGATGTATATATATGGGTCCAAAAATAGGGCAAAAAGGGGGCAAAATTTCTTCTAGAAGATGAGCTGGCGGGTTGCCGCTGTTGTCCGACCGCGGCGCTTTGACGGCAGCGCTTTGAAAAGGTTTCTGTCTCTACTGTCGTCGACCGCGGCTTCGCTGCGGCACTTCAACCGCGACGCTTTGAAGAGGTTTCTATCGCTACCGTTGTCGACTGCAGCGAAGCCGCAGCACTTCAACCGCGGCGCTCTGATGCCCAAAACCCCAAACTTTCCAAAATTGCACATTTAGCCCTCAGATTTTGCCTTTATAACCAAAACACCCCTACTATCAAAATTTCTGTAAAAACCTCAAACAAACCATTAAACACTCAATTTTTCCAGAGAACCGAACTCAAAATGATACGGAAATGGGGCTACAATTTGTGTAGAAATGAAGCAATCAACTTGTTTGTCCTCATGACAACAAGTTGTTGGTGTGTCATCCCAAGAGAATAAATACCAAACACTTTCAACTCAAACAATCACATGAAAATGACTTTCTCTAAAAGTCTTAAAAAAATCTTTTACCAAATAGATTTCAAAATTCAACTTCTTTAACGTTAATCAACAAATTTTGACTATCATAGTGAATATGAGAATATTAAGTTTATGTATTGACTAGAGACACCAAGTTTGAATACTAGACCTAGCACATTACAAATAGCTTAGTTAAGCATCAAAATTAGAACTCTTATAAAACTAGAACAAATATATATTCTCATATGTGCTACTCAATCAAGTATGAGAGCACTCACCTTTGACCATATTGGTTTTAGGTGAACCAACACTAACAACATCAAGATCATTACGCATGGCAATATGAAATCTAGAAGATAAATCATCAACTATCTTCTTTATGAAAATATCACTCATATCAAACTCATCACTGTTGCTACACACAAATATTTCATCAAGACTCTTCAAATGATCATGATTAACACTCTTCTTAACCAATTTCTTCTCAACATTTTTCTTAACATGATTATCATAACATGCATGTTATTCTTTTCAACCCAAATCTTCTTTGTAGGTTCCTTCACTTGAATATGATCAATAAGCACATATCTCAAAGCATCAAAGTTATTATCATGTTTAAAAACTTTCAAAGAAGATTTATCCATTTCACAAGTATGCACATTACTTTTCTTAACCCAAACTTTCCTTGTTGATTTCTTTTCATTAGCATGTTCATCATGCATAGTCTCTAATGCCCTAACATGTTTAGAAACAATCAAAGGAAGTCTTTTCATCTCACTAGCATGCATCTTATTCCCTAGTTCGCATTATCTAATATACTTGTAGCATTTAGGTTTGATATGCCATACAACATTGCAAAAATAACAAACCGAGATAAACTTAGAGATGTTATGTCTAGCTCTAGACTTAAACTCATGCTTAGGAGAATGATTAGGTAACTTTTTCACATTTTTATCATATTCCACATTTCCTAGTTTGCATTGCCTAACATATTGTTTCGATAAACTTAGAGATGTTAAGAAGCTTTGTCTTGCTATGGCAATTTACTCTATTTGGAGAGAAAGGAACAATAGAATATTTGGGAGTCCTCATAAGACCAGCATAGTCGTTACCCATTCCATTATTGATACTATTAACTACCAAAAATTGTAGGGGTTCAAAGAAGAATTTTCCATACATAAGGGAAGAATCCAGTTAGAAGGAAGGGGTTCCTAGTACCCCACCATGGAAACATGCCCTCCACCAATCTAGATCGAGATCAAAATCTCCTAAAAACTCCGGGATACCAGAGAACATAAAAGCCAAGTTACTAGACCCTGATACCCCGCCGTCACACTAAACCAGTATCCCGATACCCCAGTACCCTTGTACCCTGATACATGTATACAGAGTATAGTCGAGTAGGAAGTGAGATGCCTATGTATCCTGATCCGGCCTAGACCAGCTAAATCCGATATTAAGTACCAAGACAAGATGAAGTCACGTAGAAAGACAGTAAAAACGCCATCGTTTTGATAAGCAAGGAAGCTGATTCCTTCCCACCACTAGAGAGTTATATTTGAAAGAGGAGTTAACTCTGTCAGATACCGCCAAGTAAGGGATCGCTTGATTCCAAAAAAGAAGGTGACTACCTCTTTGCCAATGATCATGGAAAATCCCGAAAATCTCTAGGTCACTAGACCTAAATTAGAGGAGTGCTCATCATGCACAGGGACTATATATACAACATAATATTATACAAAAAAGAGGGGAGACTGAACGGTGTATTTTTCTACTTATTGACAAGCATGAGAACTCCACCACCATCTCCATCTAAGTTATATTTCTATCACGATAGCTTGACCATTGTATTTCTCTTTATTTTACGATCAATAAAAAGCACAATATATGAACATGTTTGATTAGTTATTTCCATTCACCATAGTCATGATATTTGAACATCTTTTCCTTAAAACCTAAGGTATCAAACTACATACCTGATACCTCTTCAACTGAGATCTACCCCTATCACAGTCACTTCAATTGTTAATTGAAAATATACCCCAATGATAATTTTCAGTTAATAGATACTATTCGTAGTAGGCTCTTATCTATCAACTTGAAGGATTGGCCTCATGTTGCTTTAAAGTGGAATATTTCTATTAGTTGATTTGTTTGCCTTGTGTTTTTGTTTGTTTGAGCCCTTGTTTAGCTCTTGCTTCTTCTTTTGCTCGTGTGTTTGAGCTAGTTTGAGCTTTTGTTTTTGCTCTTGTTTTTCCTGGGGTATGCCCCTTGTATTTTGCACATTCTTTCTCTCTTTCTATGATACTATTTATTTACCCAAAACAAAAAAAAACATATTCATAACACTTAGGCTTAATGTGACCAACCACATTGCAATAATGAAAAAACCGAAATGAATTGAGACAAGTTACCTTTTTGGTGTGCATGCTTTGGTTGAGAAGTTCCATAGCTCTTCTTGCCTTTGTCTTTGATATTAGAAGTGTTATCCAAAAATCGTTAATGGGATGAAATTCCAAATAACAACTTTAAAAGGATTAAGATCAGGAATGACCCTGGTCGGAGGGGTATCACGTAGTTTGATACCGACTGTGTCCCTGTCAATACATGTGCGATATGGAATACTAAAAATCAAACAAAAAACAAGCTTTTATTGATCGTCCCTTCGCATTACAGATATATGACTATGTATTTAGGGGTTATAGCAATGTATGGTGATTTGGTAAGTAATGGAGATGGTGGTGATGGTGAATCTATGCCTGTCGATAAGTAGAATTTGATTGTAGGGTTTTCTCGTCCAAATTTTCTGTCCTCTTTTTGATAAATAGGTAGTTGTATATATAAGTCCTGTTGCTTGCCATGCACTTCTATAATTTCGGTATAGGGTTTGGCCAAATGCAAGATCCTCTTCTTTTTTGGAGATAATCTCGGAGTTGTGTGTATAGAATCTAGTCTTTCTTTCCTTCCTAGGATGAGTCAATCTCGTGACCAGATCGTTACCTTCCCAGTAGGATTCTTACTGTGTTGACCTGCTCAAAATAGGACTCTCGAGCGGGAAAGAGTATTTCTCTTCTGTACGGCAACGTTTTGATGAATCTCTTATGGAGTTTTTAGTTTCTGGCGTGAGAATCTTGCATCCTGGTGTCCTTTTACTTGGCGGGCTGACTATGTCAGATAGTGCAAGCTAGTAAGCATCCCGCTGATGATGTAGGGGGATGTCTAGCTGGCTCTATAGCGGGATGCTCAGTGGAACTCCGCGTCGGGGTGTTGCGGGGTTCTTATAGGAAGCCCGGTCATAGCCGGGTTGGATCCTGCTGTGAGTTCTAGTGAGTAATCTGGTGCACGGTCATATTTTTGAGCTAAGATGCTGGCAGGGTCCTTGAGAAGCTAGGGAGAAGCCAGACTGGACCCCGCTGGAGGGGGTGTGTATTCAGACCAGTCGGAGTCCGCCTTTATTAGGGTAGCCAGATGGTGTATGTACTCCTATATTCTCCTTGTGTTTAGGTGGAAAATTCTTCCTTGGTCCTTCGCCAATTTTGGCGGTTAACAAGAAGAAATGGTAGTTAAGTCTTTCTTCTTCTTAGACTTTCTTGACTTGTTCTTGGTTGTAGGCATTGTTATCAAAAAATCGTCATTGGGTGAATTTTCAAATAACAACTGTTAACTGCCTTTTCTGGCAGAGGACCAAAGAAGAATTTTCCACCTCAACACAAGAAGGGTATAGGAGTACGAACACCATCTGGCTACCCCGACAAAGTGGACCTCGACTGATCCGAGTGCACATCCCCTCCAACGGGGTCCAACCCAGCCTTCTTCCAGTTTATTTCTTAGGACCCCGCCAGCATCTTAGTTCAGAAATATGGCCACGAGCCGAACTTCTCACTAAGACTCACAGCAAGGCCTAGCCCCGCTAAGACCGGGCTTCCGCTGGACCCCGCAGCACCCCGCAGCACCCCGCAGTACCCCACTAGACCCCACAGTACCCCGCGGTACCCCGCGGGACCCCGCAGTACCTCGGTACCCCACAGTACCCCGTACCCTGTGACTGGTCCTCCAAACTCCTCCCGACTACCTAGCTTAGAAGGCATCAATAAAGGAGGTCGTAATACCAAGGAAGAGCTTGACCACACCAAGAGTTTAAGTAAACAAGGAAATTGCCTTGTTTCCCGCCATTCAAGAGTCCTATATTAAAGAGGAGTCAACTCTTTCAATTCTAAAAGGAATCACTTGATTCTGGGGAATCAATCCCACGATCTTCTCGCCTATCAACATGGAAACGCCCCGTAAATTGCTAGGTTATTGGATTGAATTTAGGGGAGTGAGCAACAAGAAATAAGACCTATATATATGACATGATTTTCGACAGTGAAGGGATCTTTTTTTGCTAGCATCTTCTTTTTGGCTTCTTTTCGCAGAGGTGGATGGGGGCTTCTTCCCCAACAAGGCTACCTTTTATTCTTCTTTGCTACTGGTTAGAGGAAAGGGCCGATGCCCACATATTATTGTAAGCTCTCTGAAGCACTTATGTTGTATTATTCTCCTACTTGTGTAAGCTCCCCGGAGCACGCCTTATTGATAAATATATAAATGATCCCTCTCCACCGGATACTACCTAGGGGTTTTTCAGCATATGATCATGCGTGATGCTTTTTCCCCCTAGGCCAGTCCACCTTCTATCAAAAAGATTTGTCATTCTCTCCCTTGTATCTATTTTATTACACATGTATGTAACTTTATCGTTGAAGAGCTCATATCCCATATCCTACTCGCTTGCTTGCTATCCGGGTCGGGGAATCACAATGGAGATCTAGAAAAGAGTACGGGATGCGGGATGCGGGACTCGGGATACGGGGTATGAGGGACGGGATACGGGGTACCGAGTACCGAACGCAGGGTATCGGGGTCTATAAAGAGGGATCACAGCCCTTACTCCGACATGGGAACCCCCAAGCGCCATCTTCTCCATGAGCTTGAAGCCCCGACAGTCGGGATGATTTTTTCTCCTACCTACTGCACCTCACTCCAGAATTTCTTACTCATACAAACCATGGTACCTAGAGGTACCTACCCCGCTGCAGCCTACCGGGTAGCAGTCTGAGGGTGTTAATTGGAATTCCTCATCCAGAGCGAATTTTCAGTTAACAACAACTTTAAGGACCGAGATCGGGGTGGATCCCGATCAGAGGGGTATCAAATGGTTTGATACCTGCAATGTGCCTATCAGTGCAAATGAGATTTAAACATAAAAGACTAAGCTGAATATACTAGATTTTTTATTGACAATATTGTTTATAAAACAGATACATTGGATATTTCTTCTATCTATGGAGATGGTCGAAAATTTCAGTTGGAGGAGGAGGAGATGGTGGTGGCGCTCTCATGCATGTCGATAAGTAGAATTGAATATATGTTAGGGTTTTTTTTTTAACTTGGAGATGACTTTCGGATCCCTTTCCTATAGATTATAATGTCATATATATATGTCCCTTTGCTTGCCATGCACTCCTATAAGTTCGGTCTAGGGTTTTGGCAATTACAGGTGTTTCCTTTGGTGATCAACGAGATTGTCATGGGATTTGATCCCTAGAATCAAGTGATTCTTTCCTAGGAGGATTCTGATCGAGTTGACTCCTTATTTGAATGGAACTCTTATCTAGCGGGAAGAACTCTACTTCCTTGGTTTGACTAAACGATGGCGTTTTCGGTGCTCTTCCTTAGAGCTTTAATCCGGCCTTCTGGGTGCATAAGTCCTACCTTTGTAAATTCTACGTCAGGTATCCTAACTGCCTGAAAAGCCTGTTCTGCGAGGTACTTGGTCGTCTAGAATTAGGATGCCAACTTTAAGCAGCAACGAGATACCTAGTAGGTGCAGCAGCGGGATACCTAGTAGTGCAGCAGCGGGATACTGGGTAAAGTAGTAACTAGATATCTGGAAGCTGTAATAGCAGGGTACTGCTTGAAGAGTCAAGCATCGGGATACTCAGTGGAACTCTATGTCGAGATACCGTGGGGTTCATGAGAAGCTAGGGAATTGCTAGGCTCGATCCCTCTAGAGGGGGTATGTATCCGGATTGATCGGGATCCCTTCTTTCTTGGAGTAGCCGGACGGTATCTGGCTACCCATCTCTTCTTTGTATCTGGGTGGAAAATTCTTCTTTGGTCCTTCGCCAATTTTAGCGGTTAACAAAAGTCCCCTCTTACTTGAACACCGATACCTAGTCGGGGTTGGAGTCAGGATTTTGATTTATGCTTGAAGGATTTTCTATCTTGTTCTTCTATATCCCCCTGGTCTTGCTGGCTTCCATTGTCAAGGAGGAAATCTTCCTTGGGTACGCTGGTACTTATTGCACAGTCCATGTGTCAGATGATGATTGCCCCGCTGATTTTAAACGAGCCGTTTTTGGCGCGATTAATGCTAAATCGCCACTAGCACGTCTCCAGTCTTAAATTCTGGATTCCTTGTGCATCTCGGTAACCGTCTATTTTTCTCTATAAGTAGAAAGGTATTCTTATTGCCTTCTCCACCACTTTCAGATTTCAAGAACACAAAAAGAAACCTCTCTTCTTTCTTCCTCTTACAAGTAATCTTTCAAGCTTCTTCTTCCTTCTTCTTCTTCTTCTTTATCAATGGCATCTCCCTCAAAACTTCCTGCTACTTCACAAGGAATTCCTGCTGACCAAACTTAATCTGATCTAGTTCCATAGCATCCCGCTCCAGCTTCCTCTAATCCTTCTAACAGTCTCGACGCTCTTTTCTACACGGAGAAGGCCGACTCAGGGAAGGGTTCCCTAACGTTGAAAGGAAAGAAAAGGAGTCGAGATGACAATGATGCAGCTGGTGACACCCCGCAGACACAGCGCTGTTTCTCTAGAAGAAACCCGTGAATTCGGTCGGGTTTCAACAATAAACCTGAGGACCCAGTCCAATTTGCTGATGAGGAGGATGCCACTGTTGTTGGCGACGTCGAGGAGGGTGGCGAGCCTGATGTCACCCTAATCGGGGTTCAAACTAGATCTTTTGCCTCTTTCTATGACGGTAGAATTGTACCCGATTTGGTATGCACTGTTGATACCCTTGCTAAGTTGAGAGAGGAGTATCGGATCCTGGACTACATTACTCTGTCTCTTCCTCATATGGGTTATGAAGTTTATACTCCGCCTCGGGATCGCCTTCTTATTCACAAGGCGCCTTTTGAATGCTGGGTCCGGCTTCCTCTTCACCCCACTCTTCGCCGGGCCCTTGTTTCACTAGAGTTAGCCCCCCTCCAGATCTCGCTTGGGTTTTGGAAGCACTTGATCGGGTTCTTAGTGCTGTAGAGAAAGTAGTGCGAGAGGGATAAGATTGACAGGGAGCCGAGCTTCGATGAGCTTCGATACATTTTTCAGATAGTGAATCTGGTACCCCGGGGTCAATTCTATCTGATGGCGTCAAACGAGATGAAGTTCTGCGTTCCTAAGGCAAACGTGAAGTATGATGTGCCCTGGAAGGAAGAGTGGATCGTGGTTGAAGGAGATTAGGGGTATACAGCTTTCATTGGGGGATTTGAATACCCCATCCCAACTCAGTTCACAGCAAAAGATAAATGGGCGAAAGGGGTACTCTCACTGGAATCTCAGGATATCCTTTAGAGGATTATGAAGAGGGGCTACACTAACATGTAATACCCTACTCTGGATCCCTTTGAGGGAGACTGGCTGGAGAGGTACTTGAGAATCTCCATCACGCTTCCAAGTATGTAATCTCATCTGTCTTTCTTGCTTATGCATATTCATATCTCTTATATCTTCTTCTTATTGTTTCTCTCTTTCTAGCAGTTTCTGCTACCCTTATGGAGCCCGACTCCTCATCTTCCTCCGGCCTGGATGATACTAGTCGTTTGCCTCCTTCTTCTTCTCTTGTCCCCTCTCTTTTTTCTACTACCAAAGTCATTCTTGGGTCTACACGGCCTAAAACAAATCTTACTCATCTTGCTCCTGTGAGGTCACCTGCCAAGCTTCCTAATCCTCCTCCAGCTCGCTCATCAATAAAGGCAATGCTAGCTCGAGCCACTAAGGCTCGAAGTTCTTCAAGACGGCCTCAGAGGCAGACTCGTAAAACTACTGCCCCGCCTGCTGTGAATGTTCATTCTATCCGTCCTCCTCCAATAATGCATTCGAAGGACCAAACTGAGATACAAAGAATGAGGAAGTTGCTCCTACTTCTTCCTCGGCTGCTGACATTCCTTTGGGGTCGGGATCGAGATCGGGTTCGGGGTGTGCCACCCACGATGAGGTGGTATTCCGGTTTATCACTTCCCATCCCGGAGGGGACTTGATGAACATGGCAAAGCTTTCTACTGAGATCTTGGCTGCCAATGGTGCCTCTGTCTTAGCTGAGGTAGAATTCTACCCTCTCTCTTACTGTTCTCTTTCTTTCTTTTTACAGGTGCTGACTTCTCTCCTTTTTGTAGGGTTTCAAATTTGCTTTGGCTATGGAGAAGCAATTGTTAAACTTGAAGGAGGCCTACATTGGACTTTAGGCCAAATTGGAGGGTACCAGGCAAAAGCTGTCCCACGCCCAGCAGAATGTTACCCCCTTGGTTCAGGTTGCCGCAAAGGCTGAGGAGGGTAGGCAGGCCGCCTTAGTGGAAGCCAGGCGTTATGAACGCTGCCTGGATACTGAGACAATCAGGTCACTGCGCCATCGAGATGAGAGGGAGTGCCTAAAGAGAGAGAAAAACTGCTGCAAGATGAGAACCAGCTTCTGCAAGACACGGTGAGTAACCTGGAGGCTCAGAAGGGTCCCACTTTCGAAGATAGCTACTTCACTGCTTGCTACAAAGTGGCCACGGCTCTGCCTCCTCCTTTTGATCTTCAAACGGCCTTAAACTGGGATCGAGATCAGATCATGGCAAAGGCTGCCCAACTATCAGGCAGGGATCAGGATCAGGATCAAGAGGTTCCTCCACAGGACGTTGCGCATCCGGATTAGGGTCCTGATTTACCAATTGGAGTTCAAGCTGATGGCATTGAGAAAGGCGGTCCAGGACCCTCCCTCTAGTCAAGAAAAACAAATGCAAGACCCCGCGCCTCCTTCAAAGATTGTCTTAGTCTAGGAGGAGGATGATCCAGCTGGATCCGAGGTTCTAGAGGTTGAGGAGACCGAGACCCAAACTAGTACTGTAGCTGAAGTCCCAGAGACAAAAGCAACCGACCAAGAGGAATACCTAGAGGAGGAGGAGAATGTGTGACTTGGCATTCTTCATGTAGATATACATATTTTTTTCTCTTTTTTGTTGGCATTCTTTGTAGCCCTGAAATGGGAGTTGGGCATCCCGCTTAATCAATGCAAATTTTTCATTTTGTTCATTCATATGGTATCTTGCTTGCTCTTCTAACTTAGAGAAAATCTTAAAGCATACTCACTTGTGAACAGTTGGACCTAGCTTGGATGTTTACCTCCTGATAACATTAACCAGGATACACAGTAGTCAAATGCTTAGCATCCTTGTACCCTGTTGTTTTAAATACCAACGGGATCTGTCGAGTGACCATGTCTTCTTCTACAATCGAGCTTTTGTGAACATGTAATAATTTATGGTTCTAGGTACCTTGATATAGAACACCGATCATTCAAACTAACTACCTCGATTGGCCATTAAAGCTACCTTAGCTTTATGTGTTCTTGGAAGAAGTAAGGCATCAGATATCCTAGTAAAGTATCCTAACCCTTCTGATGATCTGCTCTGGTGGGCAATTTGGGCCACTTTAGCACCAGGTTTTCTTGGAGAAATGGAGAAGTAAGGTACTAGCCACCCTGGTAAGGTATCCTGACCCTTCTGATGATCTGCTCTGGTGGGCAATTTAGGCAACTTTAACACCATGTTTTCTTGGAGAAATGGAGAAGTAAGGTACCAGGTACCCTGGTAAGTTATCCTGACCCTTATGATGATCTGCTCTGGTAGGCAATTTATGCCACTTTAGCACCATGTTTTCTTGGAGGAGGGTATACCAGGACAAAGGCAGCAGGAACGCCATAAGGCTATTTCCTAGCCTTGAGGATGCGGCGGGCAACTAAGGCCACGAGTCTGGATCCTTAGTCTAATAATTTAGATTCTTCTTGGAGGAGGGTATACCCTAACTAAGGCAGCATGAGCGTCGTAAGGCTATTTCCTGATCTTGAGGGTAAGGCGGGCAACTAAGGCCACGAGTCCGGATCCTTAGTCTGATAATTTCGATTCTTCTTGAAAGAGGGTATACTGATCAAACCAAAATTGGTATGATTTTGGCCCCCATTTCCTTCCCCTTTTGCTTGATTCTTAGGCATTATTCTGTGATTTAATGGTGTAAATTAAGTGTTTTCAGGAATTTATAGAGTTCAGGGGCATTAGAGTAATTTTGGTGAAATAGGGGTAAAAGAGTAATTATTGGAGGAAGAATTGAAGTTATTGTGATATTGGAAGAGATCAGGGGCCTAACGGCAATTAGCCATGCAAACCAGTCAGCAGGCGCCACGTCAGCAGGTGATACGGTGCGTTTTAGCTAGGAGGGGCGATCAGGTGCAGCCCAAACGTGAGCCATACCAGATCAGGCCAGCTTAATTGCCCCCCAACCATTTCTCAGCGCACCCCAGCAGTCAGCAGCCCATGCACCTTTAATGAAACGGTGCGTTTCATTGTGGGGTACACAAATCAGGCGTGGCCTAAGCAGATCAAAGAAGCCCAACACGCGTGGCCCAAACTCAACCCACATACCACTTATCAAAACGGTGCCGTTTTGATTTAAGTAAGCAGGCCAAACACTTGGCCCAATTCACGCATGGCCCAACTGCACCCCTTTGTCTTGTCCTATTTACAGCCCTATCCCTTTCTAATTACAACCCCTTTTAGACAAATAGGAGCAGTTGCGTGCACCCCTTGACAGTGCTAATTGCACCCCAACTGTTCACCTTCTTCTTCATGTCTCACGAGCAACAGCCATGGTCTTTTCCTCAAAACCCTCACCGGCCGGAAGCACCCTTCCCGGACCTACCGGTGGTCGATTCCGGTCCCAATCGGAGGGCCAAGTGACCGACTAGCCGGTCGCAACCTTTACGGCATCCCAATCGGCCGGATTCCGACCACCCATATCACGCCCAAAATTACCCTTTGTCGCCCCCAAGCCCAAATCGGGACGAAACCGTGTAAATCGAGGTCGCGGTTTGGATTCCAAGGTCGCCATGGCGACAGGGAGTTGTTTTGGCTCCAGATTTGTCGCCATTTAGGGTCGCCCCAAGGTCGCCATTTGAACAAGCTGCGAGCTCCTTGCTGTACATTTCTGATTGGTGGGGAAAAATACACAATGACCCCCTCTGTTGAACTAAATGGTAATTTGCCATGGTCAGGGGGTGTTTTGGTAATTTACCACCCGAGACCTAATTTGAAAATCCTATAAATTCATCACATTTTTCCTCTTTTGAACAACTCTTGACCACCAAGAAACCTCCTGTTAACCGCCTTTTTTGGCAGGGGTCCAAGGAAGAATTTTCCATCCTTGCCAAGTAGAGGGATGCCGCGAGAAGCATCTAGCTACCTCTGAAAGGAACCAAGATCAACACACCTATCTATTTATCGTGGTCTAGATAGCCCAGTAGAAGGATGCCGCACCCGCAGGACCCCGCTGGACCCCGCAGATCCCGCAGTACCCCGCGGATCCCGCAGGACCCCGCTGGACCCCGCAGTACCCCGCAGGACCCCGCATATCCCGCTGGACCCCGCAGATCCCGCAGGACCCCGCAGATCCCGTAGATCCCGCAGTACCCCGCGGATCCCGCTGGACCCCGCGGATCCCGCTGGACCCCGCAGATCCCGCTGGACCCCGCAGATCCCGCAGTACCCCGCAGGACCCCGCTGGACCCCGCAGATCCCGCAGTACCCCGCGGATCCCACTGGACCCCGCAGGACCCCGCTGGACCCCGCTGATCCCGCAGTACACCGCGGACCCCGCGGACCCCGCGGGACCCCGTTGGACCCCGTAGTACCCCGTACCCTGTGACTAGTCCTCCAAACTCCTCCCGACCACCTAGCATACAAGACATCAATAGAGGAGGTCATAAATACCAAGGAAGAGCTAGACCACACCAAGAGTTTAAGTAAACAAGGAAATTGCCTTGTTTCTCGCCATTCAAGAGTCCAATATTAAAGAGGAGTCAACTCTTTCAGTTCTAAAAGGAATCACTTGATTTTGGGGAATCAATCCCACGATCTTCTCGCCTGTCAACATGGAAATGCCCCGTAAATTGCTAGGTCATTGGATTGAATTTATGGGAGTGAACAACAAGAAATAAGACCTATATATATGACAAGATTTTCAACGGTGAAGGGGAGATTATTTTTTAGGGGCTGGGGGCTAGCTTCTTTCCTTCTCCTCTTATTTTCTATTGATTAGAGAAAAGGGCATATGCCCACCTAGGATTGTAAGCTCTCTGGAGCACTTATGTTGTATTATTCTCCTACTTGTGTAAGCTCCCCGGAGCACGCCTTATTGATAAATATATAAATGATCTCTCTCCACCGGATACTACCTAGGGGTTTTTCAGCATATGATCATGCGTGATGCTTTTTCCCCCTAGGCCAGTCCACCTTCTATGAAAAAGACTTGTCATTCTCTCCCTTGTATCTATTTTATTACACATGTATGTAAGTTTATCATTGAAGAGGTCCTATCCCATATCCTACTCGCTTGCTTTCAATCCGGGTCGGGGAATCGCAATTGAGATCCAGAAAAGAGTACGGGATGTGGGATTCGGGATATGGGGTATGAGGGACGGGATACGGGGTGCTGAGTACCGAACGCGGGGTATCGGGGTCCATAGAGAGGGATCACAACCCTTACTCCGACATGGGAACCCCCAAGCGCCATCTTCTCCATGTGCTTGAAGCCCCGACAGTCGGGATGATATTTTCTCCTACCTACTGCACCTCACTCCAGAATCTTTTACTCGTACAAACCATGGTACCTAGAGGTACCTACCCCGCTGCAGCCTGCCAGGTAGCAGTTTGAGGGTGTTAATTGAAATTCCTCACCCGGAGCGAATTTACGGTTAACATTTTGGCGCCGTCTGTGGGAAGTTCACTAGACCAATGTGGCTTCCTTGTCTCTACATGAGCGTATGTTTCTCTATCTCTTACATATTATCACTTTACATGTGATTTAGTGCATTCCGCTGCTATATTCACTACATGTTTATACCATGATGCCATGATACCTTGTTTCACCCTGCTAGTTCCTTTATTACCAATATGATTTTATAAAAATTTGCATGAATCATGTGAACTAAATCATCGCCTATTATAATCGGTTGATATTTCGCCTTATATATGTTGCTACTTGAATACGTTGAACATGCGGAGTGCATCTCGATGTAGCTCTATGAGATCTAATTAATCTATTGCCGAGCAAGCTTAGTTATTCGTGGCATATTATTCATGCGGTTTACCCTTTCTCCATATTTGTATGTACTGCATGTGCACCACGAGTGGTGCTCAGTTTGTCATCTGACAACTTTTGTTTGATGTGGAGCGAATATAACGTGTGGGACTCCTAGTGGAGCCGGCCTACTATGCTGCCCTTCTGAAACAGACCTGCTCCGGTACATCTAGAGCTCCTATGCAGTAGAGCAATTTGGAAGATTTTCGATCAAGCCTGAGAAAACAGCATCTGCTGATGGGTCAACTTCAAAAATTAAACTGTATCATCTCCGAAGGAACGGGCTTTCGCGCCCTATATGGTTGGAAAGATACAGAAGTTATCTTTCCACAGAATTTTACGGTTTGTGATTTCGACTTTTCTTGAAGGAGTTATGACCATTTTACTACTCAAAGGTCAGCAGGAATTTCTATGCGGGCAGCATCTGCTGATGGGTCAACTTCAAAAATTAAACTGTATCATCTCCGAAGGAACAGGCTTTCGCGCCCTATATGGTTGGAAAGATACGGAAGTTAGCTTTCCACAGAATTTTACGGTTTGTGATTTCGACTTTTCTTGAAGGAGTTATGACCATTTTACTACTCAAAGGTCAGCAGGAATTTCTATGCGGGCAGCATCTGCTGATGGGTCAACTTCAAAAATTAAACTGTATCATCTCCGAAGGAACGGGCTTTTGCGCCCTATATGGTTGGAAAAATACGGAAGTTAGCTTTCCACAGAATTTTACGGTTTGTGATTTTGAGTTTTCTTGAAGGAGTTATGACCATTTTACTACTCAAAGGTCAGCAGGAATTTCTATGCGGGCAGCATCTGCTGATGGGTCAACTTCAAAAATTAAACTGTATCATCTCCGAAGGAACAGGCTTTCGCGCCCTATATGGTTGGAAAGATACGGAAGTTATCTTTCCACAGAATTTTACGGTTTGTGATTTCGAGTTTTCTTGAAGGAGTTATGACCATTTTATTACCCAAAGGTCAGCCCAGAATTTCTACGCGGTATTTGGGAAACAAAGCATGGCGGGCTACCTATTTGGGAATGAAGGAGTAGCATGACTGGTAGAAGACCAGCATCATGTAGGAGGCTCCTCACTTTTGTACCGGGCCCCTCAACGCCCAAGTGAGCCTCCTAGGTTCCAGTTCATCCGAGTGGAGTCCAGAGCCTCATTTCAGCCGTTGGGTACTTCTTGATGCCCTAGCAAGCCTCTGGACCAGCATCATGTAGGAGGCTCCTCACTTTTGTACCGGGCCCCTCAACGCCCAAGTGAGCCTCCTAGGTTCCAGTTTCGTCCGAGTGGAGTCCAGAGCCTCATTTCAGCCGTTGGGTACTTCTTGATGCCCTAGCAAGCCTCTGGACCAGGATCATGCAGGAGGCTCCTCACTTTTGTACCGGGCCCCTCAACGCCCAAGTGAGCCTCCTAGGTTCCAGTTCATCCGAGTGGAGTCCAGAGCCTCTTTTCAGTCGCTGGGTTCCAGTTCGTCCGAGTGGAGTCCAGAGCCTCATTTCAGCCGCTGGGTACTTCTTGATGCCCTAGCCAGCCTCTGGACCAGCATCATGCAGGAGGCTCCTCACTTTTGTACCGGGCCCCTCAACGCCCAAGTGAGCCTCCTAGGTTCCAGTTCATCCGAGTGGAGTCCAGAGCCTCATTTCAGCCGTTGGGTACTTCTTGATGCCCTAGCAAGCCTCTGGACCAGCATCATGTAGGAGGCTCCTCACTTTTGTACCGGGCCCCTCAACGCCCAAGTGAGCCTCCTAGGTTCCAGTACGTCCGAGTGGAGTCCAGAGCCTCATTTCAGCCGTTGGGTACTTCTTGATGCCCTAGCAAGCCTCTGGACCAGCATCATGTAGGAGGCTCCTCACTTTTGTACCGGGCCCCTCAACGCCCAAGTGAGCCTCCTAGGTTCCAGTACGTCCGAGTGGAGTCCAGAGTCTCATTTCAGCCGCTGGGTACTTCTTGATGTCCTAGCAAGCCTCTGGACTAGCATCATGTAGGAGGCTCCTCACTTTTGTACCGGGCCCTTCAACGCCCAAGTGAGCCTCCTGGGTTCCAATTCGTCCGAGTGGAGTCCAGAGTCTCATTTCAGCCGCTGGGTACTTCTTGGTGCCCTAGCAAGCCTCTGGACCAGCATCATGCAGGAGGCTCCTCCTTTTTGTACCGGGCCCCTCAACGCCCAAGTGAGCCTCCTAGGTTCCAGTTCATCCGAGTGGAGTCCAGAGCCTCATTTCAGCCGTTGGGTACTTCTTGATGCCCTAGCAAGCCTCTGGACCAGCATCATGTAGGAGGCTCCTCACTTTTGTACCGGACCCCTCAACGCCCAAGTGAGCCTCCTAGGTTCCAGTACGTCTGAGTGGAGTCCAGAGCCTCATTTCAGCCGTTGGGTACTTCTTGATGCCCTAGCAAGCCTCTGGACCAGCATCATGTAGGAGGCTCCTCACTTTTGTACCGGGCCCCTCAACGCCCAAGTGAGCCTCCTAGGTTCCAGTTCGTCCGAGTGGAGTCCAGAGTCTCATTTCAGCCGCTGGGTACTTCTTGATGTCCTAGCAAGCCTCTGGACTAGCATCATGTAGGAGGCTCCTCACTTTTTGTACCGGGCCCTTCAACGCCCAAGTGAGCCTCCTGGGTTCCGATTCGTCCGAGTGGAGTCCAGAGTCTCATTTCAGCCGCTGGGTACTTCTTGATGTCATAGCAAGCCTCTGGACTAGTATCATGCAGGAGGCTCCTCACTTTTGTACCGGGCCCCTCAACGTCCAAGTGAGCCTCCTAGGTTCCAGTCTGTCCGAGTGGAGTCTATAGCCTCATTTCAGTTGCTGGGGACTTCTAGGATCCAAGACATGCCCTGGACCAGGTTAACCCCTCCAGGAGGATCTCCATTACCGAATTTCCTAAGTACCGAGAGAGCTACATAGCGCTCTTGATGCCCTGGACCGGGTCAACCCCTCCAGGAGGATCGCCATAACAGACCAGGAGGGTTTTATAGCACTCCTGATGCCCTAGACTGGGTAAACCCCTCTAGGAGGATCTCCATTACCGAGTCAAGACCAGGAGAACTACATAGTACTCCTGATGCCTTGGACGGGGCCAACCCCGCCAAGAGGATCTCCATTGTTAAAGCGCCTCAAGACCAGGAAATAGCCTAAGGGCGCTCCTGCTGCCTCGGTCGGGGAATACCCTCCTCCGAGAAGCCTGGTGCTAAAGTGGCCTTAGTTGACTACCAGGACAGCCTTGGTCGGGGAATACCCTCCTCCGAGAAGCCTGGTGCTAAAGTGGCCTTAGTTGCCTACCAGGACAGATTACAGTAAGAGTCGGGATGCCTCAGGGTACCTGGTTCCTTACTTCGCCTCGAGACCAGGGGATAGCCTCAGGGCGCTCCTGATGCCTTGGACGGGGCCAACCCCGCCAAGAGGACCTCCATTGTTAAAGCGCCTCAAGACCAGGAAATAGCCTAAGGGCGCTCCTGCTGCCTCGGTCGGGGAATACCCTCCTCCGAGAAGCCTGGTGCTAAAGTGGCCTTAGTTGCCTACCAGGACAGCCTTGGTCGGGGAATACCCTCCTCCGAGAAGCCTGGTGCTAAAGTGGCCTTAGTTGCCTACCAGGACAGATTACAGTAAGAGTCGGGATGCCTCAGGGTACCTGGTTCCTTACTTCGCCTCGAGACCAAGGGATAGCCTCAGGGCGCTCCTGATGCCTTGGACGGGGCCAACCCCGCCAAGAGGATCTCCATTGTTAAAGCGCCTCAAGACCAGGAAATAGCCTAAGGGCGCTCCTGCTGCCTTGGTCGGGGAATACCCTCCTCCGAGAAGCCTGGTGCTAAAGTGGCCTTAGTTGCCTACCAGGACAGACTTTCGCCATTTCGAGACCAGGAAATAGCCTTACAGCACTCCTGATGCCCTGGACCGGGCCAACCCCTCCAGGAGGATCTCCATTACTGAATCGCCTTGAGACTAGGAAATAGCCTAAGGGCGCTCCTGCTGCCTCGGTCGGGGAATACCCTCCTCTGAGAAGCCTGGTGCTAAAGTGGCCTTAGTTGCCTACCAGGACAGATTACAGTAAGAATCGGGCTGCCTCCGGGTACCTGGTTCCTTACTTCGCCTCAAGACCAGGAAATAGCCTCATAGCACTCCTGATGCCCTGGACCGGGTTGACCCCTCCAGGTGGATCTCCATTACTGAATCGCCCCGAGACCAGGAAATAGCCTTATGGAGCTCCTGCTGCCTTGGTCGGGAAATACCCTCCTCCAAGAAGCCTGGTGTTAAAGTGGCCTTAGTTGCCTACCAGGACAGACTTACAGTAGGATCGGGATGAGTAAAGTAATGGCTACCAACAAAGAAGGATGAGTAAAATTCTTCAAGTATTACATATCCTGACTCAAACCCCAACTGCGTACCGGTGTTCAAGTCAGGGGGGACTTCTGTTAACCGCCTTTTTTGGCAGGGGTCCAAGGAAGAATTTTCCATCCTTGCCAAGTAGAGGGATGCCGCGAGAAGCATCTAGCTACCTCTGAAAGGAACCAAGATCAACACACCTATCTATTTATCGTGGTCTAGATAGCCCAGTAGAAGGATGCCGCACCCGCAGGACCCCGCTGGACCCCGCAGATCCCGCAGTACCCCGCGGATCCCGCAGGACCCCGCTGGACCCCGCAGTACCCCGCAGGACCCCGCAGATCCCGCTTGACCCCGCAGATCCCGCAGGACCCCGCAGATCCCATAGATCCCGCAGTACCCCGCGGATTCCGCTGGACCCCGCAGATCCCGCTGGACCCCGCAGATCCCGCAGTACCCCGCAGATCCCGCAGTACCCCGCGGATCCCACTGGACCCCGCAGGACCCCGCTGGACCCCGCTGATCCCGCAGTACACCGCGGACCCCGCGGACCCCGCGGGACCCCGCTGGACCCCGTAGTACCCCGTACCCTGTGACTAGTCCTCCAAACTCCTCCCGACCACCTAGCATACAAGACATCAATAGAGGAGGTCGTAAATACCAAGGAAGAGCTAGACCACACCAAGAGTTTAAGTAAACAAGGAAATTGCCTTGTTTCTCGCCATTCAAGAGTCCAATATTAAAGAGGAGTCAACTCTTTCAGTTCTAAAAGGAATCACTTGATTTTGGGGAATCAATCCCACGATCTTCTCGCCTGTCAACATGGAAATGCCCCGTAAATTGCTAGGTCATTGGATTGAATTTATGGGAGTGAACAACAAGAAATAAGACCTATATATATGACAAGATTTTCAACGGTGAAGGGGAGATTATTTTTTAGGGGCTGGGGGGTAGCTTCTTTCCTTCTCCTCTTATTTTCTATTGATTAGAGAAAAGGGCATATGCCCACCTAGGATTGTAAGCTCTCTGGAGCACTTATGTTGTATTATTCTCCTACTTGTGTAAGCTCCCCGGAGCACGCCTTATTGATAAATATATAAATGATCTCTCTCCACCGGATACTACCTAGGGGTTTTTCAGCATATGATCATGCGTGATGCTTTTTCCCCCTAGGCCAGTCCACCTTCTATGAAAAAGACTTGTCATTCTCTCCCTCGTATCTATTTTATTACACATGTATGTAAGTTTATCATTGAAGAGGTCCTATCCCATATCCTACTCGCTTGCTTTCAATCCGGGTCGGGGAATCGCAATTGAGATCCAGAAAAGAGTACGGGATGTGGGATTCGGGATATGGGGTATGAGGGACGGGATACGGGGTGCTGAGTACCGAACGCGGGGTATCGGGGTCCATAGAGAGGGATCACAACCCTTACTCCGACATGGGAACCCCCAAGCGCCATCTTCTCCATGTGCTTGAAGCCCCGACAGTCGGGATGATATTTTCTCCTACCTACTGCACCTCACTCCAGAATCTTTTACTCGTACAAACCATGGTACCTAGAGGTACCTACCCCGCTGCAGCCTGCCAGGTAGCAGTTTGAGGGTGTTAATTGAAATTCCTCACCCGGAGCGAATTTACGGTTAACACCTCCTTTCTCCACCATTCCTTTTCTCTCCTTTTTCTCTTCTACCTAAACTTAACATCTAGATTACCTCCCCTAATCATTCCTTTTCTTCTCATCTTCTCCACAAATCTCCTTAGTCACTTCCCATTTGACTCCACCTATCTAGACACCTCCTCATCATCCACTCTTTACACAAGGAGCATCAAAGGCAAGGAAAGGATCAAGCTTACAAAAGGTGGCCCATGGGTGATTTCCTAATCTTTTACTTGCCTTCCCTTTGATTGTAATATGTGTAATTAAATCCCCTTTCTAGGGTTTTGATGTGAGAATATTTGGATTGAGATTTGCTTAAGCTTTAATATATTTTAATTTCTATTTGTGTTCTATTCATTTTATAATTAGATTCTTTACATTATGTAATTGACATGTATACCCACTAGTTGATTATAATCTTCCTTAGGATAATTTGTTATATAATCTTGATTGGATTGACAACCTTGATGGATTGAGAACTTAGTGAATAGGATAGATTGTCGAAGGGTATATCAACCGCGATAATCTAAGCCGTTAATTGTAACAAAATGATCCCACCATGACCCCCTCTCCTTAATCGGTTAGGCATTGCGGTGGGAAGTTGTTTAGGGTTCATAATAATGGCCTAAACACATTTTAGAAATCAATTGGTTAAAATTTATGAGATCCGTTCATTAAGGTAGCTTGAGAAGCATGTCCCGGTAATCTACTTGTGATCCCATTAATTCCCTAGCTATTCTCTTAATTGTTAATTCCATCTATCTTATCTAGATTTGTTAAGTATTCTTTTATTAGTTTTTTTTAGGTTTATTTTTCATGTATGTTTGGTGGCTTGACAACCCATTCACTCATCCATATTTTTATGATTTACTTTATTTGCATTTTTAGATTAGTTAATTTATTCAACTAATCCCCTTAATTCCCTGTGGAACGAATCCTACTTGCCACTTTACTAAATTTCTATCTAAGTGGTGAAAATCAGTTTTCTAAAAGATCACATTTAAATATCATTTTGTTAAGTACACAAACGACGCTCATCATATACCCCGACCAAAGTAGCAGGAGCGTCGTAAGGCTATTTCTTGATCTTAAGGATACAGCGGGCTACTAAGGCCACGGTCCGGATCCTCAGTCTGATAAATTAGATACTTCTTGGAGGAGGGTATACACCGACCAAGGCAGTAGGAGCGTCGTAAGGCTATTTCCTGATCTTGAGGATACGGCGGGCTACTAAGGCCACGAGTCTGGATCCTTAGTCTGATAATTCAGATTCTTCCTGGAGAGGGGTATACCGCGACCAAGGCAGCAGGAGTACCATAAGGCTATTTCCTGATCTTGAGGATACAACGAGCAACTAAGGCCATGAGTCCGGATCCTCAGTCTGATAAATCAGATCCTTTTTTGGAGGGGGGTATACCCCAACCAAGGCAGCATGAGCGCCATGAGACTATTTCCTAGTCTTTAGGCGATTCAGTTATGGTGAAAAATTTGTAGGATAAACACAGGCGAGTCATATAGGTGAAATAACTGAGTTTATTGAATTGTTCAGAAAATACAAAGTAAATTCGGGGTAGGCATGTTACCCGACATAAGCCTTTCACAAAATTTTCTAAGGATAGAACTTCCTGAGGTGATCAGCTTTCCATGTGTGGTCAACAGGATATCCTTCCATGTCTTTCAACTTGTAGGCACCCCCTCGGAGCATTTCTTTAAACAAGTAAGGACCTTCCCAATTTGGTGCTAGTACCCCGTCGGACCTTTTCCGTGTGTTTTGAGTTACTTTTCTGAGAACCAAGTCTCCTTCTTTGAATTTTAGGATCCTCACTTTCCTGTTGAAGTGTCGAGCTATTTTACTTTGGTTAACCGCCACCCTTTCAACAATTCTACTTTGCTTTTCCTCTAGAAGATCCAGATTAGCCCTTAACATGGTCTCATTATCTCTGGGTTCGTACTGCTAGACCCTGAAAGACATAAGCCTGTGCTCGATAGGCAGAACCGCTTCTGTCTCGAATACCAGCGAGTAAGGGGTTTCCCCTATTGTTGTCCTCCTGGTTGTCCTGTATGCCCATAATACATTAGGTAATTCTTCCACCCACAAGCCTTTCTTTTGTTGGAGTTTTTTCTTCAGGAGCTTCTTGATGGTCTTGTTGGTGGCCTCAACTAGCCCGTTGGTCTGAGGATGGGCTACCAATGCAAAACGGAGATCAATATTCCGGTCTTCGTAGAAATCCCTTAAATTGGCGTTGTCAAACTGCTTTCCTAGATCAGTTATGATTGCCATCGGGGTACCGAAATGGCACACGATGCTCTCTTTGACAAAGCTGGTGGTTTTTTCTTCAGTTATCCGGGTAAGAGCTTTATCTTCTACCCATCGGGTAAAGTAATCTATTGCCACTACTGCATGCTTAGCCTGGCTTGGTATAGTAGGGAGTGGCCTGATTAGATACAGTCCCCAAATAGCAAATGGGTATGGAGTGCTGATGGAGGAGAGCCTTTCCGGAGGAAGATTATGGTAGTTTGCTGTCTTTTGACAAGCTTCATAGGATCGCACAAACTGATTTGCATCCTGGTGTATAGTCGGCCAAAAAAAACCCATTCTAAGTATCTGGTAAGCAAGGGTCTCGCCTGATGCATGGTTGCCACAGTCCCCAGAATGTACCTCGTTTAGGCCCAGTGTACATTGTCTAGATGCAGGCATCTCAATAGTGGAAGGTGTAGGGAAAAATACCGTATAGTACACGCAGCGGAAGCGAGACTAATAAAAATAGTTTGAGTAGCTTTTAAAATTTTTCCATTTTTATGAACCTTAAACCCTTTTGATTAATTAAAGATATATAATAAATAACAAAAGATTAATATCTCTTGTCGCGTGATCCGATTGACTTACGTCGATAGTAATCCGCAAGATCTTCAATCCTAGCACGAACGTGGATCACCTAGGAGCGTGGTCTCCCTTTCTTTGAATTGCAAACCTGAGAGCGGATATAACAAACTTTTCTTGATTCGTTAGTCCCAAAAACAATCTAAAGAAACCTAGGATTATTCCGGTCACTTTTGAGTTCTCAATCTTATGATCGAAACTCGCGTGAACCTAGATCGATGTAGTATACACAAGCTCATTGATGAATAAGCAAAATATATACCATCAAAGAATAATCTATGTTCCTTTTGTTTTTAGTAGAATAAAAGCTCTCTTTCTATGAGTTGAGAAGAAGAAGAAAAAATAAAATTTCTGCACCAAAAACCCTATGGCCGAAATTCTCTTCTTTTTCTTTTAAGGGTGGCCGAATTCTTTCTTTCAAATGGACTAGGGTTGCCGCAATTTTTACTCCAAAAAGATAGGAGTTTTAGTTGCACCCTAATTCACTTTCTAAGAGTTCAAACCCTAATCCAACTCATAAATCTTTTATTCCTTATTTGACTAAAATAAAAAGACTTCTTATTTGATTAAATAAATAAAATTAATTATTTATTTCCTTGTCAAACAAGTCTTTTAATTTAAGTACACTACTACCAATAGTATACCAATAGGAATCATATTTCCTAATCAGAAAAGATTTGTTTCTTAATTAAACAATTAATTAATAAATTAATTAATTCTTATTTAATTAAACAATGAAAACAAAATAATATTTAAGGCTATTATAGCACCTTGCCGCCCCATATAATATATTGGGCCAAATATTATTTTTCTTATTTCATTTAATCCATAGGACTTTAAATAAAAAGCCCACATGTGAACTAGACCCATTCTTACTAAAAGAAACAAGCCCACATGTCATCCATTATTATATAAATATAATTTAGCAGCCCATTACATAAATAATGTGCAAATTATATTCTTAATATATTAAATGCAATTCTAGATGGACCCTAAATTGGTCCGGTAGAATATATCAAGTGATCCATGCAAGTCCATGTGGATTGGGGATCTTGGCGGGCTATCTAAATTTAAGCTACAATAGACATAACCTAATCACAATCAACGAATGATTCACTTAGGTCCGATCCATTAATTTTAACTCATTCCACTAAAGAGCTAAAATTGAACTCTTAAATAAAGACAGAAAAGGAAGATGTTTCCTCATTCATACCCTAGACAATCATATTGGAGATAGTGTATCCTCGTGATTAATATCAGTAATCGCCAAGAGTTCATAGACCGCCTATAACTCTCCAAGTTACCATATTTACTCATATGACCACGTTTTGAACTTGGATATTTTGACTTGTCCAGAAGCCATGTTTTCAATAGACACTATCGAAAACTCAACGTTGAGATTTAATATCCAATTACCTCAAAACATCCATATGATGATATTATACTCTCATTCGATAAATGGAGCCACGATGTCCATATCTATAAATGAAGTCCTCTATCGATTAACAAATGAATATCACCAAACTATCGAGGATAGACTATGCGATATAATCGTACTCATTGATAACTCAAATGATATCACTTGCAACCATAAGTCCATCATTTATCTCAGGATTAAGATAGACTCTCTGATTGTCCTGATAATGAAATTACGTTTATCTACTGACGGTTATAGATAAAGTATTTCATTGTGATCCTGTTCAATGCACCCAATGCACTAGATTCTTTTGCTCGAAGACACTCCGATGATTTTAGACTCATCATATCTCATTTGATCCCACTCAAATCCTAGCAAAAGAATTCTACAACTTTAACAAGATAAAGGTGCCCGACCTTTAACTTAAGTTGTGAACGATATTCAAGACTAACTAAAGAATTGTGTCTACCACATACATATCCAGATGTATGAACAATTCTTCTTTTCTCATAGTCTTTAGACCTTATGATTATTTACTTTGACAATTATTAAACTATAAATGCTATAAGATTTGTTTAAAATAGAAATCACTTTATTAATATGAAAAAGATTGTTAATTACATTATTACACTCTTGCTATTGAGCATAGCTGTCTTTTGACAAGCTTCATAGGATCGCACAAACTGATTTGCATCCTGGTGTATAGTCGACCAAAAAAAACCCATTCTAAGTATCTGGTAAGCAAGGGTCTCGCCTGATGCATGGTTGCCACAGTCCCCAGAATGTACCTCGTTTAGGCCCAGTGTACATTGTCTAGATGCAGGCATCTTAATAGTGGAAGGGATTTCCCCTTTCGATAAAGGTACCCGTCCACAAGGCAGTATCGAGTGGCAGCTCTCTTTAGCTTGTGTGATTGATATGGGTCTGTAGGGAGAATGTCACTTTAAAGGTAATCCACTATCAGATCCATCCAGATGGGAGTCGGTTGACCGGGTGAACCTCTGCACCCTTGGCTATACTAGAACGGGGTATTAGCTGGAGAGGTACCCCTCTTGGTAGGGCATGTCCTTCACCTGCTGCAATCTTGGCCAGGACAACTACTCGATGGTTCTTCTCTTTAGGCATTTGCTATATTCTCACGCCTTTGAATCTCTTCATCGCTTCTCTGACTTTAGCCAGATATACTGCCATGTTGTCACATTTTGCTTGGTACAATCCTGACACCTGATTAACCATCAATTGGGAATCACTCTTGATTAGAAGGAAATCATCCCCTAGGGCTTTTGCTACTCCCATTCCTGCTAGTAAAGCTTCATATTCTTCTTCATTATTAGTGGCTTTGAACTCAAATCTAAAACAATGACTGCATTCGGCCCCCTCAGGTGTTAGGATTATGCTCAATAGCAAGAGTGTAATAGTGTAATTAACAATCTTTTTCATATTAATAAAGTGATTTCTGTTTTTAAACAAATCTTATAGCATTTATAGTTTAATAATTGTTAAAGTAAATAATCATAATGTCTAAAGACTATGAGAAAAGAAGAATTGTTCATACATCTGGATATGTATGTGGTAGACACAATTCTTTAGTTAGTCTTGAATATCGTTCACAACTTAAGTTAAAGGTTGGGCACCTTTATCTTGTTAAAGTTGTAGAATTCTTTTGCTAGCATTTGAGTGGGATCAAATGAGATATGATGAGTCTAAAATCATCGGAGTGTCTTCGAGCAAAAGAATCTAGTGCACTGGGTGCATTGAACAGGATCACAATGAAATACTTTATCTATAACCGTCAGTAGATAAAAGTAATTTCATTATCAGGACAATCGGAGAGTCTGTCTCAATCCTGAGATAAATGATGGACTTATGGTTGCAGGTGATATCATTTGAGCTATCAATGAGTACGATTATATCGCATAGTCTATCCTCGATAGTTTGGTGATATTCATTTGTTAATCGATAGAGGACTTCATTTATAGATATGGACATCGTGGCTCCATTTATTAAATGAGAGTATAATATCATCATATGGATGTTTTGAGGTAGTTGGATATTAAATCTCAACATTGAGTTTTCAATAGTGTCTATTGAAAACATGGCTTCTGGACAAGTCAAAATATCCAAGTTCAAAACGTGGTCATATGAGTAAATATGATAACTTGGAGAGTTATAGGCGGTCTATGAACTCTTGGCGATTACTGATATTAATCACGAGGATACACTATCTCCAATATGATTGTCTAGGGTATGAATGAGGAAGCATCTTCCTTTTCTGTCTTTATTTAAGAGTTCAATTTTAGCTCTTTAGTGGAATGAGCTAAAATTAATGGATCGGACCTAAGTGAATCATTTGTTGATTGTGATTAGGTTATGTCTATTGGAGCTTAAATTTAGATAGCCCGCCAAGATCCCCAATCCACACGGACTTGCATGGATCACTTGTTATATTCTACCGGACCAATTTAGGGTCCATCTAGAATTGCAATTTAATGTATTAAGAATATAATATGCACATTATTTATATAATGGGCTGCACAATTATATTTATATATTAATGGATGACATGTGGGCTTGTTTCTTTTAGTAAGAATGGGTCTAGTTCACATGTGGGCTTTTTATTTAAAGTCCTATGGATTTAATGAAATAAGAAAAATAATATTTGGCCCAATGTGTATATGTGGGGCGGCAACATGCTATAATGGCATTTTATATTATTTTGTTTCATTATTTAATTAAATAAGAATTAATTAATTTATTAATTAATTGTTTAATTAAAGTAACAAATCTTTTCTAAATAGGAAATATGATTCCTATTTGTATACTATTGGTAGTAGTATAATTAAATAGAAAGACTTGTTTGACAAGGAAAATAAATAATTAATTTTATTTATTTAATCAAATAGGAAGTCTTTTTATTTTAGTCAAATAAGGAATAAAAGATTTATGAGTTTGATTAGATTTTGGAAATCTTTTCTAAATAGGAATTAGGGTGCAATTCAAACTAATTAATTTGGTTTGGAAATTGCGGCAACCCTAATAATTCTAGGAAGAGAATTCAGCCAACCCTAAAAAAAAGAAAGAAGAAAAATTTCGGCCACATATATATGTACACATATAGATTTCGGCCAGCCCTAGTGCTAATGTGCAGAATTTTCTTCTTCTTCTTCTTCTCAACTCATAGTTAGAAATCTATTATTCTACTAAAAACAAAAGGAACATTGATTATTCTTTGATTGTGTTCTAGTTGCTTGTTCATTAATAAGCTTGTGAATACTATATCGATCGAGGTTCACGCGAGTTTCGATCATACGATTGAGAACTCAAAAGTGACCGGAATAATCTTAGGTTCCTTTAGATTGTTTTTGGGACTAACGAATCAAGAAAAGTTTGTTTAAATCCAATCACAGGTTTGCAATTCAAAGAGAAGGGAGACCACGCTCCTAGGTGATCCACGTTCGTGCTAGGATTGAAGATCTTGCGGATTACCATCGACGCAAGTCAATCGGATCACGCGACAAGAGGTATTAATCTTTTATTACTTTATTATATATGTTTGATTAATCAAAAGGGTTTAAGGTTCATAAAATTGGAAAAATTTTAAAAGCTACTCAAACTATTTTTTAGTCTCGCTTCCGCTGCGGGTACGATTTTTCCCTACATCAGGGTCGGTTAGGATGAATCCTGCTCCGTATCCAGGTTGACTTGATGCTCCATCGGTACATAGGTGTAGGGAAAAACGTTTGCACGCGGTGGAAGCGAGACTAAAAAGAGTTTAGTATATTTTTAAAATTTTCCATATTGAACCTTAACCCTTTAATTAATTAAACATATATACGAAAAGATAAAATACCTTTGTCACGTGATCTGATTGACTAGCGTCGATGGTAATACATAAGATCTTCCAAACCCGATCATGAACGTGAATAACCTAGGAGCATGGTCTCCCTTCTTTTGAATTGTGAACCTAAGAACGGACAAACAAAAAAAAACTTTTCTGATTCTGTTAGTCACAACAAACTCCAAAAGGTTGCTAAGAATGCTCTGGTCACTTTTGAATTCACAATCGTTAGATTGGAATTCGCATGAACCTTATTCGAAATTGTGCACAAGATCTCTTGATGTTAAGATCACTAGTGCACTATCGAAATAAGAACAATTCTTTTCTCACACCCCTCTTGGCCGAAAATACTCACTAGTCTTAGAGTAGGATTTTTATTTTTCCACTTTAGCAAAAGAAAATTAATTCTTCAAAGGCAAAAACTAGGGCTGGCCAAAATTCTTCCCTTGTGTTATATAGGGACCAAATTTTTTGCCCTAATATATTTAGGGTTTCCGAATTCTAGCCTTGTCCAACAAGGTGATCACCAAAGTCCTTTTCCAAATAGAATTTGTGTTTCCACAAAAGACTTCTTAGAATTCAAACCCTAATCTAACTCTTTAGTGAATTTGTGACTATATAAAAGACTTCCTAATTTGACTAAACAGCCTCTTTGGCAGCTTCGCATGCAGCAACATACTCAACTTCCATGGTGGAGTCAGCAATGCATGATTGCTTGATACTCCTCCATATGACTGCTCCTCCTCAAAGAGTAAATACAGATCCTGATGTGGATTTTCTGAAGTCAGAATCGAACTGGAAATCAGAATCTGTATACCCTATGGGAATCAAATCCCCTCCAGAGTATACAAGCATATTGTCTCTCGTTCTTCTGAGATACTTGAAAATATGCTTGACTGCCGTCTAGTGATCAGGACCAGGTTTCGATTGAAACCTGCTAACTATCTGGTCTAGTGCAGAGCATCGCATACATGAGACTTCAAACTGCCGAGGCATATGGAACCCTACTCATGAATTGCTCTTCATGCTCATTCTTAGAAACTTGTTCCTTAGAAAGCTTGATTCCATACCTGAAAGGTAACATACCTTTCTTGGAATCTTGCATGGAAAACCTAGACAAGATTTTATCTATGTATGAAGCTTGGGATAGTGCAATCGTTCTATTCTTTCTATCCCTTATTACTTGGATACCAAGAATATAACTTGCTTCTCTTAAATCCTTCATATCAAATTGTTTTGCTAACCATTCTTTTACTGATGTCAATACACCTACATCGTTTCCGATAAGTAGTATATCATCAACATAAAGAATTAGGAAAACTAACTTGTCGCCTTTGATCCGTTTGAATACACAAGGTTCGTCAAGGTTCTGAACAAATCCAAAACCTTTCACAGCCTGATCAAACCTTATGTTCCAGGATCTGAATGCTTGCTTTAATCCATATATGGATTTTTGCAACTTGCTTACCTTTTCCACTTGGCCTTTTTCAATGAATCCTTCTGGTTGCATCATATAGATGTTTTCAATGAATCGTTCAAGCTGTCTTGACGTCTATTTGCCAAATCTCTAAATCTAAAGATGCCGCAATGGATAAGAGTATCCTAATGGATTTAAGCATGGCCACAAGAGAGAAGGTTTCCTCGTAATCGATACCTTCTTTCTGTGTGTAACCTTTAGCTACCAATCTAGCTTTAAAGGTTTCCACCTTTCCATCCATACCTCTTTTCCTCTTGTATACCCACTTGCACCCAATGGGTTTTATCCCTTTAGGCAAGTCTACAAAGGATCAGAATTTATTATTGAACATGGACTCAATCTCAGATTGCATTGCCTTTTGCCAATGGCGACTATCAACATCCTCCATTGCTTCCTTATATGTGTAGGGATCATCGTCGTCCGAAAAATTCTCCACTGATTCTCCCAGACCGATGTATCTCTTGGTTGTCTTACAACCCTCCCACTACAACGAGGAATGGCAGGTTGTTGATCTTGTGATGGTTCGGAACTTACAATTGGGTTAGGTTGTGAAACCTCTTGTGGAATTGTATCTTCTGACATCTCATTCAGAACAATTCTACTTTTAGGTATAAACTCATTCATATAGTCCTTTTCCAGAAATTTAGCATTTGTCGAAACAAATACTTTAAGATCTGAAGGACTATAGAAATAATACCCTTTAGTTCCTTTTGGATACCCCACAAATATGCATGTTTCTGTACGGGACTCCATCTTTTCTGTCTTTCCTTTTAACACATGCGCAGGACAACCAAATATCCTTAAGTGTTGTAAACTAGGTTTTCGCCCAGTCCACAACTCATGCGGTGTTTGAGGAACCGACTTCGATGGTACATCGTTTAGAATGTACATTGCAGTTTGTAGAGCATATCCCATAAAAGAAACAGGGAACGTTGAATAACTCAACATTGACCTAACCATATTCAAAAGAGTTCTATTTCTTCTTTCTGCCACCCCATTTTGTTGAGGTGTACCTGGTGCAGAAAACTGAGAAATGATCCCATTATCAATAAGATATTGTTGAAACTCCCTAGATAGATGTTAACCGCCAAAATTGGCGAGGGACCAAATAAGAATTTTTCACCTCAACACAAGAAGCAGGTGCGAACACAATCCAGATACCTCGACAGAGTGGAGCCCGATTGGCCCAGGTATGAACCCCTTTCAGCGGGATCCACCCCGTCAGCGTCTTAAAGGACCAAGCATGGTTATGATCGGGCACCCTAGGGACCCCGCATCGTCCCATCAACACTACACCCTAGGGACCCCGCAACACCTCGACACAGCTTCCTATGGACCCCGCAGCACCCCGACACGGAGTTCTACTGATCATCTCATTACAAGTCAGCCACATATCCCCCTACTACCGTCAGTAGGATGCTTATTAAATGTAGGCAGCCCGTTAAAGCAGAAGAGCACCAGGAAGCCGGACCCTAACACCAAGAACTAAAAACTCCACGAAAGACCCAGTAAAACGTCGCCGTACAAAGGAGGTACACTTCTTCCCGCCAGAGAGTCCTAATTTGAGCAGAACAGTACAGTAAGAATCCAACTAGGAAGGTAAGTGATTGACCCCTCCTAGGAAGGAAAGATTGGATTCAGCGCAATAAAGTTCTGAAGTTATCTCCTAAGAAAGTGAGGATCCTGCATTGGCCAAACCCTAAACCGAGATTTTAGGAGTGCATGGCAAGAAAAACACCTATATATACGAAACAGTTTCTTCAGAAAAAAAGGAGACCACTTATCGACAGGCATACTTCTTCCACCATTATCATCTCCATCGCCGGGACTGTGATCCATATTCCATTGTAACCAAAATCAGAAATTAGTTCATATATTGTAAAGAAGAGAGACTATCCAGTAAAGCTTATCGATTGACCAGTTTGATATACATCATTATTTAGCTCCGGCTTTGTTAGGGACTTAGTCGGTATCGAACTACTTGATACCCCTCCGACCAGGGTCAATCTTGATCTTGGTCCCTTTAAAGTTGTTATTTGGAATCCCATCTCAATAACGATTTTCAGGTAACAATAGATATTCTCCACCACGATCAGATCTCAAGATTTTTATGTGTTTCTCAAGCTGATTTTCCACCTCAGCTTTAAATGCTTTGAACATGTCAAAAGTATCCGACTTATGTCTCACGAGATACACATAACCAAATCTTGAATGATCATCTATGAAAGTGATGAAGTACTCATATCCACCTCTAGCTTGAATGCTCATAGGACCATATACATTCAATGGCTCTTATGCCTTTGGTCGTGAATGACCTTTTAGTCATTTTACCTTCCAAATAGGATTCACATGTTGGTAGATCATCAACCTTTAAGTTACTTAAAGGTCCATCACTAACCAATCTTTTAATCCTATTAAGGTTAATATGACCTAAGCGCAAATGCCATAGGTAGGTTTCATCTTTTGATAATTTTACTCTTTTATCATTAAGTTCCATTGTTTCCGTGTCTAACAAGTGAGAAATATTCCTATGCAAAAAGATTAGACCGTTTTCCAATGTACCTTTGCAAATAAATTTGTTATTCTTACTAATAATAAAATCTTTATTAAAAGTAACCGAATATCCAAAATTATTTAAACAAGAAACTGAAATCAAATTCCTCTTGGATTGAGGTACATAATAAACTTCTATTAAATCTAAATGCATACTAGAATTTAAGATAACTCTAACATCTCCCACTGCACTGGCAGACACCAACGCTCTGTTGCCTAAACGCAAGTTCTAAACGCAAGTTGATTTCATCTTTATTCAACCTTTTCTTTTCCTGAAAACCCTGCAAGGAATAACAAACATGATTAGTGGCTCCTGAGTCTATGAGCCAAGAATCGGTAGAGTCTGCCAAAAAACATGTTTCAAGATAATTAATATTACCTTGTTCCTTCTTTTTCTGAGACTTTGGGCAATTACTTTTCCAATGTCTCTTTTCACCACAAAGGAAGCTGATCTTGGTTACTTTCTTGGTCTCCTTCTTGGTAGGCTCAAGTTGTTTTTTCTTCTGTTGTTTCTTGACCTTCTGACGGGTCTTAACAGTAGCAACTTTACCAACCATATAAATCTCTTGACCTTTGCCTTTCACAAGGATCTTTCAGCGCTTTGAACATCTTGCATCAGGCCTTGCAAGGTGTATTCCTTATTGTTCAAGGTGTAGTCCAACTTGAACTGATCAAAGGAATCTGACAGTGAGTTGACAATCATGTCAATTTTGGTCTCACCATCTATCTTAGCACCATTAAGTTCTGCAATATTTAGATGTGCTATGACTTTCATCATGTGATCTTTCACAGCCTGTCCAGGTTTAATCCTAAGATTCATAAAAGCAGTCACTGCTTCTCTCTTAGTCGACCTAGATCTCATAGCAAACATCTCCTCTAGAGACATCATTATATCAGCAGCAGACTCCATTCCTTCATGCTGCTGTTGCAACATGTCGGATATAGTGGCCATAATATAACATTTAGCCATATCATCTGAAGTCTTCCACTGCTCATACTCATCTCTTTGCAAAACACTAGATTCATTAGTAGGAGCAGGTTGTTTAGGAGTAGACAGAACAAATTTATGTTTTTCAGTTTGCAGCAACAACCCAATTTTCCTTTTCCATGTCACATAATTATCTCCAGTTAAAATATTATCTTTCAGGATGTTCATTAGGGATGGGGTCATGATTTCTGAATAAAACAAAAATATATATAAGTAAATAATCATTGTTTAGCATTTTCGAATATTTATCTTGAATTAAATATATATAATTCAATCGTAAAATTCAACGTTTGATCCAACACCCATAAATGTTATGCCTCCTTTGGGAGTTTGCACCATTTACTAGTTGGACTAGGTCCCACCTAATTGTTAACATAACAACCAACGTTTTCAATTTTAGCCTTGTGATTTTATTAACAAGAACTCTTGGGAGGATATTAATAAAACACATTGAGTGTACTACCAAGATTTTGACCCTCAATATATTCCCTCACGAAAATCCCTCCTTGGGGAGTAGATCTTGTTTGAGTCAATTGTCTAGTCTATCCTTGTAAGGAAGTATCTTACTAAATTCCATTCATGGACACCCCTTGGGGGGATTACCAAAAAGCAATATAGTTCAACTAACCTTGGAGGCCATAGGTGTTTGCAATACACCTTCTCCCACTCAATTATTTAAGGCATGTGATTAAATCCCATAGAATGATTGACCAAGTTATCTAGATGCCAATTAGAAACCTAAATCATTCAATGCATGTTCATACCAAAAGAGATATATGAGTGGCACTCCTATTCTACATGACATGTTATCAAACAATAACAAATATTGTAATATTTACGCAAAGTAAATAGCCACGATTTTGATCCATCCTAGAAAAGCAAGTAAATTACATTTGTTTAGAATACAAAAAAAAACTCCTTTCTTGGCGAACAAGTCTTCAAGCGGCCATCGATCACTTGAGTATCCCACGGCTGCCCCTATTGGCGTGCACACTCCACAACCCTAACAAGGGCTGCCGTGCGCAGCGCATGGACTCCATGTGGCTGCCATGCGCAGCCCACAATCCAACATGCACAGCTGCGTGCAATTTTGCGCGCGTGCACATTGCTATGGTGCGCATGGTCCCAAACTTGTTCCGGTTGATATTAATTCTTCGAATCTTCGATGCTTAAACATATTACAAACTTATTTAAACAATAAAATGCTGCAGTTTTTTTTTTCTTTTTTAATCACTACAATATTTAATACAAAAAAAATACTGCACTATTTTTAATACAATAAAAAAAATATTGCAGTTTATTTTAATACAATAAAAAAAACTTAGCAACTACCAAGAAGGAAATTGTGACGATAATAGGCCACCCTTCTTGTTACAATTCCGAAACAAAAAAAAAATACATTGAAATTCTATGATCAAAATCGAGCAATAACAATTCACTTTATATCAAAATATAACATATATAAATCCATACATACCAATGTAATTATATATGAGAATACCTAGTGTGCCATCTCTTTCTAAACATGCATAATCACAATAAAAAGAAATAGATTCACGTATATATACGTTAATTAATTAAAGGGTACAACCAGACTCTGATACCAATTGTAGGGAAAAACGTTTGCACATAGCGGAAGTGAGACTAAAAGAGTTTAGTATATTTTTAAAAAAATTTCCATATTGAACCTTAACCCTTTAATTAATTAAACATATATACGAAAAGATGAAATACCTTTGTCACGTGATCCGATTGACTAACGTCGATGGTAATCCGCAAGATCTTCCAAAACCGATCACGAACGTGAATCACCTAGGAGCGTGGTCTCCCTTCTTTGAATTGTGAACCTGAGAATGGACAACAAAAACTTTTCTGATTCTGTTAGTGGCTATCACTCAAGTGACACTCGAAATAGTACGAGGTCGGAGAGTAGCACAACGGAAAATAAAGTTCGTTCCCATAGAATTGAGTGACCGATTACCGAAATTGATTAGTCAAATTACTATTCAAACAATCAAATAAGATGGTAGTTCAAAACAAGCAAAGTAAACAATCGTGATTTAAAACTAATGCTAAAGCAATGAAATGAAAACTCAAAATAAACACGGATGTGATAATGGATAGAATTATGCTAGGACTTGACTACACCCCACCCTTAGATTGACTTTCTAGTTAGACTCTATTGTATAACCCCAAACGTACTCATGCCATTCGTATACTCGTACACCCTTCTATTGACCCACAATCTTGGTCAAGCAGAGTGAGTCACACTCAAAGCGTACCCAAGCCTATCCTTCGATTACCCGGAATATACGAATGAGTTCATTACGAACTTTGGTGTACTAAATGAGTCCTATACGCTAGCCTAAGTAGGTCTACTTTTCTAAGCATGCATAGGGAAGCATTTTATCGAACATGTGGCGTGCGTCTCCGGTTAGTGCATAGCACACCACAAAAATCATTCAAGAGGAGATCAATCAATTGAAAAGCATTAAGAACATAAAACACCCACACAAACAACAATCTTGCACATAAGGGAAAAACAAGAATCAATTCATTAAAGTATGTAGTCAAAGGTGGGGTTCATCAAATCCTAGCACTATGAGTTTAGCTCATCATATTACAACAAGTAACCATAATATAGATGTGAAATAAGAAATACATGGCTACAAATAAGAATAAAAGAGAAAGGGTCTAGAAAAAACTATATGGAGAGCTTCTTCTTCTTTGGTTCTTCTTCTCTTTCTATCCTTCTTCTTGCTCAAAAGGTGAAGTGATGGTGGCTATGGAAGAGAGGTGGGATTGGTGTGTTTGGATCTTAGGGAAAGGTGGGATTTTGGTGGGTTTGTAAGAGATGGGTTGGTGATGTGAGTAGGAGAGAGCCAAGAAGAAATCTTGCTGTAAATATTTCGAGCTCGGGAGGTCTGGTGTGAAATGACCTAGAGGGGATATTTATAGGAGGTCCAAAAATGACCAAAAGGCCCTCTGGAATACGAAGGGCCGCTCTGCCGCGGTTGCCATTTTCACGGTTGGACAACCGCGGCAGATCAACCGCGGCAGGCGAAGGAAGTTTCTGTCGCCACTATGCCGCCGTCCACCGACCGCGGCACTTCATGAGCGGCAGCTCTGAGAGGTTTCTGTCGCTTGTCCGTCGCTGTTGCTCGACCGCGGCACTTCATGCGCGGCAGCTTGGAGGATCTCTGTCGCGCCTCTGCCGCTTGTGCACCAACCGCGGCACTTCTGGTTCCAAGCCTCCAGACTTTCCATATTTACGCTTTTAGCCCAAAACTCTCCAGATAGAGCCAAAATACCCCTGCCATCAGAAAAACCTACAAAAACCTCCAAAGAAACATTAAAACCCCGGTTTTACCCGAGAAACATACGCAAAAGGATACGGAAAGGGGGCTACATTCAGTGTAGAAATAAAGCAATCAAACACCCCCAAACCTATCTTTTGGTCGTCCTCGAGCAAAACCAAAACAAACAAACAAAAAGAAAAGCTAAACAAAAGAAAGCAAAAACATAAAGAAATAAAATGCACAAGATAAGTCTTTTAAACCCCTAGGCGATCCCTAGTAGGACGAGTGAAGTCTCGTGAGGGTTTACAGAAACGGCACCCACAAACGTCATTCTTGCTGAGCCAACTATAGACAGAGATGCAATGATGGGCGAACCGAATTTAGGCAAATGCATGAAAAGACCCCTAAGAACAAGCTTGGGAAATGCAAGCCAAGGTGCTACAACACGAGAGATTGCAATTCCATACTTCTTAGTGAACAGAGCTTCAAAAGCATCGAACACAAGAGTCTCATGATAGCATTTCGCCTCGACTTTATTCCTCTCCGGATTTCTCTCATTTTACCACTCAGAACCTAGGCTCACTCAACAAACATATGCGGTTGGAATTTAAGCACAAGAATTTTCAAATTTACACGCATATGACAAATTTTGAAAAACCGCTAATGTTTAAATACAAATGGACCACAAGAACGGATTTGGACAATAAGAACAAGAGCAAACATCAATTGAAACCTTCATCAACAAGCTTAACTCCTCCTAAAGATCAATTAGGACTTCTCTAAAGTTCAAGTGGGGATGTGGTGAATAGGTGGTGGAGAGGCTAGGTGGGTACGGTATTATTGGCTAGCTATCGGTTATGCTTTAAACTTTTATTTAGGTGCTCATCACAATTAAAGCGCCTAGGCATGAATTATTTAATCAATTAACTTGTGCTAAACTTTAAGTTGCTTTATTTTTGCAACTTTTACACATTAGAGCATATAAGGCTTGATTTTTTATTTTTTATTTTTTTTGAAAAACAAGAATCAATAAGCCTTAATCCTTGCACACTTTACATTTCTTAGCCTAAGTACACGCTACTTTTACATTTTTGATTTTCCTTGAGCTTCTTTTTAACACGATAACAAGCCATAACCGTAGCACATGGGATGGTTTAGTGTTTATGGAAGATGTGGTGATGCGTATGACATGGGAGGATATAGTGCTGGGGTTTAGTGTGTAGGTCAACATAGATAGGAAATTTAAGCACACACACAAGGCATGGGACGTGTTTGGGATATTTGTAGTGACTAAACACACATAGCCTACGTCATCTCTTTAGGTACGAGCTAAGCACGCAAACAAAGGCGAAACAAAGACAATGCTCTTTCACGACGTTCTTTAAAGCCCAAAGTATGGAGTGAGGTCCTTTTATTTATGCTTAAATATCTACAAGAAGAGTGTTTAAGATGAAACAATAAATTAAATCACACTCATAAGGACGCTATTTAGGCTCTGGCCTCACGCGGGTAGTCTCCACTAATGATCTAGACATCTTAAGCGCGATACCCAATTACTTAGACACTTTCGAGTCTGGTAAGATGCGTGCAAGCAATGTGGTGTAGCTTTAACTAGCACCACCTTTGCCTACACTCAGGGGCTCAACACATGCAAGATTGCCTCAAAAGGCACAACCCAAAAGCATCTCATAAAGCAAGCTAATGCCCCAAAATTTTGGCTCGAAGCAAGAGAACGGACCAAGCATACAATCATGCAAAAATTGAAAAAAATATTCACAAAAACAAGCACAAACAAAACAAACAATCAAAAATTGGTCAAAGAATGGCCGCACCCCCAAACCTAAACGAAACATTGTCCCCAATGTTTGCACATAAGCGGATTGGACAATATAAGCTTAGAAGCGGGAGGGAGGCCAAACGCAACCCTAAAAAGCACGCCGCAAACCTAAAAACTAGGCACAATACAACGCCACACTCTTAAACTAAGCAAGGAAAATGAATAATATAAAAAGATAATGCAAGAATTAAAAGTTCAAAAGCATAACTATTAAAAACTAAAAGGCAATGAAATATCCAAAAATAAAGCACAAAAATCCGAAACTATGTCAAAGAAAGCAAAAGTATCTGAAAAATAGCAAATAAAATAAAACAAGCATAAAGAGGTAAAAAGGTGGTGGAAATGCGGTGGAATGCGGCTATGAGGAACCCGGCAACTTTCCTTTGCCCTTGCTCGTCCGTGCCTCTCTATCAGCTTGTTCCTTCAGGGACTGCTCCATGGCCATGCGCATCTGAGCCTCCTCCTCTGAGATCATGGGTCCACCGGTCGGACGGGGAAGCTCTGACGGGAAGGGATAGGCCTTCTTCTTCCTGGTGTACTGGGAGACGTGGAGTTCAGTCCTAAGCTCAGCAAAGTCCTGCATGAGCCCATCCTCCACCTCACTGATCAGGGCTCTAGTCCTGCCCTCTGAATCTGCTATCTCCTTCAGTATGGCCTCCTTCATAGCCCTAACCTCTGTCATCTGTCTATCCCGTGCTGCAGCCCGTTCTTTCTTCTCAAGCCTCCTCGTGAGCTTCAGTGCTGACAGCATCCGCGTCCACTTGCTCTTGCTCTCATCATCCTCCTCTAGCAAGGCACCGTCCCCAGCTTCTGGCCCTGACTCTGGCTCTGGCTCCTCAGCATCTGGACCCTCAGCCTCTGACTTAGACTGCTCTGCCTCTGACCCAGGACCTGAATCTATATCATCTCTGCGAGCTCTCTTGTGCCCCCCAGGCCTCTGTAATCCCCTACTCGGGTAGAGGGAATACCACTGGTTGATCCCTATGTCCACTGGAGCCTCCCTCATCTCCTCTGCACTAAGGTCGACACCTGCCTGTAAACAAAGCTGGGTGATCAGGCTCGGGAACCCCATTGCCTCCTTCTTGCTCTCATCCTTGGCGCACTTGTGGATCTCCATCTTGATGAGAGCACCAATGTCGATCGGCTCGTCATGGCGCAAGCAGTAGAGGATCTGAGCCACCTCATAGGCCACGGTAGTGCGGTGCTGACTCGGCCTCAGGGAGTATGAAATGAACACGTGCCAGAAAGCCAGGTCGATGTGGATCTTCGACTGCTTCAGCGGGCTAGACCTGGTGTGCCAGAACACAAGCGGATAATCTGTTAGGGTGTTGGCGAGCTCCACATTCATCTTCTGAAAGATGTCGTTCCTGGGCAACCCCCGATACATCCTCTCTCGGTCTTCAACTGACACCGGTGTCCTGTAGTACCTGTTGATGTCTGAGGCATTCACTTTAACTTCCTTGCCTCGTACCCACACAGCGCCACCCAAGAGGTAGTTCCTAGGCACCATTCCTGCATAGAACTCCTCCACTATCCGTCTGCAATATCTAGGAGGGTGCTGGACATAAGTCTGCCATCCTCTCCTCTCAATCATCCCTGGGATGGGTGTATCTCCCAATTCTATGACGGCGATCCCCTTCTCCGGAATAATCTTCCTCTTGGCCCATTTAGCAAATAGGGGTTGGAATTCCGGGTTCTGCACACACGGGGGAATGGGCTGCCGTCTGCCTCCTCCGCCCCTACTCGGCCTAGAGGAACCACCTGTATCTTCAGCTGCATCAACTACTGCTGGAACCTTGGTTCTCGCCATTCGGACACACAGAAAACCGTGCCGCTTCTCAAATCAACCTCAATCCGGCAGAACTTCGGCGCTCAGTCAACACTACCGGCAACCCGATACACCACGGGCACCCACAAGCCGCAAACACCGCAGACCACACACAAAAAACAAAGAAAAAGCACTTCTAAACCTCCTTGCACACCAATCTCGCTCAAAAAACACACTCCAAATTCGGTCAATCAACCAATATATGCAATAAATCACAAATTCTTCTCAAATCAACCATACAAGCATCAAATTAAACCCTTAACTCAACCCAAACACCAATTTGTATCAACAATAACGCTCAACTCCCCCAATCACCGAAAATACACCCTAAACTTCACCAAACCAACCCTAGAATGCAAAGAGAGGGAAAGAGAGGGGAAGGGGATAAACCAACTAAAAGAACAATCAAGATGAAGGGGAGTTACCGGTGCGAGGGCGTCCACGAGAAGGGAAGAAGCTGCTCGGCTGAGAGGAAGTTTGGGAGTGGAGTGAAGCCCTAACTGAAACAGGCGTTTTATACACCAAAACGGCATCGTTTAGGCCCAAAACGGCGTCGCTTTGCTAAGTGGGACTTGCCGCGGTTGCTCTCTTAAGCGGCAACCCAGCGGCAGCCTCGCGACAGAGATTCTTTGGGATTTCTGTCGCTCGACTGCCGCGGTTGGTCTCCAGGCGGCAAGGGCGCGGCACCCACGCGGCAACCACGCGGCAGCCACGCGACAGAAACCCAGTAGGATCTCTGTCGCTTGACTGCCGCGGTTGTGCCACCGCGGCAGGTCAACAGCGGCAGACCCCTTTTTTGGCTGCTGAAAATTCCACCTAGGCCACTGCAATGCAACACACTAGCAAACCACATCAAACATATCTGAACAACCAAAAATAAATGCAAGGAAGGTGAAGAAATTAAAACAAAACAAAGTAAAATTCGAAAACTAAACTAAAACTACTATGTACAATATGGTACCTCCCTTTCTTGCTTGCTTAGGGTGGTTCTTGGAACCGGATCACTTCATTGAGCTTTTGATCCTCAAGCTCCCAAAAGATCTTAAGCCGCTGGCCATTCACCTTGAATCTGTCCATCTTGTCGTTTTCAATCTCTACCGCTCCATGAGGGAATATTTCGGTGATTGTGTATGGACCCATCCATCGGCTTTTTAGCTTGCCCGGAAAAAGCTTCAACCTAGAGTTGAATAGAAGCACCTTTTGACCCACTCTCAACTCCTTTGCTTCAATTCTCTTGTCATGCCATCTCTTGGTCTTTTCTTTGAAGATTCTTGAGTTCTCGTAAGACTCAAGCCGAAGCTCCTCTAGCTCACTCAATTGGAGGCACCTCTTTTCTCCGGCCTCCTTCATGCTCATGTTGAGGAGCTTAATTGCCCACCAAGCTTTGTGTTCAATCTCAAATGGCAAGTGACATGCTTTTCCATACACAAGTCGGAAAGGGGACATTCCAATGGGAGTTTTGTAGGCCGTTCTATAAGCCCACAAGGCATCCTCCAACTTCATTGCCCAATCCTTCCTCCTAATCCCAACGGTTTTCTCCAAGATGCTTTTGATTTCTCTATTAGAGACTTCGGCTTGACCATTGGCTTGTGGATGATAAGGAGTAGTGACTTTGTGCTTCACCCCGTATTTCTTCAATAGTGCTTCAAACCTCTTGTTACAAAAGTGAGAACCTCCATCACTCACTATTGCTCGAGGTGTGCCAAATCGGGTGAAGATGCTCCTCTTCAAGAACTTAGTCACTTCTTTGCCCTCACATGTTGGGGTGGCTATGGCTTCAATCCATTTAGAAACGTAGTCCACGGCAACTAGAATGTATTTCTTCCCAAAAGATGTTGGGAATGGTCCCATGAAGTCTGTGCCTCAAACATCAAAGAGTTCCACCTCCAACATGATATTCATCGGCATCTCATCTCTCTTCGTTATGTTCCCGGTTCTTTGACACCAGTCACATGCCTCAACAAAGCTCCGTGAGTCCTTGAATAAAGACGGCCACCAAAAACCCGATTGAAGGACTTTCCTAGCCGTTCGGGAAGCACCGAAATGATCCCCACACTCCTTGGAGTGGCAATGTCCCAAAATCTCAAGCATTTCTTCCTCGGGGACACACCTTCTAATCACTCCATCTCCACATGTTCTAAAAAGGAGCGGTTCATCCCAAAAGTAGTACTTCAATTCGGCGAAGAATTTTCTCTTTTGATGCACATTAAGCTCTAGGGGCACTATGTTACTAGCAAGGTAGTTCACTACATCCGCAAACCATGGCATTAGCAAGCTTTGCAACTCAAAAAGTTGCTCATCCGGGAACTCTTCCTTAATGGGTTCTTCCACCCACGTTTCTTTGCCATCTCTTTCAAGCCTTGAGAGGTGGTCCGCTACCACATTTTCGGTACCCTTTTTGTCTCGAATTTCAAGGTTGAACTCTTGGAGGAGTAGCACCCACCGGATGAGCCTTGGCTTGGCATCTTTCTTGGCTAGGAGGTACTTTATGGCCGCATGGTCCGTGTAGACAATGACCTTGGAACCCACCAAGTATGACCTAAACTTGTCAAAGGCAAACACAATGGCCAACAATTCTTTTTCGGTGGTTGCATAGTTGACTTGTGCTTCATTAAGTGTATGACTTGCATAGTAGATGACGTGTTGACGCTTCTCTTCTCTTTGACCCAAAACGGCGCCCACCGCATAGTCACTAGCGTCACACATCAACTCAAAGGGGAGGTCCCAATTCGGGGCCCTCATGATTGGAGCCGAAATAAGCTCTTTCTTCAACAATTCAAACGCCTTTAAGCATGCTTCATCAAACACAAATGGCACGTCTTTCATCAAAAGGGAGCACAATGGCTTTGTAATCTTCGAAAAGTCCTTGATGAATCTTCTATAAAACCCGGCGTGCCCCAAAAAACTCCGGATACCCTTCACTGAAGTTGGTGGTGGCAACTTGTCTATCACTTCTATTTTTGCTTTGTCCACTTCAATCCCTTCAGAAGATATCCTATGACCCAACACTATTCCTTCCCTCACCATAAAGTGGCACTTCTCCCAATTGAGAATGAGGTTAGTCTCCTCACATCTTTCTAGCACTTTCCCCAAGTTATCTAGGCACCCATCAAAAGATGACCCAAAAACGGAGAAATCATCCATGAAGATCTCAATGTACCTCTCCACCATGTCAGAAAAAATGGCCATCATACATCTTTGGAATGTCGCCGGAGCGTTACAAAGTCCAAAGGGCATTCTTCGGTAGGCAAACGTCCCATATGGACATGTGAACGTCGTCTTTTCTTGATCTTCGGGGTCTATTGGGATTTGGTTATAACCGGAGTATCCATCTAAGAAACAATAGTACTCATGCCCCGCTAGCCTCTCCAACATTTGGTCAATGAAGGGTAAGGGGAAGTGATCTTTCCGTGTCGCCGTGTTGAGTTTTCTGTAATCAATACACACCCTCCAACCCGTGACGGTCCGTGTCGGGATGAGTTCATTGTGCTCATTTGGTACCACTGTGATGCCTCCTTTCTTAGGCACTACCTGTACTGGACTCACCCATGGACTATCGGAAATTGGGTATATGATACCCGCATCTAGAAGCTTTAGGATCTCGGCTCTAACTACCTCTTGCATGTTCGGGTTCAACCTCCTTTGGTGCTCCACTGTTGGTTTAAACTCTTCCTCCATCAAGATTTTGTGCATACAAATCGAAGGGCTCAATCCCTTAATATCGGAGATAGACCAACCAATGGCCTTCTTGTGGCTTCTTAGTACCCTCAAAAGCTTCTCTTCTTCAATTGATGACAAGGAGGCCGAAATGATCACCGGAAGTGATAGTGACTCACCAAGGAAAGCATACCTCAAGTGATCCGGTAATTGCTTCAACTCAAGCTTTGGAGGCTTTTCAATAGATGGGGGTAGCCTAGGCTTCCCTTCTCCTAGCTCCTCAAACCTCCTTCTTTCTCTAAACTTCTTCACGGGTTGGGAATTTAAATGTAGAGCATATTCCGCAACATTCTCATCTTCATCCTTCTCATTGGCTCCATGAACCAAACACGCCTCCAAGGGTTCCTTGGGAATTTCTCTTCTAACAAAGTCTTCAACCAACGGATCAACCATCTCAATCATCAAACATCTATCTACTCCCATTGGTCTTCGGGCCGCCTTTTTCATGTCAAACACCACATTTTCATCTCCAACCCTCAAGGTCATCTTATCCTCCTTCACATCTATCAAAGCCCCGGCCGTCTTCAAGAAAGGCCTACCTAAAAGCAAAGGTATTTCCACATCCTCTTCCATTTCTAGAATCACAAAGTCTACCGGGAAGTACAAGTTCTCTACCTTCACCAAGACATCTTCCATGACCCCCTTTGGGTATTTGATTGACCTATCGGCTAGTTGTAGAGTGACATGAGTAGGCTTCACTTCCCCCACTCCTAACTTTTGAAAAACCGAGTATGGCATCAAATTTATACTTGCCCCGGAATCAATCAATGCTTTCCCAAATTCCGTTTGGCCAATGGTGCAAGGAATAGTGAACTTTCCGGGATCTTTTAGCTTAGGTGGGAGCTTGTTTTGTAAGATGGCACTACATTCCTCCATCAATGCAACCGTCTCAAACTCTTCCAACTTCCTTTTGTTAGATAGCAACTCCTTGAGAAATCTCACATAAGTAGGCATTTGGGCAAGTGCTTCGGCAAAGGGAATATTGATGTGAAGCTTCTTAAACACCTCTAGAAACTTACCAAAGTTGTGAGCATCTTTGTGTTGTTTCAATCTTTGTGGGTATGGTATGGGAGGGACATAGGCTTTGACTTGGGGCTTTGGAGGGGCATCATTTGATGGGATAGGTATGTCATCATGGCTAGAACTCTTCTTCTCCTCAACAACCTCTTGTTCAACATCTTCCTCTTCCTCCACAACAACTTCTTTTCCCTTTCCAAAGTCATCCGGTAACTCAACCTCTCTACCACTCCTCAATGCAATGGCTTTGCATTGCTCTTTAGGGTTCACCACTGTGTCGCTTGGGAGAGAGCCTTGTTGTCTTCCTTGTTGTCCCCTAGCTAGTTGACCCACTTGCATCTCCAAGTTTTGGATCGAAGCTTGTGAATGTTGGGCTAGTTGGTCAATCTTTGTATCAAGCTTCCTCAAGGCTAAGTCTTGGGTTTCCATCCTTGTATCTAACTTGCCCATCATTCTAGAGAACATCTCTTCAAGGTTAGGTTTTCTCTCCACTTGATTTCCAAGGGGTGGGTTTGGGTAGTTTTGTTGGTGAGGTTGTTGGAATCCGGGGGGTTGTCTTTGGTTGAGGTTTTGTGGATGTTGGGGTTGGTTGTCTTTCCATGATAAGTTTTGGTTGTTTTTCCATGAAGGGTGGTATGTATTTGAGTAAGGATGGAAGATGGGATTTGGGTTGGCATGTTGTTGGGGTTGGTTTGGGTAGTTCCGGTGGTTGTTCACAAAGGACACTTGTTCGGATGAGCTTGAAGAAAACGGGCTTCCCGTTTGACAATCTATGCTAGAGTGCGGCCCCAAACACCACTCACATTGGGCAACTTGCGCATTGCTAGGTCCGGCACTCATCTTGTTCATTTGGTTTTGAAGTGCCGCCATTTGAGCCTTGACACTCGTCAACTCATCCACTTCTAGCACACCCGGAATCCTCCTTGGCGCTTGCCTCTGAGTACCCCATTGGCTATTGTTGAGCGCCATTTCTTCTAACAAATCATGAGCCGCATCCATAGTCTTGCTCATTATAGATCCTCCCGCCGCCGCATCTACCAAATTCCTTGTTGAAACCGTGAGCCCTTGGTAGAAAGCTTGCAAAGTTTGCCACCTTGCAAGGCCATTGTGAGGACATCTCCTTTGAAGCTCATTAAACCTCTCCCAAGCCTCATGGATGCTCTCATTCTCAAACTGTTGAAAGGAAAGGATCTCATTCCTAAGGCGGGCCGCCTTTCCCGGTGGAAAGAATCTATTCAGAAATGCTTGGGCCAACTGATCAAAGGAAGTGATCGAGTTTGGTGGTTGGGTGTTCAACCATATCTTTGCATCATTTCCCACAGAAAACGGGAACAACTTTAATTTGACAAAATCCTCGGGAATCCCATTATACCTAAAAGTGTCACAAATCTCATTGAAATTCTGAAGGTGCAAGTTCGGATCATCGTTCGCCAAACCGTTGAACATACAAGTAGTGGCAATCATTTGAATCACCCCAGGCTTTATCTCAAAGGAGTTAGCTGCAATTGTTGGCCGGCGAATAGATGACATGTTCTGTTCTACTCTAGGCATAGTGTAATCCCGTAGGGTGCGCTCATCCCCAACACGAGGCAACGCCTCTTGCACCGAAGCGGCATTAGGAAGAACTTCCCCTTGATTCTGATTCACCACAGGAGGCAAACCCATTTGTCCTAACTGTGGATTTTGGTCACCCATCTCTGCTCTTCTCAACCTTGCCTCACGTCTATTTCTTCGACCTATTCTTTCAATCTCCGGATCGAAATTCAAGAAGCGAAGATTTTGGCTCCTTGTACGTGGGTGCATACAAGAGCGATGGTACCTACAAGAAGAAAACACACAAACTAAATTAAAAGGTTCAAATTAGCAATCAACTAACTAGTATCGATATCAATCATTCCGCTCAATCCCCGGCAGCGGCGCCAAAAATTTGGCTATCACTCAAGTGACACTCGAAATAGTACGAGGTCGGAGAGTAGCACAACGGAAAATAAAGTTCGTTCCCATAGAATTGAGTGACCGATTACCGAAATTGATTAGTCAAATTACTATTCAAACAATCAAATAAGATGGTAGTTCAAAACAAGCAAAGTAAACAATCGTGATTTAAAACTAATGCTAAAGCAATGAAATGAAAACTCAAAATAAACACGGATGTGATAATGGATGGAATTATGCTAGGACTTGACTACACCCCACCCTTAGATTGACTTTCTAGTTAGACTCTATTGTATAACCCCAAACGTACTCATGCCATTCGTATACTCGTACACCCTTCTATTGACCCACAATCTTGGTCAAGCAGAGTGAGTCACACTCAAAGCGTACCCAAGCCTATCCTTCGATTACCCGGAATATACGAATGAGTTCATTACGAACTTTGGTGTACTAAATGAGTCCTATACGCTAGCCTAAGTAGGTCTACTTTTCTAAGCATGCATAGGGAAGCATTTTATCGAACATGTGGCGTGCGTCTCCGGTTAGTGCATAGCACACCACAAAAATCATTCAAGAGGAGATCAATCAATTGAAAAGCATTAAGAACATAAAACACCCACACAAACAACAATCTTGCACATAAGGGAAAAACAAGAATCAATTCATTAAAGTATGTAGTCAAAGGTGGGGTTCATCAAATCCTAGCACTATGAGTTTAGCTCATCATATTACAACAAGTAACCATAATATAGATGTGAAATAAGAAATACATGGCTACAAATAAGAATAAAAGAGAAAGGGTCTAGAAAAAACTATATGGAGAGCTTCTTCTTCTTTGGTTCTTCTTCTCTTTCTATCCTTCTTCTTGCTCAAAAGGTGAAGTGATGGTGGCTATGGAAGAGAGGTGGGATTGGTGTGTTTGGATCTTAGGGAAAGGTGGGATTTTGGTGGGTTTGTAAGAGATGGGTTGGTGATGTGAGTAGGAGAGAGCCAAGAAGAAATCTTGCTGTAAATATTTCGAGCTCGGGAGGTCTGGTGTGAAATGACCTAGAGGGGATATTTATAGGAGGTCCAAAAATGACCAAAAGGCCCTCTGGAATACGAAGGGCCGCTCTGCCGCGGTTGCCATTTTCGCGGTTGGACAACCGCGGCAGATCAACCGCGGCAGGCGAAGGAAGTTTCTGTCGCCACTATGCCGCGGTCCACCGACCGCGGCACTTCATGAGCGGCAGCTCTGAGAGGTTTCTGTCGCTTGTCCGTCGCTGTTGCTCGACCGCGGCACTTCATGCGCGGCAGCTTGGAGGATCTCTGTCGCGCCTCTGCCGCTTGTGCACCAACCGCGGCACTTCTGGTTCCAAGCCTCCAGACTTTCCATATTTATGCTTTTAGCCCAAAACTCTCCAGATAGAGCCAAAATACCCCTGCCATCAGAAAAACCTACAAAAACCTCCAAAGAAACATTAAAACCCCGGTTTTACCCGAGAAACATACGCAAAAGGATACGGAAAGGGGGCTACATTCAGTGTAGAAATAAAGCAATCAGTTAGTCACTACAATCTCCAAAAGGTTGCTAAGAATGTTCCGGTCAATTTTCAATTCACAATCGTAAGATTGAAATTCGCGTGAACCTAATTCGAAAGTGTGTACAAGATCGCTTGATGTTAGGATGCATTCAATTCCCACACTTGCATTTCATGTTTGATTAGCTTTAGGTGTGGTGTAATTCGTTTCCCGAAGGATGTTCGAAAATGTCCGCGCGTGCACGTTGGTGTGCATGGTTTAGCGCGATGATCGCCGGTGGAGATGCCCTTGGCTTCTCCTTTGGATTCACCATATTTCGTAAACAGCGATTGAGATCGATGGCCTAGCCGCCGTTCGAAACCGCCGATCAAGACCTGATTGTAATAAATGTCTCGGGTCCAAAACGGCGGTTAGATCGGCAGTTATGTACCCGCCGAATGAAAGCGCCGAATGAAATCCCGGTTCTCGGGTTTCAATTCGACGGTTTCGTTCTGCGGACCTGACTACAGAATGAAACCGCCGATCGTGCATTTTCAGGGGCAAAATTGTATTTTCACATGCCCTGCTTTTGGTCTCTATAAATACATCCTTATCTCTGGTTCCAAAACCAAGTTTCTGATCTCAAGAACCCTAGAGAGATATTTTATAGAGACTTGAGAGAAAAACCTTAAAGATCACATCTTTATTTCTCTCAACCCATTTCCACATGCATAAATCATCATCTAAGCATCATCTAGGATCATCTAGTGTTTGCTAATGCATGGGTCTTCTTCAACACACATGGTATGATTTGTTGAACACTAATCTCATCTAATTTTAGTATTTTACTTATCAATTTTATCTCATTTATTACTTGTATGTGTTTAGATTTATTTCTACATACATGATTGAGATTATGTATTGATTGGGTTATTTTTGATAGCTAGGATATTACATGTTTATCTATCATCTAGCTAATTAATCTCATTTTATGATTGAGATTGTTTTTGATGGTTATTGTATCTAGGATTGGTTATCCTTTACATAGCTAAGCTATTATGCCATGTCATATAGCTATTTTGATATCTAGGATTGATTTTATTGTCATCATATAATCCTAGGTAAGCATCTAGAGTACCCCTAGCTCTTATTGCATATTTGGATATGATTGCATATTCACATAGGGTGTTGATCTCTTCGGAGAAGTAAGTATTGTGTGATAAACCGGGATTAGGTCGTACACCGGGATTAGGTGGTCACTCAAGCAAATTGGACTAGGTCCACTTTTACAGGCCTGTGGGTAGTGGTAGCGGGATATAGGCCGGGATTAGGCCCTCAAACCGGGATTAGGTTGTATACGCTATCACAATTAGTGGATTCGAGGTTCGAGTGTGGCGCACTTACCAGCCCGTGGTTTTTCCCTGTTGAGGGTTTCCACGTAAAAATCAAGTGTCATTTATATTTCCGCACATTATTACACTTGATTATTGTTTTGTGAATTGGGTTATATTTGTAATATTGACTAATCCGAAAATTTGGTAATAACGGATTAACAACCCATTCACACACCATCTATGTCGTTTTTAAAAGACACGCACGCACTAAATTTGTGAACTTTCAATTGGTATCAGAGCGGGTTCCTAGATATACTTAGGTGATCCTAGCTTATTTTGGTGTGTTTTGCATTTTGTATGTATTTGATTGACTTCATACATTTTGCATTCTTCTCATTTGCATTCATTTGACCCAAACACTATGAGTGAATTTGAGAGAGAAGATATTGACTCCGATGAGGATATGTCCCTCTAAGGTAAGAGAGGAGAAGAAGAAAAGGGCCTTGCTCAATCTCATCACCAAGAGCTCCAAGCCCAAGCCTTCATCAATCTTGGTCTAACCAACCAAGAAGGCTAACTTCCCTTAACCTCAAATCCATCAAGGGAAGTGTTCAATCATGCAAGCTCAACCGAGCAAGCAAAATTGTCTTGTTCATCAACAAAGGAGGAGAGATCCTATCCAACAAACAAGACAACCACAAAGACAAGGGAAAGCACGTATGAATGCTCAACGGAATGGTATGATTTCTAACCTTATCCCCACTTGTCATTTTTGTGGTATTGATGGTCATGTTAGACCAAGTTGCTTGCATTACATTGAAATGTGTAGACTTAAATGCATGATTGAAAAGAAAAAGGATAAAGCTAAGATGCATGATCCTTTGTCATCTAGAACTCTAGAAACTATGACCACTAGGAATGTAATTGAGGCACCTAAGTGGATTAGAAATGATGAACCCGCTTGCTACGAGACTAACAAGTCTCTAATAGGTTCAACTAGGTCCAATGGACTTAGTAGGTCTTTAGGACCTCATGCCCTTCATTGAAGTGGTATGGTATTTTGACCCCATATGGGGAACTCAAGCAAAGAGAGCACTTGCATACTTGTTGCATGCAAATATTTGAAAATTTTTATGCTTCTTTAATAATTGCTTGAGTAGCTTGGTTGCACATGTGCTTACATGTTTTTACTACAATAAGTGTGAACCAATGCTTGTATTGCAATCCATGTCATATTTATGTTCAAACATGCATTTTTGGATTAGGAGATATCTACATAGGAAGTACTCTTTGAATGACTTATAATGATATATATGACATGATGATTGCTATATGACATGCTTAAAATGTGAAAAGCATGATTTCAAATGACATGCTAAAATGAAAAGCATGAATTGATAATTGCATAGTTTTAAATGCAAAAATTATGTGTGAAAAGCAAATGAGACTCAAATGAAAATCAATATGTCTCTCTTTCTTTACTTGTGAAACATGGCTACTATCATACGGGTATCTTACCCGAAAAAATCAAATAGGGTGCAAAAAGTCACTCATGCCATGTTTTGCTTGTAAAGTTGGATATATTGCTCTAAAATGAATTCAACGAATTTTCTATATCCTTGCTTTTATTCATGACAAATGGTGAAATTGGTTTGAATTCTTTAAGGAAACCTTTGTCATTTGCTTTGCCAAATACCATTGCTTTTGGATTTGAATGCAACATGTCTTGCATGCAAAGCATATTAATCACACATTTTTTATGAAAATAAATCTCCTTGTTCTCTCCAATTAATTGAGTTGCATAAAATGCATTTTATGATTATGCAAATAACTTGTATGCTACTATCTTTCTTTGCTACAAGTGACCCGGTTGGGGACTACTCCTTTGCCCATCTCATGACAAAAAGGGGGAGTAGTATGTGGTTAGGGGGAGAATGCTAATTGCTAAATTGGTGTAGCATTCGTATGATTGGGGAGTTTACTTTTGATAGGAGAGTAACCCTTTGAGGGGGAGCATTTGCATTACACATACATTACATAATGTTGTGCTTAAATTCTTAATTGCAAATGCTTGTTTTATCTCACATGATTAATCTCACATATACTTGTATTGGAAAGTATAGAAACTTTGTTTTGAAAGATTGATTGTTCTACAAGAGATTGAAGACTTGAAGATATAGCTTTTAATCATCTCTTTGTAATGTAGAAAATCCTTTTAGTTTCTATTTTTTTGTGAGAATTAATGTGAGTGGTGGTTTTGTCACGAAATAGCCAAAGGGGGAGATTGTAAGGATTCCCATTTGTTGATTGGCTTGTTTCGTGGACAAACCACATGTTAGGGTTGATGTAAGGGTAGCTTAGGAATTGGTGATCATCCAATGGCCCTCTCAAGACCTCAAGAGAATAAGCACCAAAGGTAAATTCTAGTGCTTACTTGCTTTGAAGAGATCATAGTTGCACACACTCACAACTCATGCATATTTCTATATTTGTATGTTGTGTGTTTTCATATGTGTGCATGCATAATTGTTAAATATCTCTTCATGCATGTTTTTTTGATTGCATCTAGTCTATTGAAATGCCATAACATGTTTAGGCATTAGGATGCAAAGTCATGAATTTTATTCATGCTTGTTTGAATTGATTGCATCTTGTTCTATGATAATGCCATGACATGATAGGCATTAGGATGCATTCAATTCCCACACTTGCACTTCATGTTTGATTAGCTTTAGGTGTGGTGTAATTCATTTCCCGAAGGATGTTCGGAAACTTCCGCGCATGCACGTTGGTGTGCATGGTTTAGCGCGATGATCGCCGATGGAGATGCCCTTGGCTTCTCCTTTGGATTCACCATATTTGGTGAACGGCGGTTGAGATTGGTGGCCTGGCCACCGTTCGAAACCGCCAATCAAGACCTGATTGTAATAAATGTCTCGGGTCCAAAACGGCAGTTATGTACCCGCCGAATGAAATCCAGGTTCTCGGGTTTCAATTCGGCGGTTTCATTCGGCGGTTTCGTTCTGCGGACCCTACTACAGAATGAAACCGCCTACAGAATGAAACCGCCGATCATGTGTGTTCAGGGGAAAAATTGTATTTTCACATGCCCTGTTTTTTGTCTCTATAAATACATCCTTATCTTTGGTTCCAAAACCAAGTTTCTGATCACAAGAACCCTAGAGAGATATTTTATAGAGACTTGAGAGAAAAACCTTAAAGATCACATCTTTATTTCTCTCAACCCATTTCCACATGCATAAATCATTATCTAAGCATCATCTAGGATCATCTAGTGTTTGCTAATGCATGGGTCTTCTTCAACACACATGGTATGATTTGTTGAACACTAATCTCATCTAATTTTAGTGTTTTACTTATCAATTTTATCTCATTTATTACTTGTATGTGTTTAGATTTATTTCTACATACATGATTGAGATTATGTGTTGATTGGGTTATTTTTTATAGCTAGGATATTATATGTTTATCTATCATCTAGCTAATTAATCTCATTTTATGATTGAGATTGTTTTTGATAGCTATTGTATCTAGGATTGGTTATCCTTTATATAGCTAAGCTATTATGCCATGTCATATAGCTATTTTGATATCTAGGATTGATTTTATTGTCATCATATAATCCTAGGTAAGCATCTAGAGTACCCTAGCTCTTATTGCATATTTGGATATCATTGCATATTCACATAGGGTGTTGATCTCTTCGGAGAAGTAAGTCTTGTGTGATAGACCGGGATTAGGTCGTACACTGGGATTAGGTGGTCACTCAAGCAAATTGGACTAGGTCCACTTTTACAGGCCTGCGGGTAGTGGTAGCGGGATATAGGCCGGGATTAGGCCGTCAAACAGGGATTAGGTTGTATACGCTATCACAATTAGTGGATTCGAGGTTCGAGTGTAGCGCACTTACCAGCCCGTGGTTTTTCCCTGTTGAAGGTTTCCACGTAAAAATCAAGTGTCATTTATATTTCCGCACATTATTATACTTGATTATTGTTTTATGAATTGGGTTATATTTGTAATATTGACTAATCCGAAAATTTGGTAATAACGGATTAACAACCCATTCACACACCATCTATGTCGTTTTTAAAAGACACGCACGCGCTAAATTTGTGAACTTTCATATCAAAACAAGAACAAATCTTTTCTCACAAAACCCTCTTGGCCGAAATTCTCACTATTCTAAGAGTAGGATTTTTAATTTTTCAGTTTTGCAAAAGAAAATTAATTCTTCAAGGAAAAAACTAGGTCTGGTCAAGAATCATCCCTAGACATATATAGGGACCGAATTTTTTGCCCTAGTTTATTTAGGGTGGCCAAATTCTTACCTTGTCCAACAAGGTGATCACCAAAGTCCTTTTCCAAATAGGATTTGTGTTCCTACAAAAGACTTCTTAGAATTCCAACCCTAATCCAACTCTTTAGTGTATTTGTGACTAAATAAAAGACTTCCTAATTTGACTAAACAAATAAAGTCTTTTATATTTAATATAGTACTAATAGTAGTATACTACTAGGAAACATATTTCCTAATCAGAAAAAGATTTGATTTTTAATTAAATAATTAATTAACATATTAATTAATTTCCATTTAATTAAATAATAAAATAAAACAATATAATGAGCTAAAAAATAGCCACATGCCCACATGCCCACATGTCTTTCATTAATATATTAATATATTAATATAATTAAACAGCCCATTAGATAAATAATGTGCAAATTATATTCTTAATATATTAAATACATTTCTAAATGGACCCACAAATAGTCCGGTAGAATATATCAAGTGATTCATGCAAGTCCGTGCGGATTGAGAATCTTGGCGGGCCTATCTAAATTTAAGCTCCAATAGATATAACCCAATCACAATCAACAAATGATTCACTTAGGTTTAATCTATTAATTTTAGTTCATTCCACTAAAGAACTAAATTTGCACTCTTAAATAAAGATGGAACAAGTTAACGATTCTCATTCATACCCTAGACAATCATATAGGAGATAGTGAATCCTCATGAAGAATATCAGTAATCGCTAAGAGCTCATAGACCACCTATAGCTCTCCAAGTTACTATATTTACTCATATTACCACACTTTGAGCTTGGATATATATTATGACTTGTCCAGAAGTCATCTTTCAATAGACACTATTGAAAACTCAACGTTAAGATTTAATATCCAAAACCACAAAGCATCCATATGATGATATTCTACTCACATTTAATAAATGGAGCCACGATATCCATATCTATAAATGAAGTCCTCTATCGAATAACAAATGAATACCACCAAACTATCGAGGATAGACTATGCTATATAATCGTACTCATTGATAGCTCAAATGATAACACTTGCAACCATAAGTCCATCATTTATCTCAGGATTAAGATAGACTCTTCGATTGTCCTGATAATGAAAAGACTTTTATCTATTGACGGTTCTAGAAAAAAGTATTTCATTGTGATCCAGTTCAATGCACCCAGTACACTAGATTCTTTTACTCGAAGACCCTTCGATGATTTTAGACTCATCATAACACATTTGATCCCACACAAATGCTAGTAAAAGAATTCTACAACTTTAACAAGATAAAGGTGCCCAACCTTTAACTTTAGTTGTGAACGTTATTCAAGACTAACTAAAGAATTGTGTCTACCTCATACATATCCAGATATACGAACAATTCTTCTTTTCTCATAGTCTTTTGACCTTATGATTATTTACTTTGATAATTATAATAATAAATGCTATAAGATTTTGTTAACAAACAGAAATCACTTTATTAATATGAAAAGATTGTCAAGTACAACATTACACTCTTGCTATTGAGCATAATCCTAACATTTACAATCTAGGTTGACCTCTAATCAAACCATCCTTAGTCACTATTACCCACTTTTCCAATGGCACGAAATGTGCCTTCGGAAATGCTGAAATTTTAACTCGAATTAATTTTAAGGGCTATTGCCCTGTCAGAAATGTGACTATTTTCAACATCATTTGTTGCGGCATTGTCATGGAAAAAATAATTAATTTATTATTATTATTTTAATTAACAAATTTCAGTGTAATGTATGTGATAATTCCATACACTACAAAAAAGGTGACTTGTTGTTCAATATTTTAAATGCATCACTATATATGCTATTTTGTTATTTGTCACTACAATATTTTAACGAAATCACTCTTCCAAATTTTTTGCGAAATACTTTGTTTCAATTTTGAATTTTTCAAATAATGACATAAATAATCTAAAAAAAACTTATAACTTGTGACGATCACTACAAGAAAATTAGGCAATAGGACTGGACTTTAGGGACAATAATTTGTACTAATAAGAAGTATACTTTAGGGGTACATCTTACTAAGATAACTAAATATAAAATATATCAAAATTATTAGTAATTATTAGTTATTTTTAATTATGTTTAGTGACAATGCTATATCAGCATTTTAAAAAAAAAGGTATAATAATTTTTTTTAATATCTATTTGTATATCATATAAAATAATTACAAATTTTACTAAAAATAAGTTTAAATTATTAATTAATTAAAATTATTAATTTTATAAAATATAAAATCAAAAGGGATATAATATGCAATTCCTATTTAAAGAAAAAGTTGTAGTAAAATGGTAATTTCCTACCGGATAGGGTAAATATTTTAATAAAATGTTAATTTGAAAAACAATAGCAATTGTTACATTTAAATAGTTTAAAATATATATTTAATTAAATAGTGCACAAGTGAGTAATAATTAGATTTCGGTAATTTCCTTAATCAAGATAAGAACAAACCCTAGAACTCAAATTGACTATGCTTAATGTTTAATAATCAACATGATTAGTATGAATGTTATGGTAAACCCAATTAACAAGTGTATCATTTCCTTGCATCTGTCCTATCCGTCCAAACCACTGTTTGTTACTTGTCCATTGTCGTAATTCGAGTGCATTGCCTTTAGTTTAGTTTAGTTTAGTTTAACTTAGTTTAGTTAGTGTAGTTTAGTCTAGTTTAAAATAGGCAATCTCTCAGTACGTTACTCTTTGCACACTAGCTATTTCCTTGCACAATCCCTCTCTCAGATGCTCACATACACACACTTCTCACCTCCCCATGATTCTCTTCTTTCTCTCTTCTCTTTCTCATTCTTTCTAATGCTCTTCTTGCTCACATGTTCACTCTTGCTTTCAAATGCTCTCTTTACATTGCTTTTGATTCTTTAAACTAAAGACAGTCAACGGATGACACCTCCTTGAGGAACAAATCCGTACTTACTGCTATAGGATCGTTCAAAAGTTCAAACGATCTGTGTACTAACAGGATATATTTTGTGCGCTTAAAAGTTCAAGTCACCACACACACTATTATTGACTTGAGACGATGAGTCGTTGGAAGAAAGAGTTTGGGTGAACAAACCATGTATTAAGTGTAGAAATGAAGAGAGGATCTAGGTTTGCAAAGGAACCGTTCTAATTTTAAAACTTTCACTATGTTACAAATGTTTTGGTTCATTCATTGCTATCCCTGCCCTATTATTGCTCCTGAAACCGACTCCAACTACCTTCCATATACAAGCCATACTAATTTTTTTTCTCTGTCATGTAAATATGTGTTTCATTCAAACTCAAATATTCGTAAAAAATATCCCATAATTAAACTAAATATTTAAAAATCATTTGAAATATGTACAATCCATACTAGATTTCTTTTTTTTTTTTCTCTATCATGCAAGTAAGTATTTCATTGAACCTAAAATACTCCCAAACAAAATCCCATCAAAAAACCATATCAGGAAAAGATTAAACTTGGGACCTTAACTTTCCTCGAACAAAGTTTTTATTTTTTTAATATTTTTATTTTTAATATGTTCTTTGCTCTCAGTTTCTCACTAATTAAACTGCTCCTTGCTAGGGTACTAAAATCAATTATCTTTATAATAAAATGTATTATTTTAGTATAAATATTGTAGTGTAGGAATAATCGGATTCTAGATGGGCAATGTATATATAAAGAATAGCTATTAACATCGTATATATATGTCTCATCATATGGTATTTATTCTCTTCTTTCTGAAATTCATTAAATATTATATCTTCTAGACCTGATTAATATTGGTTAAGTTGGGTTTAAATAATCTTTCAAAAAAAAAAAAAAAAAGTTTGTTTAAATTAATATTCATGCAACTGCATATCCTCTATTGATGAACATAGGTGGTGTGCAAAGTTGGAGTCCCACCATACGAATTTTATAAGAATGTGTAGAAAGTTTTAACCCTATTAGTTATGAGAGATTGAGAGTAGATATTTGAGTCACGCATTCAATACTGATTTCGAATAGATATCACCCGGTTATAAGTGTAGATATCCAAATTGTACATATAATATATAGTGCTTGATCTGATCCCGACAATTCTGTGTCGGATTTGAAAAAAGAAAAATCCAATCAGGTTCAATTTTTTTTATTTTTTTTTTAATATCGACTTATGAGTTTCAATTTTAACCAAATCATTTATAAGATGTTTCCATTTCAAATACAACAAAAAATGATTAAATTATTCACCACTTGGAGGCTGCCCACCACAATTTTTTTTTTAAGAAGAAATTAAAAAGATAATGACTAAAAGCACATGCTTTTCCCAAGAACCCATTTAACTTTAACCCTCAAAGTGTTTAATTATTATTTAATTAAAAAAATATAATGGAATCTAAACTTTATACAATGAGTGCAGATAGATATAACATTAGTCCACGTGGCAATTATGGGATAGTTACAAGTGTCAAACATGTAAGTCTCTCGAGCAGCATTTGATCTAGATGTCAAAGGGAAATCTCTTTTAGGGTTTCTATTGAATGTTGAGCGATTTAACAAGATTCTTGTCTTCAAAGTTAAGAGATGGAGAGAATTTTGTATTATATTTTTATTAATTTTTTCATTAGAGAGTGGTGGGGCTGATCTTACTTTTATGGGTTTAGTGTAATTCTAAAGCTCAAAAAAGTTTTTTTTTTTTTTTTCTTTCTTTCTTTCTTTCTATAATCTAATCTTACCAGATCAAGAGTCTGTCAAGACCTAACAAAATCATCGACTATAAACTATATATGGAATACAACTCTCATTACAAATATATGGGTTTTTCATATTTCACGATTTAATAGATAAATATGTCACTATAATCTTTTTCACGTATTTGAAATAAAAAATGCATAACTACTTTACTGAGAATGAATATACCTCTTCGTTTGAATTTGATGAGCAGGGTTTTGTCATAAAAACAAAGAGCAACGCGTAAAGGCCAAGAAATAAGGAAAATGTAATGGAGAAAATTATAAAAAGCCAAAGAGAAGCTCAACATGGGCAACTCATTGGTCTATGAAGGAGATGGGTTGCACAAGATGAAAAAGCCAATCAATTGCATGCTGACTAGACCATGAAGCCCTTCTAAATCTTCGATCAGTTCAAAGCTGGATGGCCTCACAAAACACTAGCTAAATTTGAACCACTTTCGGACCCACTCATATTTTGAAGTTGAGAAGGAATCAATTAGGGTTACTGTTCTCTACACAGCCTCCCGTTCACAGCCTTCTTTCTTTCTTTCTTTCTATAATCCAATCTTACCAGATCAAGAGTCTGTCAAGACCTAACAAAATCATCGACTATAAACTATATATGGAATACAACTCTCATTACAAATATATGGGTTTTTCATATTTCACGATTTAATAAATAAATATGTCACTATAATCTTTTTCACGTATTTGAAATAAAAAATGCACAACTACTTTACTAAGAATGAATATACCTCTTCGTTTTAATTTGATGAGCAGGGTTTTGTCATAAAAACAAAAAGCAACGCGTAAAGGCCAAGAAATAAGGAAAAAGTAATGGAGAAAATTATAAAAAGCCAAAGAGAAGCTCAACATGGGCAACTCATTGGTCTATGAAGGAGATGGGTTGCACAAGATGAAAAAGCCAATCAATTGCATGCTGACTAGACCATGAAGCCCTTCTAAATCTTCGATCAGTTCAAAGCTGGATGGCCTCACAAAGCACTAGCTAAATTTGAACCACTTTCGGACCCACTCATATTTTGAAGTTAAGAAGGAATCAATTAGGGTTACTGTTCTCTACACAGCCTCCCGTTCACAGCCTCCACACATTACATCTTGAATTCTTGACATGTCATATCATGGTCTAAGGCCAACAATTTATACCTGTAAAAAGTGACTCTTAGATTCTTTGTTGATTTGAATTCAACTCAAGTTTTCGAATGACATAATAACACGTGCATGGTAATTAATCTTTACTTTAATGTGAGATTACGAGTTATTAATTATCAGGTGATGTGACCAAATAATGTATAATTTCGGGATCATATATTTTGTATTAACTTAAATAGATATGTTTACACATTTTATATATAAGAAATCACCCATTCTACATTCAATTAATTAAGATAAAATCACTAAAGAGGATGGTTGCGAAACTCTGTTTTTATTATTATTATTATTTTGAAGTAACAAACTCTATTTTGTTATATATTCATTTTCACTATTAGAAATCCCCCATTTTAATTTGTTCAAATGAAAGCTTATAATTAAGTAATTGCCATGTATGCTCAATGGGAATGAGTAGGTACACCATACATACACTCAACTAATCAATTCTATCACATCATATTTATTTGATGTGTGATTTGACTGAACATGCAAGTCATTATACTTTATATCGATCCTAAAGTAAGCACTGTTATGCTAAATAATTTAATTTAGAGAAGAGCAGACGATGTGCGAGGGATTAAACAAATGTTAGTGAGTAAAGGAAACAGCAGACAAATTATTCTAACTATGTGCTCAAGAGAGAGATTGAAGAGAATCCATGACAAGAATTTAAAGGTTGAAGCAGCCACAATAAGGAAGCAATTTTTCGACTTCAACTTCTTGAGAGGAGGAAAATAGAATTTGCAGCAACCTCGAAGCTAGTTCAAACTAGTGGGAGGTTGTGTGCACAAACACACACAAATACTGCACACTGTATCACAAAACCAAATTTTTAGATAAATGGCTCGTGGAAAGGTTCAGATGAAACGCGTGGAGAACCCGGTGCACCGGCAGGTCACCTTCTGCAAGCGCCGAGCTGGCCTCCTCAAGAAGGCCAAGGAGCTGTCTGTGCTCTGTGATGCTGATATTGGGCTCTTCATTTTCTCTGCTCATGGAAAGCTCTACGACCTCGCCACCAAAGGGTCTTTGTCTTGTCTCTTTCTTTTTCTTTTTGTTTTTTCAAGGTTAAGTTTCAGACTTTCAGTTGGTCAAAACTTGTCAAAATTTAGGATATGAATTGTATTCTTATGATTTATATAGAACCATGCAAGGGCTTATTGAGAGGTACTTGAAGAGCAGCCGAGGGGCTCAGACTGATCAACCAACACCCAAAGAGATGCCAGCAACGGTACGTACATAATTATTCTATCTGTTTTTCTTGTCTCAAAATACGAAATCTGTTGATATTGCATATAGCTACAAAGAGAATATTATTATTGTGACTATTCTCAAAAAGGTTGTGCTGCTTGTTGCAGAATCAGATGCTGGTTTAATTAAATATATGCTTATTATTAGTAAAATAAAATAAAAAATTGAAAAATCATGACAAATATTATCATAACTTTTTGAAGGCAACAAAGTTGTGTTTAGCATAATTGCGATTATATAGATTTGGTTAGGTCAAATCATGGAGAAAATAGGGATTTATAAGTGATGGATATAACACTCAGATTAAATACATAAATAGTTGAAATGTTGAAGTCAAAATTTTAAATAATAAATTTAAGTTGTTTTAGCCTAACCATATATATATGATTATAAGTTTAATATTTAATATTTATTGTACAAAGCAGTATCATCTCTTGTCATAAAGTCTTCCGGACATGAATTGGAAACTATATGCTTCTCACACATGCATGTCGATTAAAAATGGGAGTATATGTATTTATTGGGTTGTATTAATTATTCTTTCTATCTCTTTGATAATTTAGATTGTGTAACTGCTTTCTATGATAGCCAATTAAAGAATATTTTTCCTTTATATCCTGTCATTATGGCAATATATTAGAGGCTACCATGGAGCTGTGCTAGGCTCAATATATAGTTCACAACTTCACATAAATAACTGTTGAGGACCTTGATTAGGATCCAATAACAAACCCTAACTTGTACCCAAAGTTAGATAGATTTGAATCAAACCACTCACAGAATTAAGCAATCGATTCTGTAGAATCAGATAACGGAATTTACCTAACTCTAGCCCAAGCTATTCTAAGCAATTAACTGAGAAAAACCGAATTCAAAAGAAACAAAAGGAACCCTAACTGGGTCAATTTTATTAATGAAACATTCAAAAGATAACAACCCTAAAAATAATAGTTCTATTTATACTAGAATTAATCTTCTATCCTAACTATGACAGGATTAGTCTAAAATAGGAAAATAGTCTAAAACATAAATAAAACAATATAACTAAAATTAAAATAAAAGAAATAGTCTAAAGTCCTTTTCCAAAACAGTTTCAATTTCCTTATAATTTATGAACCCAAATTGTGCCTCTCGTCATTCAAACTGCTACCATCAATCTACGGTCTGGACCGCCGTTCCACAATTCTTTTAGATTTTCTAACGGTCTCAACATTCCCCCGCTCTTCAAGAATGCCCTTGTCCTCAAGGAAAAAATCTGGAAAACGTTCTACCATCTCGTCATAGTCTTCCCAAGTAGTCTCTTCTATAGGGACCCCTTGCCATTGAACCAAAACTGCCACACCTTTGTCATACCACGTCCCTTATTCCAATTGCGATATCGAAGAGCTATTATAGGCCGTATCAACAAGTTACCCTCTATATCAAATGCCGGTAAATCACTTGAAATGAGACTCGGGTTTCCCACTCTCTTTTTCAACATGGTAACATGGAACACTGGTTGCAATCTAGAAGTAGACGGCAACTCCAACTTATAAGCCACCTCACCTATCCGCTCTAACACCTTAAAAGGCCCATAATACCGTTGCGACAATTTCACATTGAACTTTTTCTTTAGAGATTTCTGCCGGTACGGTTGGAGTTTGAGATACACGAAATCTCCGGGTTCAAAAGATACGTCTCTTCTGCCTTGATCATAATACTTCTTCATTCTCCCCTGAGCCTTCTCAAGCTCCTTCTTTACCTTAGCTACAACCTCGTCTCTAGCCATCAACTCTCTCTCGACTTCTTCGTTTCGAGCCGTTCCTTTCTCATAAGTGCTTAGCACCGGTGTACATTACTTCAAATGGACTCATGTTAATTGAAGCATGATGTGACGTGTTGTACCAGTACTCAGCCCATGAAATGTACTCTTTCCATCTCTTTTGCTCCTCATGACAATAGCACCTTAGGTACTGCTCAAGAGTTCGATTCACCACCTCTGTCTGTCCGTCAGTCTGCGGATGATAGGAGGAACTTACCTTCAACTTGCTGCCCTACAAAGTAAATAATTCCTGCCAAAAAGAACTCATAAATAATTTCCCTCGATCAGTCAAGATACTCCTCGGAATCCCATGCAATTTCACCACATTATCAACAAATGCCTTAGCCACACTACTAGCGTTGAAATGATGTTTGAGCGGAATAAAATGGGCACCCTTACTCAACCTATCCACCACGACCAGAATTGACTCGTAACCACCACTACTAGGCAGCCCCTCTACAAAGTCCATGGTCAAGTCCTCCCAAATTTTCTCCAGTATAGATAATGGTTGCAACAACCCCATAGGGCGCCTCTGGTCATACTTCACCTTCTGACAAATATCGCACTCCCCAACCAATTTCTTCACTTCATTTTTAAGGCCCTCCCAATAGAAAAAGTGTTTGATCCTTACATAAGTGCGCAACCACCCCGAATGACCTCCTTCTTTGCTATTGTGGAAATGAGCTAAAATCTCCTCTCTCAACCCTGGTACCCATGGTACATATACATAGTTTTTGTAGTACAATAACCCATTTTTATAGCAAAATCTCTCTACACCACCCTTGTGGTCCTCCAACTTCTTACAAATATCCATTGTTCGAGCATCAAATTGCATGGCCTCCTTAATTCTATCCCAAACACGCCATTCGGCCCCATTAAGTGTCAATAATCCTGTCTCATCGTCCGCATATACAGACCACAATATTGAACTGCCCTCTTTTCTGGATAAGGCATCAGCTACTTTGTTTTCCCTACCAGGTTGGTAGACAATATAGTACTCAAACCCAAGAAGCTTAACTAAAAACTTCCGCTGCTCCGAGGTCACAATTTTCTACTCTAACAAGTGCCTCAAAGCTTTTTGATCAGTGATAATGGTGAATTTCCTGCCCAATAAATAAGGTCTCCACACCTTTACCGCGTGCACCATTGCTAACATCTCCCTAGCATAAGTACTCCAAGCCTTCTTCATTGGCCCTAAAGCCTTAGAAACAAACGCCAAAGGCCTCTTCTCTTGTACCAAGACTGCCCCGATCCCTTTTCCACTCGCATCGGTATAAACCTTGAATGGCTTTTCAAAATCGAGCAAAGCCAACACAGGGGTTTGTGTCATGGCCCTCTTCAAATCTTCAAAAGCTTTCTTTGCTTCTTCCGTCCACTCAAAACTGTCTTTCTTCAACATAGCAGTCAAGTGTTTTGCAATCAACCCATAATTCTTCACAAACCTCTGGTAGTGACCTGTTAACCCCAGAAACCCACTTAGAGTCGACACATCTTTTGGCAACGGCCAGTCCACTATAACCTCAATCTTTATTGGGTCAACCTTCACCCCCGCACCTAAAATTATGTGCCCAAGATACTGCAATTCCTCCTGCACAAAATCACATTTTGACATTTTAATAAAAAAATGATGCTGCTCTAGTATCCCCAATACCAACTCCAATTGCTCTAGATGATCCTCCATTGATTTTGAATAAACCAATATATCGTCAAAGAATACTAGCACAAACTTCCTCAGATAAGGTCTGAAAATAGAATTCATGGCTGCCTGGAATGTAGAAAGTACGTTGCACAGCTCAAATGGCATCACCCGATACTCATATAACCCCGAATGAGTCCGAAAGGCTGTTTTGTGCACATCCTCATCCTTCATCCGAATTTGGTGGAACCCAGCTCGCAAATCTAGCTTGGTGAACACACACGCCCCGTGTAACTCATCTAACATTTCATCAACCGTCGGAATTGGAAATCGGTCCTTCACAGTTGCCTCATTTAAAGCCCGATAGTCAGTACAAAATCTCCAAGTCCCATCTTTTTTCCTTACCAATAACACCGAAGATGAAAACGGACTTTGACTCTGCCTGATCAATCCATTCTTCAACATCTCCTCTACTTGTCTCTCAATCTCATCTTTCTGGAAATGAGCATACCTATATGGAGGCACATTGACCGGTTTTGCCTCATCTTTCAAAGTAATGCGGTGATCATAATGACGGAGGGGTGGTAAGCTAGTTGGCACCTCTAGAACTTGTCGATTATTTGCCACTACCTTACGTACCTTCTTGGGCAGCCGTTGTAATTCGTCTTGCAACTCATTCGTATTCTTTTTCTCGCTTTTCCCCTCCTGTCGGTCTCCATCATGTACAACTGCAAAGCATTGAGCGCCCCCTTTGCAAAGCCTCTCTATCATCTGAGCTTCACATTGTTTAATTTCTTTAAGAGGCAAAGCAGCCCATGTTCTTTTTCTTCCGCCCAATTTGAATTCCATTGTCATGGCATCAAAATCTGTAACCACCTTACCGATACTCTTAAACCAAGCGTTGCCTAACACCACATCTACTCCTACTAGCGATAACACATGCAAATCAGCAGCAATCCTGACTCTTTGCACATTCATCTTCACCTCGTGAACCACTTCATCACACTTAAGTTTTTCCCCATTGGCCACCTTCACATCAAATGGTTCTATGGCAGCCCCTCATAGTCCAATCTTCCTTACGATATTCGCGTTGATGAAATTGTGAGAGGAACCAGAATCTACTAGCATCGAAACCTCAAACTTACCAACCCATGCCATGAGCCCCATAGTGGATGGTTTCGAAACCCCAGACAAGGCATTTAAAGACAACTCAGCTTCACAATTATTTTCTCCCAATTCAGCCACCCTCAACTCTACCTCATCACTAGTGGCTTCCTCATTACTGATAACATCATTATCTAAATTACTTGAGTCAATGATCAGAAATACCTTCCCAGTTCGACACCGATGGTCTTTGTTCCATTTCTCTCCGCATTTAAAGCACAAGCCCTTTTTGATTCTCTCTTGAACATCTTCCTTTGTCAGTTTTTTTACGTCTTTGCTTTCCTTCTTGGAACTATCCTTAATATCTCCTTTTCCCCTCCAAGAATCTTTGTTTGACTCTGATTTAAAATTTTTACTCCCAGAACTCTCCTTAAACGGCTTCTTGTCATTGTAGTAACTATCCTCTAAAATCTCCGTCATCCTCATTGCTTCGGTCAATCTTTGAGGTCGCTTCAGTTTCATCTCCCTCGCTAACCATGGCTTCAACCCTTCAATAAATGTCCCCAATAATGACTCCTCTGACCATCCCCTAACCAAAATCTGTAATCGACGAAACTCCTCAATATATACCGAACCCCTTCCTTCTTGTTTGAGCTTGGCCAACTGACCATGATGATTGACAACCAGTAATGGTCCCCATTGAGTCAAAAATTCCCGCTCGAAAGCCGTCCACCCCATTTGTCTACCATTATTAAGCTTTGATCCATCTCCACCAACTATTAGCCTTTCCATCAAGGTAGATGCATGCAGTAGAAACCCGATTGGCCCTTGCCACTTCGTAAACTTGAAAGTAGTGCTCCACCTTGTCCAACCACTCATGTGGATCTCTACCATTAAAATGCGGAAAATCGACCTTCGGCTTTCTAGGGCCCCGACTATGGTGCCTTTCTCTCCGCCTATCACCTTCATATTCTGCGGCACCTCTCCACGGTTCCCTTCGTTGCCCATAAATTGGCCTTCGACCGCGAGGTCTCCTATAAAATCTCGCATCTTCCTCAGATCCATCGTCAATCTCTCCCTCAGAAACCTCGTTATGCAACCAACGCTCCACCATTATTGGCCCACGTTCCACACGTCCTCCTCGCTTAAACCCTTCACGATTTCCAGTCGGTTTGGGCTCGTCTACCTCACCTGACGAGAACTCTGCCTCACACCATGAACTATGTGATCTCCGTCCGTTCCCTTGAGTCTGTCTGCCTATCGTTTCCTTTCCCTTGTATTCAGCCAACTGTCGTTCAAGTCTCTCGATTGCATCATTGTTTGACCTAGTGAGATGCGCTATGGATGTCGTCAGTTCCGATAGGGACTTGAAAATCCGATCTTGATTCTCCTCCAAGGCTTCAAACTACTGCTTGTTAGTCTTTAATCCACTCCCTTGAATAATAGAATCCTCCCTAGATCCCATGGCCTTAAATAATAGAAACCGTTTTTTTTTTTTTCTATAGGCTTTTTTTTTTTTTTTTTCTTGTAGGCCGCTGAATTCTCTCAATGAAAGCACCAAATTGTTGAGGACCTTGATTAGGATCCAACAACAAGCCCTAACTTGTACCCAAAGTTAGATAGATTTGAATCAAACCACTCACAGAATTAAGCGATCGATTCTGTAGAATCAGATAACGGAATTTACCTAACCCTAGCCCAAGCTATTCTAAGCAATTAACTGAGAAAATCCGAATTCAAAAGAAACAAGAGGAACCCTAACTGGGTCAATTTTATTGATGAAACATTCAAAAGATAACAACCCTAAAAATAATAGTTCTATTTATACTAGAATTAATCTTCTATCCTAACTATGACAAGATTAGTCTAAAATAGGAAAATAGTCTAAAACATAAATAAAACAATATAATTAAAATAAAAATAAAAGAAATAGTCTAAAGTCTTTTTCCAAAACAGTTTCAATTTCCTTATAATTCAGGAACCCAAATTGTGCCTCTCGTCATTCAAACTGCTACCATCAATCTACGGTCTGGACCGTCGTTCCACAATTCTTTTAGATTTTCTAACGGTCTCAACAATAACACACAATTAAATAATGGGTTATTGGCACTAGTCCCCCTCCTATGGAGACCAGCGTTGCCGTCGCCTTCACTAGTGCTGGCTTCCAATGGAGGTGGCGAGTGCTTCCTTCGTAAAACCTAGCGAGCCCCTATTTTTGTAGCTACTACTGCCTCCTGGAGCTCCCTGTTGCCTGGTCTCCTCCAAAACCAAGCTTTGTGCAGGAGGAGGTGCCTCCTCTATAAGAACTCAACCTAAAAAACACAATTTCAACCTCCACAATACACCCAAATTCATCCACCAAATCAACCTCCAAATGATATTACACAGGAAAAAAAAAAACATCAACACAGTTTTTTTTTTTTTTTTTTTGGTATCCAGGCCAGTTTGCGCGTATCTCGACTAATCTCACGAGATCTTAAAGTTGATAGTCGAGTAAACCTCCAGTGGCCCCAAGAGAAACATAGCTGTCAGGGATCGAATCTAGGACGTCCGAGTTTATAGCTAGCCTCAATGACCAGCGGCACCACCCCTTGGGTTTACATCAACACAGTTTCATCTAGTCATTTTGTTGAACAAATTCACTGCATAGTCTATGTTGGTAGGTGATTGGTCAAGTATATGTATAGTTGGGTACCTAGTGTCGATTAACTGAGAATGAAGCTGATTTGCTTTGTGTTAGAAATTAGTCTTAGCAAAAGAATGAAGTGTAAGATTTGTGATGAGAGACGAATCAAAAGAATTTCAAGAGAAGATTGAGAACTAATAAAATTTTTGAAGAACTTTCATCAAATAGACATCCATTATCACATCATATCCATCAACAACTTATACCCAGCAAGTAGAACCTCCACAATTCCAGTTCAAATAACCCCAACATATGTTAAAAACCAAAATACTTCTGTTCTTCACCACCCGTCATGATTACCTTTCAATTTCTAGAGGAATATATGATAGTGGCCTTGTGGGGCTGTGTCTATCTTTGATTTTTGTTTTTCATTAGTTTAATTTCTGGTTTTGAATTTCTCTCTTTTTAAAAAAAAAATTAATTTCATTAGTTTTATTAAATGACCAAATTACCCTTCCAGCAGTTAATTTAGCAGTCAACAATTAAAGACATGGGATGTCAAATGTCAATTTTCGTTAAATGTTAATTTTTTGTGTTAAAGGTCAAACCTCATGTAGGAAACTCACATAACATTTTAATTTTTCGTTAAATGTTAATTTTTTGTGGAATTTGCTCATAGAAAAAAATTTAAGATTTTTTTAGGAAACTCACATAACATTTTAACTAGATTAAACACGATAGAGTTTTTGTTGTCATGTATAATCTTAACGTGTATAATCCAAGAAATTAAACACAAATTTTTTTTGGCAGGTTTAAATTTTTTTAGGTCACAGACTCACAGACCTTCAACTTTTTTCACGTCTTCCAATAGACCTCAATTAGAGGTAGAAAAAAAAAATCTAGTTTTGCTAGGGAGGTTTGTTAGAAGGTTTTCGAAAAGACTTCATGGAGGTATGTAAACAAACATCCATGGAGTTTTCGTGATTTTTTTTAATTTATTAAATAAATAAATAAGTAAAACAAATACAGTGGCAATTTGTCTGCTCAAGGAAAAACAATAATAAAAACATTATATGTTTTTAATAAATTTAGAAAATGTATTGTTTATATGGCTAAAAAGGTTATTCCCTCGTAAGTTTTTGATGTAATACGCAATCAAAAAGTTCTTACCAAATATACTTGATTACTTTTGTCAAGGTGACATTTCTCACCAATTCCACTATATATATATATATATATATTTTCTATTGTCATGATAAATAATATGGACCATTAGATTAACATACTTTGACTCAAAGTGTATGCACTTGTCAAAACTTCTCCATAATCTATGGTTTATATTCTTCGTCCTGATATATTTTATGTCAAGACGAACTGACAATAGAAAGACTAAATATATATATATATTTCCAATTTTTCTATTGTTAGTTCGTACTGATAAAAAATATATCAGTTCCTTACATGTGGGCAAATGGATTTAAATACTTTGACTTGGATGTACGCACTTGTCAAAGCATCTTTTAAATCCAATAGCTCAGATGCAAGGAACTGATATATTTTATATCAGTTCGAACTAATAATAGAAAGATTGTATATATTTCTTATTTTAATTTCGGTAAAGATATTGATGAAATCAGACTTTTATCCATATTCTCTTTCCACATGATTTTTTTTAATCAGCTCTTATAAATAAGGAATCGATTTTGATTCTATTTAAAATATGCTTAGTTATTAAGTAGATGTTGGAGAAATCACAATTTTATTTTTCTAATTATTTATTTATTTTTATTTTTTAGTATTTTTTCAAACCCAGATTTGTATGTATTAATTATATGTTATGCTTATAGGATGCAAAAGATGAGATCAACATGCTGAAGCAAGAGATTGAAACACTCCAAAAAGGCCTCAGGTATAATATATATATATATATATATGGATGTGTATGTATGTGTGTATATTGAAAATTAAAAAAACAAAATCATCTTCATTAATTGTTAATTTGTCATGAAATTAAAATTATGATTAATTATATTATAGGTATATGTTTGGAGGTGGAGCAGAGACAATGACACTAGATGAACTTCTTGTGCTTGAAAAGCATCTTGAATTATGGATTTATAACATTCGCTCAGCTAAGGTATTTTTTTAATCTACTTAAGTTTCAGTTTATGAAATAATTAAATTTATAAATCCTCGAAATTTATGTCGAATATTATTTTGTCTATATTAGTACTAATAATTAATTAAGCTGATATAATTATGAATATTGTAGATGGACATTATGTTTCAAGAGATCAATGTGCTGAGGAACAAGGTTAGTTCATATACTTTTATTTGAGTCATATACCATGAATATTTTATAACTATATGCGTGGAGTTTTCTTTATGATGTTTTAATGGAATTAGATATCTCTCGTAGTGGTAGTAGTATATATGCCATATATTTTAAAATAATCACTTTTTCATTCTTTAAAACTGTTTAGTAGTTCACTAGAAAAGTTATTATCAAATAATACTACATATCTTTGCTTCACTATTAGAATCTATAGCAATCAATAAAATTAGTGAAATTACGAACATATCATAATTATCTAAATTATATTTTGTTTCACTTCTAAATTAATTTGCTCATATAATAATTAATGTAAAAAAAGAATTTGTCCTCTAAAATTTGGGGAATCATATATATGAAAAGTCATTCATAAATATACTTGTCTTATATTTGTTTAAAATAAGAAGTGAACATTATTTATTTATTTTTGAACAATTACAATATTCCGGCTTTCTGGAATTGGGGAAGGGTCATGACTCGAACCTACAACCCCTTTAGGTGTAGGTGTGAGAGGCTTACGACTGAACTAACCTTATCTTGTATGAAGTGAACATTAATTTAGGGTACATTTTATTTGTGATCCAAATATAATTCACTAATTTTTTTTTTTAATATGGCTTTAAAATATATAATTATGTTGTTATCGGTTTATAAATATGGTCTATAACATTTCTAAAATTTATCATTAAAAAAAAAACATTTCTAAAATTTAATCGTAATATAAAACCCAATTTCAATTGCTTGTTATATATAAGAGATCTACAAGGGTGCGTTTGGTACGAGGGGCGAGACAGGATAACGTGGGACAATTTGTTCTTGTTCCACATTTGGCACGACCTTTGCGTGGGACTGAATGGGAGAAGGTGGGACAAAAATCACAAAAAACGGTCCCACCCTAGATATCGGCCAACTTGTCCCATGAAATGGGACAAGTGCCAAAAAAACGTTTTTGCCCTTCATATTTCTAAAAAATTACAAACTATATATATATACACCACCTGCATCCCCATCTCATTCTCTCTCTCTCTCTCTCTCCTCTTCATCCGTTCATCCAACACACCACCTAAAGCCATCTCTCCCTCTCTTTCGTTCATCATCATCTCTCTCTTGTACTTCATTCGTTCAACACACCATCTCAGGAAATCCTCCCTTATTTGCCTCCCTCACGCTGCCGCATCACCCGGTCGTCTCCCTCCCTTTGTTCGTTCAACATACCATCTCTGATTTTAATTTGATTTATGGATCTGTTTGTTTATGGATTTTTTTTATGTGTTCTTGGAGATATAAAATAGAAAAGGTGATGATAATTTTAATTAATTGATTTGTAATATTTATTTAAATAATTGAGCTAAGTTGGGTTTTGTTGTTTTTTTTTTTTCTTTCGTGAAACCTGGTGTTAGTGGATTTTTGGAAGTTGAGATCCAATTTTTTTGGTGTGAAAGAGGAAGGATGGAGATGTTGGTGGAGACCAATCTCCAGATTGGATATCTATCGTCCATCAATCATGATAGACGGTGAAGATCCAATCTAGAAATTGGATCTTCACCTCAATTTTTTTATATTTTGGTTTTTTGTTTTTTGTTTTTTTTTTTTCAGTTTTTGCTTTTAAAAATAAAAATTCTATTTAATCTTCTTTTTTGAAATAATTTCTATTTAATCTTCACCACGAATATGTACGGTGAAGATAAATTTGTTTTAAAATATATATATTTTTTCATTTTTTTAAATTGCATTATTTTTGAATTTTTGTATATCTTAAATATTTAATTTCTGAATTTCTTTTTTTTTTCTTTTTTTAAATTCAATTCTTAATCTCCACCATCCATCATAAAGATGGATGGTTAGAGATCTATTTAGAAGAAAAAAAAAAGAAGTTTAATTTTTGTTAAATATGATTATAAAAATATTTATTTAATAAAATCAAATAAATATTGACTTGTCATATCCCATATATCACTATTATATGGTAACAAACATTAGACAGGATAAGAGGGGTACTCTGGTCATTTGAACCTCTTGTCCCGTCCTGTTCCAGCCATACCAAACGTATAACAGTACAGTCCACAGTTCTGTCCCACGTATTCCAAACACAATACAGAACAACCTGTCATGTTCTGTCCTGTTCCGTCCCGTCTTGTCCTGTCCCATCTGCGTGCCAAACGCACCCTAAGGAATCATTTCTTGTCCCCATTATAATAATTTTTATAATAAATGTTATTTTTCATTTTTTTAACACTTGTATTAAAGAAATTATTTTATTCTTATTGTTGAAGGAGGGAATACTGACTGCTGCAAATAAATTCTTGCAAGATAAGGTAAACAATTACTAATCTTTTTTATACAATTCTTTTTTTTTTTTTTAATAAAACAAAAATAAGTGTAGAAAAATAATTAGCATTTAAATTTTTTGTTTTTGTGCAGATAGAAGAGAACACTGTGATTGCTAACTTTGAGCCAGTGACTACTAACATTGACTTCCCTCTAATTATACCAGATCAGATATTTCAGATCTAGATAGGAGTAATTATTTTGCTCCAATTCAGCATACCCGTGATGGAGCATTAATACAATAATTATTACTATCATTATTATTAAAAAGATTGTATTATTATTAATTTCCATGTAAGCAAGTATTTCAAACCTTGATAATAATGAATGGTTTCGATTTCTTGTAATAGGGTATGCAAAGACATTATTATGTTCGGTTTGGATAAATTAATATATGTATTGTGGTATGGTTTGAATATTACTTGTTATTTAGTTTAAATTAATTTATCCTTCATCTCTGATTTTTCTATTACATGTATCATGATTTACTTGATTGAACAAATTGGTGTACAAAAAAAGTGACCTATAGTGACACATTTTTTTGTGACAAATTTTAATTGTATCACTGTTGGCATTATTTTGTGACAAATTTTATTATTTGTCATTATGTTTTGTTCAATTGAAACTTTTTAAAAATAATTGTCACAATTAGTTATAAAACTTGATAATTTGTGACAAATAATATAATTAGTCACAAAATTACCTTTTTAAAGGGAAAGATTTTATTTTATAAATAATTAGTTTTTAAAAGGCATCAGAATTAATTAATATTTACATTAAAAAAATCAATTACTATCTTTTTTTTTTTAAAAAAAAAAGCCACACCAAAAAAAAAAAAAAAAATGCCATAATCATGCTATGTTTTTTTTTTCTTTACCTTGAAAACAATTTTAAGTTTGAAACAGTGTTTCATCAAAAGAAGTACCGAGATTGTATTATTATTAATTTCCATGTAAGCAAGTATTTCAAACATTGATAATAATGAATGGGTTCGATTTCTTGTAATAGGGTATGCAGAGACATTATTATGTTCGGTTTGGATAAATTAATATATGTATTGTGGTATGGTTTGAATATTACTTGTTATTTAGTGTAAATTAATTTATCCTTCATCTCTGATTTTTCTATTACAATGTATCATGATTTACTTGATTGAACAAACTGGTCGATCGGTTAAGAAAAAAGCATATGTGTGCACTAAATTGCTCAAAAGATACAACTCAAAGTAAATGTCAATTCAAAGCACACTAGTGATAAGCGTGGGGTCAATTGGGGTTGGAGAAGGTCCCTTCACCCCACCCACATTCCTCTATCCTACCCCCCACCACTCCTCCCAAAACCCATTAGGGGGCACTAGGTATGAGGGCGTTTCTTTTGTGGTGTGGTCTGGGGTTTTTCCCAGGTGGGTGGTGCGTGTGGTTTGTTTTGTGTCGTGGGTGGCATGGCTTGATGCCTTTGGTTCTTTTATCACCACTCCTCCCAAAACCCATTAGGAAAAAAAAAAAAAAGTATGAAGGCGTTTGGGAGAAAGTTCCCCTATCCCCAAACCCTAAACCCCATTTCCTCATATTATTATTTTTTTTTTTCATTTCCAATATTCAATTTGAAAATCGGAATTTAGAATTTTAAATCCAGCCAACATAATATTTAATTTGACTCGGTTAATATATTTGTTTTTTTATTTTTTAATTGTTTAGACTTTAGATATAAAATAATAGAAAAAAATATATTATTATTATTATATTTATATATATACATAGGAATGTTCAAGTCAGTGCGCACTGATATAATTTCCATTAGATTTACATAATTTGACTCAAAGTATATACACTTGTCAAAGCTTCCCCATAATTAGTGGTCCACATACACTAGTACTGATATAGTTACATCAGTGCGTACTAACTAAAACGGGACTGTATATATATATAGGGGAAATGTGGGAATGAAGGTGGGGGTGGGTCCCCCCACCACTTCCCTCATTTATAAAAGTGGGGGCCAAGTTTGCCCACAACCTACCCCCTAAAACCCATTTGGTGGCTAAATTTGCCCCCTAAACCCCATGGGGACTCATGGATTCTATGGGGAAACGCTCATCCCTACACAACACACTTCAACACATAATCATTAAGAAGTTTTACAATCGAATTCAAATCGGCTGTCATCTGCTTCTGCTTAAATAGAAATAGAATTCATATAGACAAGAACATAACTAGGATTGAAGATTACGGTGAGCTATAATTTTTTATTTAACTGAACAACGATATCACCTAGTTAGGACGACATAGTGAGATATCCCCGTATGTTTATTCTAAATAAATTTATTATAAAATTTTATTTTATTTTCAAAAAGTCAAAACAAATTATAAGAGAAACATGAAATTGAAATACGAACCTTAATTAAATTATACAATGTTCTTATATTATTATATTAGTTTGATTCATTTAAAATATAATAATAAAATGTTATGAGAAATTTATTTTACAATACTGTTATTTTGTAAATTTAAAATTGGATTACTCCTAAAATCACATTAACTATATTTAGTAATGACCCTAAAATTTCAAAATAAAATAAAATATTTAAAATTATAATATTCACCCAAACATATTTAATTTCAAGATTAATTGTTAATATTATAAAGAGATTAAGCCAAATTTGGAAATTGGGGAGAAATAATTTTGTTATAAGAACAAATTATTTTTTCTGCTTTTAATTGGAAATAAAATTAATTCTTTAATGAAATTTTTTTTTTCTACTTTTAATCGGAAATAAAATAAAATCTGTAATTAATTTTTTTTGCTTATTATTTTAAGGGTAATTATCATTCTCCCCCTATAGTTTTTCATATTCTCCATTCTTCCCCCTCTAGTTTCAAAATTCTCCAATTTCCCCCCTCTCATGCCTATTTTTATAAGATGAAATTGGTTGTATTTATGCATGGGAGGGGGGAAATTAGAGAATTTTAAAATTAGAGGGGGAAAATGGAGAATATGGCAAACTATAGGGGAGAGAATAATAATTTCCCTTATTTTAATTTTTTTTAAGGTTGGCTAGTGTCACGCATGTCAGTCCATGCATATAGAGCATTGTTTGTGTAAACGTGTATCGAATATTTTTCCTTTGCTTTTCATAACACATTCAGATCATCATATTTTTCTTTTTTTTTTTTTTTCTTTTTTTTTTTTGATAACAGATCATCATATTTTTCAAGATCCGTGCTTCACACTTTTTCTTTCTATTTCTTTTTTCCTTTTTGACCCATCGTGACAGCTTTTACTCATAGTTGGTGGTAGCTCTTTCCTACATTATGCGGCTACACATATCTATAAAGAAAATTAACATTTTCTATAAAAGATGCTTATGGATTCTATATGTGTCGATTATAGAAAAAATGTGGATATTGACCATCAGTCATTTTTCATGAACTAGCTTCGAAAATGTCATGAATCAATGTATAACATGCTCAAAATCAAATATTGAATACTGTATATTAAAATAATAATGCTAAACATCCCACCTAAAATCCCACTTTTTTCATCCCACCACATGTGGTATGTGAGATATCAAATTGTGAACGGATATACATTAATGATGATTTATCTTACCTACCCCATGTATCCACTCACCATTTAACACCTCACATGCCACATGTATTGAGATGAAAATGTGGGATTTTAGGTGGGATGTGCAGCATTACTGATATTAAAATAGCAATTGTGTATACTTTTGTAATCGATATTCCAAGTCGGTCCAAAAATAAAAACCAATCTAAGATTCGCAAAAATCATAGTTTATGCATCAAACAATCGATGAACATAGTCTTTTTACTAAGTTATATCGTTTAAGTTCAGAGTTCTTAAACACAAACCAATGGAAGTGGCAAATCCCAATGGATTCGCCTACTTCATAACAATCAACATATCTTTTCTTGAACATGTTTTAGGTGATTATCATAAGCATCTATGCATTTCTCAATAAATTGATATTGATATCATCAAAACTCATTCCAGAACTTAAATACAAAGAAGATGAATAACAAACATTGTTCTTCTTGCTCATCACATTTTCATCTCGCCATGCCTGCGCTTGCTGGAGTTATAACTCTTTGCAAAGAGTTCACTCAAGATTTGCTTGAATTTAATTGGTTAATTATAACCCACTAAATCAAGCTTAATGTAAAAGCAATCATTTGTTGTTTTTTGTTCCTGCAAAATAATCTCCGTACTTATGCATGAGATATTATTGAAGATTTTGAGTTTTAAAAATATTTTTGTAATTAATCTAATTATTATGTTTCCAATTATTATATGTTTAATTAGACAGTTAATTATTTTAAGATTTGATTAAATCAAATCTAATTTCCTTATAAGAAAGGTTTTTGATGTTTTAGGATACTAGAATTTTTAATTTCCATTGCTATCTCAATTGTTTCCTTTTTAGGAAAATTGATGATTTTATTGTATCCTAGTTATTTTAGGTTTGTTTTAGGTTTTTAGTTTTCCTATTTAAAAGCATTGTACCCTAATAAGGATGAAAAGTTTTTGATGATTAATAAAATTTCAAAGAGAGTATCTCTTTTTTACCAAAATATTGATACATTTACATGGATCAACGAATTTTGATACCTGTTATTTTGGTATCTGTGCATTGATCAACTAAGTAATAGAAGGTTTTGCTTTCAGCATTCTTACGCAAATCAATAGATTCAAATAAGTTACCCATATGTTTATCAATTGTTGTCTGCATGAATTTTTCCGCTACATCAGTTGGTATCAAAGCCAGGTTGTGATAATCAACTAACTCTATGCTAGGCTCTGATACCAAACAGATACACTTCTGAAATAGTAACAGGATAAAAAAAAATAACAATATCAAGGATCTACACTCGCAATCCACCACAATAAATGGACACCAACTGTTCCTGAGTCTCCTGAATCTAGTTTTGCACCAAAAAATAATAAAATTCTATGGTATAATCATCAATTGATCGCATGCCTTCACGTAGATTTTGTAATTTTTGGTACATCCAACTTCTAGAAATTATGAGGTAAGAACTCAACACACAACTTTTATTTCATCTTCTCTCAGTTAGAAAATCTTGGGTCTTCCTGAACGATTCCTGGTGAGTTTGAGTTGTTGCCACCATGCCCCTACCCTAACCCGAAGCCTTGTTGCCACTAAGGCCACCCTTGCGTTCTTTGGAACCTTCTTAAATTCTAGAATTTCTTAATAATTTCGAGCCACTTAATGAACTCCTCCGGTTGTAGACGTGATCGAACCAAAATTGTTATAATTTTGGCCCTCACTTCCTTTTCTTTTTGCTTGATTCCCGGGTAATATTCCGTGATTTAATGATGTGAATTAAGTGTTTTCAGGTATTTATAAAGTTTAGGGGCATTGAAGTAATATCGGTCAATTAGGGTAAAACTGTAATTATTGAAGAAGGATTGAAGTTATTGTGATTTTAGAAGAGATCAGGGGACGTATCGTAATTTGCCACGCAAAATAGTCTGCACACACCACCTCATTTAATTGAACGGTGCGTTTTAATGTTGTTGGGCTCAAATCTGTGAAGCCCAAATTAAAACAAAGTAAAAGAAAAAAAAAGAAAGAAGCCCAAGTAATCCTATGTGGTAAGCTCATCACAACTAAGCCTAAATACACCCCAAGGACTGCTGATTGCACCCCGTCTTCAACTTAACTTCATCTTCTTCCTCCATCAGCCGACCTCCATTAACGAGCTCCAAACCCTAGCTTCCTAAAACCATCGGAAACTGACCTACCGTCGGTCAATATCAGTCCCAAATGGACGGGGAACTCACTGTGATCATGATCGGCCCCATCTCGGCTCCCCAAAACCACTGGAAAGCTACCACGAAATCTGGTCCAGCCTTGGTGTCATGCCTCCCTTGTCGCCCTCAATCCCAAATCGTGACCAAACTGCGTAAATCGAGGTCGCGGTTTACATTCTGAGGTCGCAATGGCGATAGGGAGTTGTTTTGGCACCTGATTCCTTCACCATTTGGGTCGCCCCAAGGTCGCCATAGACAACAAAGAGCGACCTCTTCTCTGCTCATACTGATTGGTGGTGAAAATTATAAAATATCCCCCTCTGTTGGACTAAATGGTAATTTGCCATGGTCAGGGGATGTTTTGGTATTTTGCCACCCGAGACTTAATTTGAAAATCCTATAAATTCACCATATTTTTCCTCTTTTGGACATCTGTTGATAGCCAAGAAACCTCTTTTCTATCATTCCTAATCCCTCAATTTCTCCTCTACCTAAAACTCAACATCTAGATTACTCCACCTAGATCATTCCTCTCCTTCCATCTTCTCCACCCATTTCCTTTGTCACTTTTCATATGACTCCACCTATCTAGACACATCCTCAACACCCACTTTTTACACAAGATTCAAGCAAGGAAGCTCAAGGAAGGATCAAGCTTACAAGAGAGACCCAAGGGTGATTTCTCTCCATTTTACTTCCTTTTCTTGTTCGTATTTATGTGCAATTAAAACCCCCCATTTTAGGGGATGGTTTGAGAGACTTTTTGGACATGAGTATTTATTAAAGCTTTGAATATTATGTTTGCATGATTTAAGTTTTATTTACTTTTTAATTAGATCTTGCACTTATGTGATTAATTGAGTTATTGACACACTTGTTAATTACAATATGTTGTAGGATTAATTTGTGATAAAATTGATTGAGTTATTGACACACTTAATCGATTAGAGCACATAGTGAATATGATAGGCTTTTGGAGGGGTGATCAACCTTGATTACCTAGACCATTTGATTGTCACTAACCGATCCCACCGTGACCCTTTTTCCTTAATCGGTTAGGCATTACGGTGGAAAGTTGTTTAGGGTTCGTAGTGACGGTCTAAACAACACATTCGAATGAGATCGGTCCTTGATTGTGTAGATAGTGCATTAAAGAAGCCATGTATGAATTGCTCATAGTCCATTAGCTACTCTATCATTTCCCTAGAATTCCTATTAATTGTTTATTCCATATATCTTATCTAGATTTGTTGAGCATTCCATTTTATTAGTTTTATTAGGTTTGTTTTACATGTATGTTTGATGGCTTGACAACCTATTCACTCATCCATTTATCTATGATTTATTTTATCACTTTTAGATTAGCTAATTAATTGAACTAATTACTCTAATTCCCTATGGAACGAATCCTACTTGCCACTTTACTAATTTTCTATCTAAGTGGTGAAAATCGGTTTTCAAAACGAACACATTTAAATATCGTTTTGTTGAGCACACAACGACGGCTCATCAAGACGACCCTGAAATTCTGGAACCTCTATCCACTTTCCAGACTCTCATTGCCTGTTGTCATCTACCTCAAATGCCCTTCGATAGTGTTGTGGGAGTTTGTCCTCTTTATCACTCTCATCAAATTCACTTTCACCACTTGAATTTGAGTTTAGATTCTTGAACAGGTTTTGGTTGGCCAATATCATAGGAAGCTGCTCCGTTAATTGTGCAACATGTTGCTCCAACTGTATGATGTGGTCACGTTCATAGGCTTCGTCTAAAGGGATCTGGTTTGGTGGATGTCTCTTCAACGGCAAGTTGATATTATCCCGAGCGAACCTGGCTCTGATACCAAACTATTGCAGCAGAAGCTTCTATAAGAAAACTCACACGAATAATTCAAAAAGAAACCTACTATTATTAAGTTGATCCGCATAAAGATATCAGGATAATAGGCTTCAAATCCGTTGACCATTGCTAAGGTACCAAAAATGGAAGAAATATAGAACAATCTCATATTTTTATTTAATAATCAAATAACTACCCCTAAGGGCTACGATAACACTTATTTATACTTAAAAAGCAACCTATCTAATAAGTAAATTAGATTTGATTTACTAAAATCAAATCATAAAATGATTTACTACCTAATTAAATATAATAAATGGAAACATAATAATATGTATTAATTACAGGAATATTTTTAAAATCCAAAATCTTAAAGAATAACTTCAATAATATCTCATGCATCATTCTCTCTAGGGTTGAAAAAATTCATCCTCGAATTTTGGCATATTTATTTCGATGAACATGTAGAAAATCATTTTATGATTGTAGACAATGAACAATAAATTTGTCGATTTTCGTCACAATATTCATCCAATCACTCCAATAAGTCAAAACAAATGCATCAATCATTAATGTTTTGAGCAGCAAATAAATTGGAGATGTTTTTGAATGATGAAGCATGTGACCATCATAAAAAAAAAAAAAAAAAAAAAAACCCACAATTTTGAATTGTTCTCATGCTTTTTGTCGAAAACCGCTTCATCCAATATTGGTGGCATATTGAAATCGACTAAAACTATTTCTGACACATATGTATCATTATAAAAACAATCTAAAAAATTTGAGTTGTAGTCATATTTTTTCTCGAAAAACCTTTTGTCAGATTGACCATCAGTATTTGAATTAGGGTTTAGTAGTGGAATGGGTTTTGGTTGGTCAATACTGTAGGAACCTAGGGTTATAGATTGCGTAGTAGAAAAGTTTTAAAATTTTTTATGCAATCATCAAGTAAACCTATTTGTACAGTAATAATTGAAAATAACAAAGAAGGTAAAACGATTCATACCAATGTTTGTAAACTCCTTCTTTCTTTTCGATTTTCTTCCTGATTTGAACCACAAGATCTTCTTGACTATAACCCGAGATTGATAACAGCATGTGGGCATGTCATGGTATTCAAGAACCTGAAAAAGAAAGAAACACAAAACAACCCTTGTTTTGTTGTCAGAAGAATTCGGACACTCTTTGTTCGTGATGAACAAAAAACAAAATTAAAACTCTTTTTTTTTTTTTTTTCTTAAGTGGCCGCACACCCTCTATATATATATTTCTCTCCTTTTGCGTGATGTGGGTGTGTATCTCTGTTGATGCACATTCTGCTTAAATATATATATATATATGTATATCTTATATATATATATATACTTTTAATTAATAAAATTGATGATATCTTTTTAATTTAAAACAGAATCTTTATTTTATTTTATTAACTGATATCATCTAATTTGAATTTAAACTATTTAAATTCAAAATTAATATTTAATTAATTAAAAATAAGATAATCATATTATCCCATTTTTCAAATATAAATATCAACTAACACCCTCCATCAATAATTAATTACATAATTAAATAATCTTATTATTTAATTGTTATAATCATTAAATTAATTAATTAAATAATCTCATTATTCAATTAATTCCCGAATAGATATGTGTCACTTTCGTAACAAAATTAATTGGTCAATCCAATTAATTAATCGTGACCTTTGTTACCGAAATCGATCGGGCTAGCAAGGGGACCTAATGGACCCACAGTATTTTGAGCTATAATAATCCTTAAAAATTATTAATTAAACTCTTTAATTAATATTTCATGATTATTAATTTCAGTGTTATTCCACTAAAAAAACGAAGCTGCACTCTCTCAACTGTAGACGTTTTTACACAAACCAATAACTCTTGGTGTCCTTCGATATAGCTATTACATATAGTATGATCCTCCGCAAGTAGTTCATAATTAGAGCTAGGTCATAATGTCCGTTATACCCCTCTAATTATATCATTCCATTAAGTACCATTGATTCTCTAATGAACAATAAATCTTACATTCCTTACGGAATTAGGAGAGCGCTCATATTGTTCAAACCCCGAATCAACCCTTAAGGGAACTACTATCTACTTCTCATAAGAAGGAATGGATTCCACTACTGTGTGCAGACCTTCTCAGCCACAAGCCAAACTGCAATTCCAACATACGAAGTTATTGACCGGGAATGCAACTCCGATCTCACCCATGATATATCAAAAACCACGATCTAACCTGAAGGAGTCGATAAGACACTCAGGATTAAAATCACCCATATATAGCCATCATTTGTTGATATAAATGAATCTCATCCTGTAATGGATCTTGGCGAGAGATTCATATAGATCATGGCCCAGTCCTATATGATCACATCATATAAGGTGCCTCCATTCTCATATCACCATATAAATAGTCTAGGTTAAGACCATCGTACATTACAGAACGGACCGCAGCTGTAGATTAATCACAAATAAAGTACCCAACTCTATTTGCTATCTACGGACTCTTTAGATTGCTCATCTCAAACTGAATACCTCTGTATATGACACTCATATACTCAGTTAGAGATTACATTCGGCAATCTTGGATGTTAAGTACACATGATATAAATAAATGTATGAGACAATTTGAATGAATAAATTACTTCTTTTATTTATGTTCAATTCACATTTACGAATTAAAAGCTTTAGGCAAAAAAAACCCCAACAGATACTATAGCAGCTGCTCCGTTAATTGCACAACATGTTACTCCAACTATGTGATGTGGTCACGTTCATAGGATTCTTCCATGAGGATCCGATTTAGTGGATGATCAAAACCAAATAGACATGTTTTTGGCCCCATTCCCTACTTTTTTTGCTTGATTTTGGGCAATTTCCTGTGTTTTAATATTATGAATTAAATGTTTTAAATATATATTTGTGCCACAAGGGCATTTGTGAGATTGGAGGATGTAAGTGTCTCATGTTTTGATTGGCTTATTTCATTGACAAACCACATTTGGAATTTAAATGTGTAAGAGTAGACTAGGCCTTTATTGTGCTCGATCAACCTTTAAAGGCATGCTCAAGAGCACTTCAAAGGTATATTACTTGTGCTTAACTTGAAATTCCCTTAAAGCAATAGTGTATAATATACCTAGGGGGGGGGGGGGGGGGGGTGAATATGTATATGCCTAAATTCTTCCAATATACAAAAATTGTGGAATACAAGAATGAAATGAACACTTGATACGATATAAATGTTACCGGAAAATCATCACTGGGGTGAAGTTCCAAATAACAACTTTAAGGGGACCAAGATCAAAGATTGATCCTAGTCGAAGGGGTATCACATAGTTCGATACCGACTGTGTCCTCGATAACACACGTACGATTTGGATCAGAATACAATAAACAAAATAGACTCTTTATTGATCATCACTTTGCATTACAAGTACATGAGTTGTGTTTTTCTAGATTAACCGTAAAGTATGGAGATTCAATGAGCAATGGCGATGGTGGTGGTGAATTCGTACGTGTTGATAAGTAGAACTGAGCGTAGGGTTTCTTCAGATGATTTTCTCTTTTCTAGTGAGTACTATGTTGTTTTATAGGTCCCGTTACTTGCCATGCACTCCTATAATTTCGGTCTAGGGTTAGGCAATTACAGGACTTTCCTTCTTGTTTGGAGACAATCTCGTGGGAACTCTAATCGTTATAATCAAGACTTTCCTTCCTAGGAGGAGACAATCTCGTAGGAGCTTTAATCATCAGAATCAAGAGTTTCCTTCCAAGTAAGATTCTTAATAGAATTAACCGCTTGTTCAAATGGAACTCACAGTTGGCGGGAAGAAGTCGACTTCTTCTGTTTTGACTGAACGGTGGCATTTCAATGAGTCTTCATGGAGCTTTTAATCCTGGCATGAGAGACTTGCTCTTTGGTAATTTCTTCGTCTGGTATTTTCTTGCTTACTGGGCTGATCTTATCAGGAGGTATGAACTCTTAAGTATCCCGCTGCTACTTGAGGGTCGAGATAAGGGAGACTCTTGCGGGGTATCTTGCTGATAGAGTAGGGAGATATCTGGATGGTACAGTAGCGGGATGCTTGGTAGAACTCTGTGTCGGGGTGCTCGTCGGACTTACGAATAGCCCGGCTTGGGGCCATGCCTGTGAATTGGTAGCTTGCATGTTAAACTATGAATCAGGGTACCGTGGGGTCCATGAGAAGCTAGGGAATGGCTGGGCTGAATCCCGTCGAAGGGGTTATGCACTCGGATCAGTCGAGATCCCTCCCTTTTCGGGGTAGCCGGATGGTGTTTGGATTCCCATGTCTTCCTTATATCGAGGTGGAAAATTCTTCTTTGGTCCTCCGCCAATTTTGGTGGTTAATAAAAGTCCCCCTTGACTTAGACGCTGATACCTTATCGGGGTCAGAGTTAGGATCTTGATTATACTTGAATGATTTTCTGCCTTATCTGTCTACATATTTCCTTGTTTGACTAGTTTCCACTGTGGAAGGGGAAATCTTTTTTGGGCACGCTGGTACTAATTGCACAGTTTGCATGTCAGTCAGTGATTGGTTTCTATGTTTTCAAAAAGAGTAGTTTTGGTGTGATTAATGCGGAAACGTCTTTAACACGTCCTCCAAGCACATTGCCGGTCACCAATTTCAGTTTTCTGGTGTGTAACCGCCTGCCCTCTTCTATAAATAGACCGGCTTTGCTGGAGCCTTCTTCACCACTTTCAAACTTTCAAAATCTTAGCAAAGAAAAACCCTAGCTTCCTTGCTTTCTTTCTTTCTTACCAGCAATCCCTCAAGATTCTCTTACCCTCTTCTTCTTCTTTCTCAATGACATCTCTTTTAAAACTCCCCACCACTTCACAAGAAAATCTCGTCGACCAAACTCACCCGGTGGTGGCTTCTACGCACCCGAACCCCACTTCTCCACACTCTACCGATAGACTCGACGCCTTATTCAGTATGGAGAAGGCCGATTCGGGGGAGGCTTCTCCAACATCGATGGGGAAGAAACGGAGTCGAGATGGTGATGGTGATGGCGTCTCTAGCGACACCCTGCGGCCCCAATGCCGCCGTTCTACACGAAACCCTCGAATCGGGTCGGGTTTCCACAACAAACCAGACGACCTTGTTCAGATTATCGACAAGGCGGACGCTGTAAAAGTTGGGGGAGACGAGGAGGGTGGTAGGAATGACATCACCTTAGTCGGGGTCCAGACTGGCTCTTTCGCTTCCTTCCATGACGGGAGGATAATGCTCGACTCCATGTGTACACTGGACACACTCACCAAGCTGAGGGAGGAGTACAAGATCCCAGAGTATATCACACTATCCCTTCCTCATCAGGGCTATGACGTATATACCTCGCCTTAGGATCGCCTGCTGATCCACAAGGCGGCCTTCGATTGTGGAGTCCGGCTGCCACTGCATCCCACTCTTCGCTGGGCTCTTGTAGCGCTGGAGTTAGCTCTCCTCTAAATCTCATCGGGCTTCTGGAAGCATTTTACGGGGTTCCTGGTGCTCTAGTAGGAACAATGCTGATGAGCGTCGTTTGTGTACTCAACAAAATAATAATATAGTTTTTGGTTGATTCTTGAAAACTCTTTTAAGCCACTTAATCCTTTTTAAAATGTGATTTGATAGCAAAATAGTGAGCAAGTTCGTTCCACAGGGAATGGAGTGTTAATTAGATAAATTGACTAATCTTTGAACAATAAAGTAAATCATAGTGTTTGATAGATGTGTGGTTTCTAAAACCACCAATGCTAACTACTAAAATGAAAATACACAAAAATGTTATGAAAAATAGAATACTCAACACCTTGATAAGAATAGTGATAAAATCAATTAATGAGATAGCTAGGGAATAGATCGATTAACAATTGAATGTGGGTAAGCTAACTAGCTACTTTAATGTACCAATCTCATTATGTTAACCACTTAGAGGCTTAGATTAGTGGGGGTGATATACCCACCACTAATCTATCCTATCCAATGGGTTCTTAATAACACAAGGATTGTCAATCCACATATGAATATATAACAAATTACTCCACTCAAGATAGCAATTAATAAGTGATATACAAGTCAATTATAATGAATGGAATCTAATTAATTTGAATGAATAGAACACATAAGAGATTCATTACAAGCTAAGCTAAACCCACAACCAATTGATCCTCAAATCTATCCCATAGATTAGGGGTTTAGTTATACATATTTGCAATAAATGAAAAGAAGTAAATAGTAAGGAAATAACCCTTGGGTCACCTTCTTTAAGCTTGATCCTTCTTCTCCTTAATGCTCCTATATGCAAAGAATGGAAGTAGAGGATGTGTCTTGGAATGTGGGTGTTTTGGTGGAAAGTGACTAAGGATTTTGGTGGAGAAATGGTGGGATGAGGAATGATGTAGGGAAGTAATCAAGGTTTTGTGTTGAGGGTTGGATGGATTAGATGAGTTCAAGGAGAGAAATGGAGGATGAGGAATAGTGTGCCATGGATGAAGAGTTAGATCTCAAATGTGTTCTTTGATCTCTTTCTCAGATTTTTCGATCCTTTTGAAGAAGAATGGTCGTCCTATTTATACACACTCTTGGATATGTACTGATAACCGCTTGATTCACTGATGTGGCGCCTTGTTCGCTATTTCGTCGCTATGGCGACCCTGGTGCGTAAAACGGTTACAGGCAAGGGTCACCATGAGAACCATCTTTTTCGCCATTTAGCAAGTGGCGACCATGGGCAATTTGTGTAGAGGTCGCCACTTGCACCTCTAGGTCGCCATGGCGACCATATGTGGCGACCCTGCAAAATGTAAAGGGGTCGCCACTTGCAACATCAATATTGCCATGGCGACCCTAAGTAGCGACCATGGCTTGATTGAACTAGGTCACCACTTGCAAGGGTGGTCGCCATGGCGACCCCAAGTGGCGACCCCACCTGGTTCATTTGGAGACTTTCTGTCGCCATAGTGATGACTCGCTTTTTGTGTCGTTACCAAATTGCGAATTACCAAAAGAATGTTACAAAATGAATCTTTACGCAATATATTTTAAGATTTGAAAATGAGTAATGTGGTAAGCTTAGAGTTCGTTCCACAGGGAATTAGAGTGATTAGTTGAATAAATTAACTAAACTATATGCAATAAAATAAATCATAAAAATATGGATGAGTGAATGGGTTGTCAAGCCACCAAACATACATGAAAAATAAACCTAATAAACTAATAAAAGAATACTTAACAAATCTAGATAAGATAAATGGAATTAACAATTAAGAGAATAGCTAGGGAATTAATGGGATCACAAATGAATTACGGGAAATGCTTATCAAGCTACTTTAGTGAACAAATCTCACAAATGTTAACCAATTGATTTCTAAAATGTGCTTAGGCCATTATTATGAACCTTAAACAACTTCCCACCGCAATGCCTAACCGATTAAGGAGAGGGGGTCACGATGGAATCGATTTGTTACAATTAATGGCTTAGATTATCGTGGTTGATATACCCTCCGACAATCTATCCTACTCACTATGTTCTCAATCCATCAAGGTTGTCAATCCAATCAAGATTATATAACAAATTATCCTAAGCAAGATTATAATCAACTAGTGGGTATACATGTCAATTACATAATGCAAAGAATCTAATTATAAAATGAATAGAACACAAATAGAGATTAAAATATATTAAAGCTCAAGCAAATCCCAATCCAAATATTCTCACATCAAAACCCTAGAAAGGGGATTTAATTACACATATTACAATCAAAGGGAAGGCAAGTAAAAGATTAGGAAATCACCCATGGGCCTCCTTTTGTAAGCTTGATCCTTTCCTTGCCTTTGATGCTCCTTGTGTAAAGAGTGGATGATGAGGATGTGTCTAGATAGGTGGAGTCAAATGGGAAGTGACTAAGGAGATTTGTGGAGAAGATGGGAAGAAAAGGAATGATTAGGGGAGGTAATCTAGATGTTAAGTTTAGGTAGGAGAGAAAATGGAGAGAAAAGGAATGGTGGAGAAAGGAGGTTTCTTGGTGGTCAAGAGTTGTCCAAAAGAGGAAAAATGTGATGAATTTATAGGATTTTCAAATTAGGTCACGGGTGGCAAATTACCAAAACACCCCCTGACCATGGCAAATTACCATTTAGTCCAACAGAGGGGTGCATTTTGTAATTTGCACACCCAATCAGAAATGCACAGAGAGGCAGTCGCAATTTGCTTCAAATGGCGACCTTGGAGCGACAATGTAGCGACCTCATCAGGTGTGGAAATCACCCCCCTGTCGCCATGGCGACATCGAACGACAAAGAGCGACCATTTCAAGAGAGTATCATGGCTGAACCGGGGAGTGATGCACGCTGAACCGGGAAGTGACACACACGGCTGAACCGGAATTGATGCCATGGATTTCGGCTACTAGGAGGGCCGAGAAGTCACCGATTAGTCTTCCGTTGACCTGGCCGTAATTTTGGGGAGAAGATCGGCCGGAAATGGGAACGGGAAGGCTTCTTTCTGGAGACGTGCAGTTGTGCTTGGAGGTCATCAATGGCTGCTCGTGAGATGAAGGAAGGAGATGAAGTTGGAGAAGATGGGGGACGCTTAGCAACTGCATGGGGTGCGTACATTAGCTGTGCTTGTCTAGAAGGAGGGTGCAATTAGAAGTAGTTTGGGCTGCGCACAGTAGCTATAAGTTGACTAAAGAGGGAGCCTGTTTAGAAGAACATAGGGGTGCACACAGCTGCTCCTTGATTGACTTAAAAGGGGGGAATTCAACAAAAGGCAAGGGGGCGTTTAGAAGCTTCCTTCATTGTCTAATATGGGGGACAATTAGGACGGGCCTGGGGTGTACTTAAAAGCCCAAACCCATACATCAAAACGCACAGCTTCATTTAATGACGTGGCACCCTCTCTTCTTTGCGTGGCAATTTACACAATGGTCCCCTGTTCTCTTCTAATATCACAATAACTTTAATCTTCCTCCATATTTTACACTTTTGCCCCTTTTTCACCAAAATTACTCCAATGCCCCTGAACTCTATAAATTCCTGAAAACACTTAATTTACACCAATAAATCACGGGATAATGCTCGAGAATCAAACAAAAGGGAAAGGAAATAGGGGCCAAAATCATACCAATTTTGGCTCGATCACATAGCGACCAAGTGGTGCCTAAATGGCGACCTTCTGATGACTTGGAGAATCCTCTGTCGCCATGGCGCCCATGTAGCGACCTCTCATGTCTAAATGGCGAAAATACCATGTTCCTTCCCATTTGTGAGGCATTTTTCACACAAGTCCTCCACTTCATCTCCATTGCTCTTGAAACCTGATAAAACTTGAAACACTCATTTTAACAACATTAAACACTGGGAAATGCCCAAGAATCAAGCGAAAAGAAACGGAAATGAGGGCCAAAATCATACCAATTTTGGCTTGATCAAATGCGAGAGGGATAATATAGATAGGGAGCCGGGGTTGGACAAGCTTCGCTTCCTCTTCAACATTGCAAACATGGTGCCCCTAGGTCAATTCTACCTGAAGGCATCAAACGATATGAAGTTTACCATTTCAGGGGCCAATGTGAAGTACGCCGCACCCTGGAAGGATGAGTGGTTCGTGGGTGAAGGTGAATGGGGGTGTACAGCCTTCATTAGGGGATATGCATACCCCGTTCCAACCCAATTCACTGCGATGGACAAATGGATGAAGGGGGTGCTTTCCCCTGAATCTCGGGACATCCTTGCGAGGATTATGAAGAGGGGGTATATAAATATGAAGTATCCCACTCTGGACCCCTTTAAGGGAGACCGGTTGGAGTGATACTTGAAGATCTCCCTTGCATTTCCTGGTAAGCAATTTCATCTCTCTTTCTTGTTTATATGCAAATATGTTTTCCTCCTCCTGTTTCTCACCAAATTTTCTTTCTCTTTGTAGTGTCTGCTGCCCCAATGGTGGTGGGGTCTCCCTCATCATCAGGGATGGGGGATCTGTCCCTGCCTGCTTCTTCCTCTCCCATTTCTTCTTCTACTTCTATTGCCAGACTTTTGTCGGGGTCCACACAAGTCGAAACTGATTCCACCCCTCCTCATGCTTCTGCATAGTCTCCAGCCAGTGTTGTTGCGCCCCTTCCTACTCCAGCGGGGTTATCTGCGAAGGCCCCTACTCATCCTCCCACACGGTTGTCGATCAAGGCTATGCTAGCTCGGGCAGCTAAGGCTCGGGGTTCTAGAAGGTAAGCTCAAAAGAAGGACCGTAATGCTACCTCTCCTACTATGAAGATTCCTCATACCTCTCATCCTCTCGTAGCAGTCTCCAAAGACCACGTTGAGCATACAGAGAAGGAGGAAGCTATCCCTACTTTTGCCCCACCTACTGACGTCCCATTTGGATCGGGGTTAGGGGGTGCCACTCCTAACGAGGTCATATCCTGATTTGTCGCCTCCTGCCCCGGAGGAAGCTTGACAAACATGGCAAAGCTTCCCACTGAAATCCTAGTTGCCAAGGGAGCATCTGTCTTAGCCAGGGTAGAGTTTCATCCTCTCATTTGTGATTCTTTTTCTTCCTCTTGGCAGTTGTTGACTCTTTTCCTTTTTTTTTTCTTTTTTTTTTCTTTTTTTTTTTTCTTTTTTTTTGCAGGGTTTCAAGTTTGCCCTAGCTATGGAGAGGCAACTGCTGACACTAAGGGAAACCTACATCGGACTCCAGGCCAACTTGGAGAGTACCCAGCAGGAGCTGGCTCAGGCCTAGCAAAGTGTGGCTCCTTTGATTCTTGCTGCCAAGGAGTCTGAGGAAGGCAGGCAAGCAGCCTTGGTGGATGCTAGACGCTACGAGTGTTGCTTGGATACTGAAACTGTTAGGTCCTTGCACAACCAAGAGGAGAAGGAGCGTTTGAAGGTAGAGAAGAGGTTGCTACTGGATGAAAACCAGCTCCTACGGGACACCATAAGAAGCTTGGAGGCTCAAGAAGGTCCTACATTTAAAGATGGCTATGTCACGGCCTGCTACGAGGTGACCACAACCTTGCCCCATCCCTTTGACCTTCAGGCAGCTTTGAACTGGGACCGGGATCAGATAATGGTAAAGGCTACCCAGCTAGCAGATGGGGACTAGGAAGCAAAGGTTGCCTCACAAGATGCTGCTCATCCGGATCAAGGGGCTGGTATACCTATGGGGGTCCAACTTAATGGCACTGAAGGGACGGTCCAGGATCCTCCTGTTCAAGAAGAACAAATAGTGGACCCCATGCTTTCTTTAGAGGTGGTACTGGCAGAGGAGGATGATCTAGTCGGAACCGGGGTCCTGATAGTTGAAGGATCCAGAATGAAACTGCCGCTGTAAAGGAGGATGACCCGGCCAGACCCCAAGTTCCGTCAGTTAAAGGAGCCTAGACTGGTGTTGAAACTGATGTTATAAGGGTGGAAGCAGCTAACTAAGGAGAACACCTAGAGTGGGAGAATGAAGACTGATTTGGGTCTTTTTTTTGTATATATATTTCTTTTTTGTAGCCTGAAATGGGAGCTGGGGCATCCCGTTTGACTAGTATAATAGTTCCGGTTCGCCGATTCATATTGTGTCTTGCTTACTCTTCTTACTTAGAACAAATTTTAAAGTATACAAACTCGTGAGTAGTTGGATCCAAAATGAATGATTGCGCCTTGATAAAGTAGATTAGGATGCTTGATTGCCAGACGTAGAACACCCTTGTATCTCGTAATTGTAGAAGTTAGCGGGATCTGTCAAGTAATCATGTCTCCTTCCCTAATCGGACTCACATGAATATGTAGTAATCTAAGGTTCCGAGTATCCTGCCAAGGTATCCTGATCCTTATGATAATCTGACTTGATAAGCATCCCAATCCCTTTTAACGCTAGCCTTTTGGAGAAATGGAGAAGTAAGGAATTAGGTACCATGGCAAGGTATCCCGATCCTTTTGTAAGTTTGTCCCGGTAGGCAACTTAGGCCACTTTTGCACCAGGCTTCATGGAGGATGGTATTCACCGACCAAGGCAGTAGGAGCGCCATAAGGCTATTTCCTGGTCTTGAAATGGAGGAGTAAGGAATCAGGTACCCTGACGAGGTATCCCGAACCTTCTGTAAGTCTTTCCTGGTGGGCAACTCAGGCCATTTTAGCACCAGGCTTCTTAGAGGAGGGTATTCCCTGACCAAGGCAGCAGGAGAGCCATAAAGCTATTTCCTGGTCTTGAAATGGAGAAGCAAGGAATCAGGTACCCTGACAAGGTATCCCGATCCTTCTGTAAGTCTGTCTTGGTAGGCAACTTAGGCCACTTTAGCATCAGGCTTTGGTCGAACCAAAATTGGTATGATTTTGGCCCTCACTTCCTTCACTTTTTGCTTGATTCTCGGGCAATATCCTATGATTTAATGGTGTGAATTAAGTGTTTTTAGGTATTTATAAAGTTCAGAGGCATTGGAGTAATATTGGTGGCAAAAGGGGCTGAAATTGTAAGAAGTGTGTGTAGATCATTCATCTTCAAATAGGCATATCTCTCTCTTCAGATCAAACCACATTTTAGATTATATATATTCGGAAAGCCCCGAAAGTCTACTTTCTAGCAGTTTTTACGGATTGCAATTCTAAGCCTTCTACAGAAAGTTATTCCCATTTTAGTAACTACTGCGCACTCCCTATCGCCACGGCGACCCTAGGGTGACGCCATGGCGAACTCCAGTTTCTAGAAGCAAAGAATGGACGTTTTTCAAGCCATTTTTTAGGGGTATTCTTGTCCTTTCATGCCCATTTCATACCCTAGCATTTCTAACATATAAATTCACCATTTTATGTTAAGACTTGACATTTCTTGACCACCAAGAAACCTCCTTTCTCCACCATTCCTTATCTCTCCATTTTCTCTTCTACCTAAAACTCAGCATCTAGATTACTCCATCTAAATCATTCCTCTCCTTCCATCTTCTCCACCCATTTCCTTTGTCACTTTCCATATGACTCCACCTATCTAGATAAATCCTCAACACCCACTATTTGCACAAGATTCAAGCAAGGGAGCTTAAGGAAGGATCAAGCTTACAAGAGAGACCCAAAGGTGATTTCTCTCCATTTTACTTCCTTTTATTGTTTGTATTTATGTGCAATTAAAACCCCCATTTTAGGGGATGATTTGAGAGACTTTTTGGACATGAGTATTTATAAAAGCTTTGAATATTATGTTTTCATGATTTAAGTTTTATTTACTTTTGAATTAGATCTTGCACTTGTGTGATTAAATGAGTATTGACACACTTGTTGATTACAATATGTTGTAGGATTTATTTGTGATAAAATTGATTGAGTTATTGACACACTTAATCAATTAAAGCACATAGTGAATAGGATAGGCTTTTGGAGAGGTGATCAACCTCGATTGCCTAGACCATTTGATTGTCACTAACCGATCCCGCTGTGACCCCCTTTCCTTAATCGGTTAGGCATTGTGGTGGGAAGTTGTTTAGGGTTCGTAGTGATGGTCTAAACAACACATTCGAATGAGATCGGTCCTTGATTGTTGATGAGGTCGTTTGTGTACTCAACAAAATAATAAAAATACTAGTTTTTGGTTGATTCTTGAAAACTCTTTTAAAGCCACTTAATCCTTTTAAAATGTGATTTGATAGCAAAATAGTGAGCAAGTTCGTTCCACAGGGAATGGAGTGTTAATTAGATAAATTGACTAATCTTAGAACAATAAAACAAATCATAGAGTTTGATAAATGTGTGGTTTCTAAAGCCACCAATGCTAAACTACTCAAATGAAAATACACAAAAATGTTATGAAAAATAGAATACTCAACACCTTGATAAGAATAGTGATAAAATCAATTAATGAGAGAACTAGGGAATAGATCGATTAACACTTGGATGTGGGTAAGTTACTAGCATCATGAATGTACCAATCTCATTATGTTAACCACTTAGAGGCTTAGATTAGTGGGGTTGATATACCCACCACTAATCTATCCTATCCAATGGGTTCTTAATCACACAAAGATTGTCAATCCACATGTGAATATATAACAAATTATTCCACTCAAGATAGCAATCAACAAGTGATATACAAGTCAATTATAATGAATGAAATCTAATTAAATTGAATGAATAGAACACATAAGAGATTCATTACAAGCTAGACTAAACCCACAACCAATTGTTCCTCAAATCTATCCCCTAGATTAGGGGTTTAGTTACACATAATTGCAATAAATGAAAAGAAGTAAATGATAAGGAAATAACCCTTGGGTCACCTTCTTTAAGCTTAATCCTTCTTCTCCTCTATGCTCCTAGATGCAAGGAATGGAGGTTGAGGAAATGTCTTGGAATGTGGGTGTTTTGGTGGAAAGTTACTAAGGATTTTGGTGGAGAAATGGTGGGATGAGGAATGATGTAGTGAAGTAATCAAGGTTTTGTGTTGAGGGTTGGGTGGATTAGATGAGTTCAAGGAGAGAAATGGAGGATGATGAAAAATGTGCCATGGATGATGATCTAGATCTGAGGTTGAGTTCTCTGAATTTTTTCTCTGATTTTCGATTCTTTGAAAATGAAGAGACGCTCCATATATATACTCACTCATGGACATGTACTGATAACGACTTGATTCGCTGATGTGGAGCCTTGGTCGCTATTTGGTCGCTATGGCGACCATGGAGCGTAAAACGGTTAGATGAAAAGGTCGCTCTGAAAACCATCTTTCTCGCTCTTTGTCAAGTGGCGAACATGACCAAAATGTGTAGAGGTCGCCACTTGTATCCTCTAGGTCGCTCTGGCGACCATAAGTGGCGACCTTGGAAATGTGAAGAGGTCGCCCTTTGTACATCCTCTAGGTCGCTCTGGCGACCATAAGTGGCGACCATGCCTTGAGTGCACTAGGTCGCCACTTGCAAGGGAGGTCGCCAGAGCGACCCCAAGTGGCGACCCCACCTGATTGATTTTTGTGACCTTCTGTCGCCATGGCGCTCAAGTGGCGCCCAAGTGGCGACCTTCTGATGCCTTTGGGAACTCTTCTGTCGCCATGGCGCTCAAGTGGCGACCTCCTTTGCCCAAGTGGCGAAAATGCCCTGTTTCTTCTCATTTGTGAGACATTTTCGCACAAGTCCTCCACCTTCATCTCAATTGCTTCTGAAACCTAATAAAACCTGAAACACTCAATTTAACAACATTAAACACGGGGAAATGCCCGAGAATCAAGCAAAAAGAAACGGAAATGAGGGCCAAAATCATACCAATTTTGGCTTGATCAAATACCCCCAAACCAATCTTTTGCTAGTCCTCGAGCAAACATAATAACAAGCACACCCCCAAAAACATGCATAGAGATATTTCAAAGGTTTTTACTTCAAATGATCAATGTGCGAAGCCAAAATGAAGAGATTAAAACAGTTATGCCATGGTGAGAATTTAAACATGCAAGAGCGTGTATAGTTATGATCAAAAACGTGCCACCTTAGACATAATTGTACGCAATGCGATCTTACATTCAAAATGCCAAAGCTTCAAAGCAAAGGTGCTATTAGTTTAGAATGTAATTCGCTTTGATACTAAATCTCTCCGGATTCTCTCTTCTTTTCTCCAAGACTCCTAGGTTCACTCAAATATGTGCATGTGCAATATGAGTTCATGTTATGGCAACAAATTGATTGCACATGCTAAACATTAAAACGCAATTTCCTGAAAAGTGATCTCATGAATGGAATTGCAAGCCATGAATTAGAAAGAACATGCATCAACCACATTGTACAAAATGGACAATCCTAAAGATCATGAAGGTCTTTTCTTTGGTTGTAATGGGGCCTAAGGTTATGGTGAAACAAAGAATGGAAGAAATGGATATCTAGGGACCTAATGATTTCATTAAGGCATACATTCTAATTCTTAAAGTTCCACAAGATTCCCACATATGTTCACACTTCAAGGTGTCCAAGCTCACAATCACACATGTGTATGCTACTCCTATTTTCAACTTGAGTAGCTCAATTACTTCTCTTCCTTTTCTAGGCCCTTTTGTGCCTAATTTCTTGATTCCTTTTTCTTTGCTTTTCTTTGCTTGCCAATTCTTTTCTTTTCATGCTCTTCATTTTTTTTTTTTTTTCTTTTCTTTTCTCATTTTTTTTTTTTTTTAAGCTTTTGTTTTCTTTTCCATTTTCAAACATCTCTTGATTTGCAAGACTCTTACACACATTCACATGCCTTGGTACACACCTTATATTTATACATTCAAAATTTTACATTGAGTTCCTAAGCCTTAGCGAATCGTTTGGTCCAGGTAGGTCAAGTATTTTAAGGCTATAAGGTTCATGTAGATGTGGTTCATGAAAGAAATGCTTCAAATGTGTTTGGCTTCAAAGGGGCTTGGGAGCACACATATTCAAGTTGGTTGGAAGTGTTTAGGCCAAAAAGGTTTTCACATGCATCGCCTAAAATCATTTCTAAAGATTCGTCCATTAAGCAAAATAAGGCATCCACAAGCAGACCATAATATTCTATGGCAAACAACATTTAGTGCAAATGAGACCAAAACATGCTTGTATGAGTGTTTAGAGTGAGTGTTTAAAGAGTGAATGTTTACAACTCAACGTATGCTTTTTAAAGGCTGTGTTTGTGATCCTCACGGGAATCTCCACTATTAATTCTTAGCCTTCAAGCAAATTTGATCATTCACTCAACATTAAGAGAAAAAGATTAACGCATTTTGTTCAATGACACCCTAAGTGGCATGGTGTTAATCTAAACCAAACACTCACAAACATGCACAATTCCTCACTACATCATGTAAAGAACAATCTCCACAAGCAAAGCATGCTCAAATATGGCAATATCGCAAAAATTTTAGAAATTTTGGCACACAATTCTTTTGAAAGCCAAGTATTATGGTGTTGCGCAAAAGCACCCCCAAACCTAAATTTGACATTGTCCTCAATGTTCAAAGGTGGAAAATAAAAACAACAAGCGCAACCCACTAAGTTTCAAGCAATAATCCAACAAGCACGAGCAAAAACAAAATATTGCATCATCCGGCATATTGCCCTCCAAATATTCATACACAAAATTCCAACAACACATATAACAATAAAGCACAAATGTCCTAAATCCACTACCAAAATCCAATTCACACCCTTATTCTATGCGGAAACAAAATAAAGGCAAAAATGAGAAATAAAGATTAAAGGAAAAGAAATGTGAATAAACATAAATCAACAAAAATATCCAACAAAATAATCCAAAAGTAAAAACATAAAACTAGCAATGTCCCAACAAAATGATAGAAAATGCAAATGATGAAAAGATAAAACAAATCCTAGGAATGCTAGTAGGCCACTACTCTGAATCATCCTCCTCATCCTGCACTACTCTACCCTTCCCTTTCGGGTCCTTCCTTCTCTGCTCCCTAGCTAATGCTGCTCTCCTAGACTGCTCCTCTCTCCATTTCCTCTGTGCGGCTGCCTCATCAATAGGAGGACCTCCCACATAACGGGGCCCCTGATCAGTCAAGGAACGGGCCATGGCCTCCTCCAACTGGGTTGCCTCCTCAACAGCAGACTGTGCAGTCTGAAATACAAAGTCAGGCTCCTCTGTGCTATGTCCTGAAGGTGCAGTGGGGGTAGGTGGAATCACTGTGGCAGGCTTCTTCGGTCTCCTGACATAAGGAGTGAGCTTAAGATCATGGCGGAGGTCTGTAAAGCCTGTGATCACTGTTTCACTCAAATCCTGAATAAGGCTTTCCAACCTCAGCTGCCTGTCCTCCAAGGCCTTCTGCCTTCCCTCAATATCAAGTTTATCAGTATGAAGGATATCAAAATCACCAGTCTGAGTCCTCCTAATGCGCTGTACACCATCTAGAATCCGAAGACCCAACGGCTGCCCATGATCATCACAAATAGGAGTCTCCTCCTCCTCATCATCATCGTCCTCCTCAGGGACTATTCTCTCAAATTCTTCCCTAACACTGGTTTCGGCCTCTGAACTCCGCACTCTCCTACGTTTTCCCCCAGTAGGTATCTCTCCACGCTTAATCATCAAACGTCTCCAGGTGGTCAAGTCCATATCTGACACGGGGGGCTTAAGTATGTCCCCGGAGATATCTACACCCGCCAACTTGCAGGCTTCTGTGATCAAACAAGGGAAAGGGAGGATATCTGTCTCTGATTCATTCCTCCCAATCCGCTGAATCTCCATCTTTATGATAATCCCCACATCAATAGGCTGCCTCTCACTAATACTATGTAGAATCCTGGCTGCCTCAAATGGAACAGTGGACCTATGGGAAACCGGTCTCAGGGAAGAATGGAGGAAAATGTGCCAAAAGGCGTGCTCAATCTTCAAGTTTGCCTGCCTGAGAGGGAACCGCTTCGCCATCCATATGGTCATAGGAGTGATGGTCATCGTGTTTGCAAATTCCACCAAATTCTTTACGTACAAAGGATTCGTGGTGATCCCTTCCACCATCCTCTCACGTAATCCTTCAATTTCTAACAAAGTTGTCCCAAAATAGATGTTAATGTCCGGTGCGTTCAAGTACACGGGAACCCCTCTCACAAGAATGGGACAGCCCCTCATATACTCTCCCGGATTCATTCCCGCATAGAACTCTTTCACCAAACCTTCACTGTAATGTGGCGGAGTAGCCGCTAATCCTCCCCATCCCATGTCATTCACTGTTGTTGGGACAGGGGTATCCCTCAAGCTCTCCAAATCAATGCCCCTCTCAGGCCACATTTTCTTCTCAGCAAAAGTTTCCAAACGATCATCAAAATTTCTGTTCAGTTTGCAGTCGGGAACTACTCTCTTCCTAGGAGTGTGGGTCTTGCTACCCTTGCCCCCCCTTGTTCGGCAACTTCATCTTCAGAGCCATTTTTCACCCCCAAATTCGGACTAACTTTCTGACAGAAATCCGGCAGCACAATGGCACTATAATAACACTCCGGCACTCACCAATGTGCACCACAATCAACCAAAACCACTTCAATACTATCACCATCACTTCTATATGAACAAATCACACAAAAATCCAATCCTAAGCACTAATCACTTCAAATCCCTTCTAGTGTTCTGAGTTACTTTCCTAAGAACCAAATCTCCTTCTTTGAAATTCCGGATCCTTACCCTTTTGTTGAAGTGTCGAACTATCTTACTCTGGTACACTGCCACTTTTTCGACGGTCCTGCTTTGCTTTTCCTCAAGTAAATCCAGATTGGCTCTTAACTTAGCCTCATTATCTTCTGGTTAATAATTTTAGACCCCGAAAGATATGAGCTTATGCTCGATGGGTAAGACCACTTCAGTCCCGAATACTAGTGAGTAGGGGGTCTCCCTCGTTGTAGTTCACCTGGTTGTTCTGTAAGCCCACAGTACATTGGGTAATTTTGCCACCCACAACCCTTTCTTTTGTTGGAGCTTTTTCTTCAGGAGCTTTTTAATGGTCTTGTTGGTAGCTTCAACCAACCCGTTGGTTTGAGGATGAGCCACTGATGCAAAATGGATATCGATGTTATGATGGCCATCGGGGTACCAAAACGGTAGACAATGATCTCCATGACAAAGTTGGTGGTTTTTTCTACGGTTATCCGGGTGAGGGCCTTGGCTTCTACCCATCGAGTAAAGTAATCTATTGCTAACACTGTATGTTTGGCCTGGTCGGGTGTAGTAGGGAGCAGCCCGATCAGGTTTAGTTCCTAGATTGCAAAGGGGTAGGATGTACTGGTTGAGGAGAGTCTTTCTGGTGGGAGATGATGAAGGTTTTCTATTTTCTGACAAGCCTAGTAGGAGCATGCACACTGCTTTGTATCCTGGTGTATAGTCGGCCAGAAATAGCCCATTCTAATTATCTGGTAAGCTAATGTTTCGCCCGATGCATGGTTACCACAGTCCTCTGAGTGTACCTCGTTGAGCGTTCAGCGTACATCGTCGGGATAGATACATTTGAGTAGAGGGAGAGATTTCCCCTTGCGGTAGAGGTATCTATCTATCAGGCAGTACTGGGTAGAGCAATCCTTTTAAGCCGGCGGGCTTGATCCAGATCTGTAGGGAGAGTGTCACTTTGGAGATAGTCTGCTATTAGATCTATCCAACATAGGGAGCGGCCGACTGGGAGGACTTCTACATCTTTAGCTATGCTTGAACGGGGAATCAATTGGAAGGCTACTCCTCTTGGTAAAGCATGCCCTTCTCCTGTTGAAATCTTGGCTAGGACATCTGCGCAGTGGTTCTTTTCTCTGGGAACTTGTTCCATCCTTACACCTTTGAATTTCTTCATTGCTTCTTGAACTTTAGCTAGATATGCCACCATGTTGTCACATTTTGCCTGGTACAACCGCGACACTTGGTTGACCACCAATTGGGAGTCACTCTTGATCAAAAGGTAATCAGCCCCTAAAGCTTCTGCTACTCTCATTCCTACTAGCAAGGCTTCGTATTCCGCCTCATTATTAGTGGTTTTGAATTCAAACCTGAAACAGTGACTGCATTCAGCTCCTTTGGGTTCAATCACGACGATCCCGGCTCCGCACCCCATCTTGTTTGAGGCTCTATCCATGTAAAGGATCCAGATCTTGTTGTCTTTGGGCCAATCTAGATTGGTTTGATCTAGATCCAGGTCTGCTGACTTATTCGGACTTGAAATCGTGCTGAATTCCATTATGAAATCAGCTAGGGCTTGGGCTTTGATCGTGGTTCTTGCCTTGTACTTGATATCAAACTGGGTGAACTCTAGGGCCCATAGAACCAACCTGCCCGACACATCCAGCCTTTGGAGGATTTGTCGCAGAGGTTGGTCAGCGACTACCACAATGGTGTGGGCTTGAAAGTAAGGCTGGAGCTTTCTGGAGGCAGTTACCAAGGCATAGGCGAGCTTCTCTAGGAGGGCATAATTTTTCTCAGACTAAAATTCCCTTAAAGCAATATTGTTTTATACCTAGAGGGGGGGGTGAATAGGTATAGTCCCAAATTCTTCCAATATTCAAAAATGCGGAATATAAGAATGAAATGAATACTTGAAATGATATAACAATTATATAATATGAATCAATTCATGTAAGCATCAATATACAAAAGAATCAATACAAGTGAACATATGGAAGATAAAGAAATATAAAGCGAAAATGAAACACAATGTTTTTACGTGGTAAAACCTCAAAGAGGAAACATCCACGGGTTGAATCCACAACCACCGGCAAAGCAAATCCACTATACGAAAAGGACTTACACAGTCAAAGCTATCAACACTATGATATCCACTTCAAGCTATCAAATCCTAAACAACCCTCGGGCTAGTGATTCACAAAGCCTACTCTCTATCCAAGATGTGTCCTACACCTCTAGAGAGCAACTTCCTATCCAAGACTAAAAAGTCTCTAGGAAGATTTCTTTGCTTAGCAATCTAGATCAAGAGATCCTAGTTAAGCTCTCCTAACTCAACCATCCGGAGTATCAAACTCCTTGCTAAGACTTCTTGCTTAGTTATCCGAATCACCTTGATTCTAACTAAGGCTTCTTGCTTGGCTATCCGGAAACCTTTCCTAGCCAAGTCTTCTTGCTCAAGTCAAAGGCTTCACTCACCTTGACAAGAGACTTCAACCTATTACAAGGCAATGATATAGGTGATGCAAATGATGCAAACACACACAAATAGGGTAAGTAGATCAAACACACTCTATGAACATGCTTAATGATAATCTAGAATATACTATCAACACACAATCACAAATCTATCTAGAAATCAAAGCATGCCAAAACAATAAGAACAAGATTAGAATAGTCAATATATGCCACACAACCCTTAGTTCTTATATCATGAAATTGAATCTAGAAGATAACATGAAGCACATCATACAATCAATTTCTAGAAGCAATTTCAAGCAAAATCAAGTCTAGCAAAAATATGTTCAAGAGAGATCACAAAGCTAAACTCAATTAACTAATCAATTATACAACCATAGCATATGATCCAACATACTTCTCAACATATTTCAACAATCAATTAGAAAGAATCATAGAGATGATCAAGAGAAATTGAAAGAGCAGAAGTTTCACATACAACCAAAAAACCTCGGACTGAAATCAGTGTGCTGGGAAAAATGGCGAAGTCAAATGGCTCTTAAAATGCTTGGTGTTTGTAGCTCTTATCAAGACCAACAATTTTGGCTTTTGAATCACTCGATTTCGAGTTCGTATGAAGAAGTTATGATCAAAATAAGAAAATGAAAATCATGAACATTTCTGCAGAATTTTCCAATTTGATATAGTTCAAGTTATTGGAAATGAAGGGAAGAGAAGGCATTTAAAGGAAGGAGAAGAGGGGCATTTTTGTCCAACAAAAACAAGCCAAACCAGCCTTGTCCCCATGTGGGGCACGTGTGCCACACGGGACCAGAGGGCATGTTGGGCCGTGTGGCACACGGCCTCCACACGTGGGTGGCCATGGTACTCCTCCCGCGCACCTCTCACGTTCTTCAGCCGTATTCGGGCATCCGAACTCCGATTTTGAATCCGTTTTTGGATTACAAATCGTGACTCCCTCACGCACAATGATGACTATAAAAATTTGACAAATGGTTGAGAATTCATCTCGGAAAACGATGACGAACACAACTCAACAAATGAGAATGAAAAGTAGCGTAGCTACATCGTTTGGACTCGAAACTTAACATATGAGTAACCGAAATGACTGGGACTCAATAAGGAATCAATTAAGATCATGTACAAGTCCAAAACATAAGAAACACGAACATAAAAACACAAGTTCACTTATGAATGCCATTTCCTAGACATTTGAGTTCAATGCATGAGCATACAAAATCATGTGAATGTGTTATATAAATGGTGCACAATGATGTAGGGACATTTATGAATGATTTGTGTGTGTGTGCCTAATGCCTTGCAAGAGGAAGAAGAATCTTGATACCTTAGCATCAAATATGCGATGTTCCCCTTGAAGACGAGATTTGCACAAGATGTTGCTTCTTCGCCTTTGAGGCTTCTTTCTTCCAAGAATCACCTAAGCAACAACTAATACAAATAAAGAGAGTTTTGCAATGGAATCAAGCCAACACAAATAAAAGACCTTACACAGACTTAGTGAAAGCCCGGCTCACGTAATAAAATGGTCTTTGCACCCCTTCACTGCACTCCTTCACTAGGGCTCCGCTGGTAGTAGCTTCTGAGTGTAGGGAAAAATTGTACCCGCAGCGGAAGCGAGACTAAAAAAAAATAGTTTGAGTAGATTTTAAAAATTTTCCAATTTTATGAACCTTAAACCCTTTTGATTAATTAAAGATATAAAAATAAACAAAAGATTAATACCTCTTGTCGCGTGATCCGATTGACTTGCGTCGATGGTAATCCGCAAGATCTTCAATCCTAGCACGAACATGGATCACCTAGGAGCGTGCTCTCCCTTTCTTTGAATTGCAAACCTGTGATTGGATTAAACAAACTTTTCTTGATTCGTTAGTCCCAAAAACAATCTAAAGGAACCTAAGATTATTCCGGTCACTTTTGAGTTCTCAATCTTATGATCGAAACTCGCGTGAACCTTAATCGATATAGTATATACAAGCTTATTAATGAACAAGCAAACAATATACCATCAAAGAATAATCTTTGTTCCTTTTGTTTTTAGTAGAATAATAGATCTCTAACTATGAGTTGAGAAGAAGAAGAAGAAGAAATAAAATTTCTGCACATAAACCCTTGGCTGGCCGAAAATCATCAATAGCCTTATGTGTGGCAAATTTTCTTTTTCTCTTTCTTAACTAGGGTGGCCGAATTCTTTTACCAAAACCAATTAGGGTTGCCGCAATTATTACTCCTAAAATATTGGAGATTTAGTTGCACCCTAATTCCTATTTTGTTTAAGATTTCCAAACCCTAATCAAACTCATAAATCTTTTTATTCCTTATTTGACTAAAATAAAAGACTTCTTATTTGATTTAATAAATAAAATTAATTATTTATTTCCTTGTCAAACAAGTCTTTTAATTTAAGTATACTACTACCAATAGTATACCAATAGGAATCATATTTCCTATTCAGAAAAGATTTGTTTCTTAATTAAACAATTAATTAATAAATTAATTAATTCTTATTTAATTAAACAATGAAAACAAAATAATATTTAAGGCTTTTAAATCACCTTGCCGCCCCACATGTATATATTGGGCCAAATATTATTTTTCTTATTTCATTAAATCCATAGGACTTTAAATAAAAAGCCCACATGTGACCTAGACCCATTCTTACTAAAAGAAACAAGCCCACATGTCATCCATTAATATATAAATATAATTTAGCAGCCCATTACATAAATAATGTGCAAATTATATTCTTAATATATTAAATGCAATTCTAGATGGACCCTAAATTGGTCCGGTAGAATATATCAAGTGATCCATGCAAGTCCGTGTGGATTGGGGATCTTGGCGGGCTATCTAAATTTAAGCTCCAATAGACATAACCTAATCACAATCAACAAATGATTCACTTAGGTCTGATCCATTAATTTTAGCTCATTCCACTAAAGAGCTAAAATTGAACTCTTAAATAAAGACAGAAAAGGAAGATGCTTCCTTATTCATACCCTAGACAATCATATTGGAGATAGTGTATCCTCGTGATTAATATCAGTAATTGCCAAGAGTTCATAGACCGCCTATAACTCTCCAAGTTACCATATTTACTCATATGACCACGTTTTGAACTTGGATATTTTGACTTGTCCAGAAGCCATGTTTTCAATAGACACTATGGAAAACTCAACGTTGAGATTTAATATCCAATTACCTCAAAACATCCATATGATGATATTATACTCTCATTTAAAAAATGGAGCCACGATGTCCATATCTATAAATGAAGTCCTCTATCGATTAACAAATGAATATCACCAAACTATCGAGGATAGACTATGCGATATAATCGTACTCATTGATAGCTCAAATGATATCACCTGCAACCGTAAGTCCATCATTTATCTCAGGATTAAGATAGACTCTCCGATTGTCCTGATAATGAAATTACTTTTATCTATTGACGGTTATAGATAAAGTATTTCATTTTGATCCAGTTCAATGCACCCAGTGCACTAGACTCTTTTGCTCGAAGACACTCCGATGATTTTAGACTCATCATATCTCATTTGATCCCACTCAAATGCTAGCAAAAGAATTCTACAACTTTAACAAGATAAAGGTGCCCAACCTTTAACTTAAGTTGTGAACAATATTCAAGACTAACTAAAGAATTGTGTCTACCACATACATATCCAAATGTATGAACAATTCTTCTTTTCTCATAGTCTTTAGACCTTATGATTATTTACTTTAACAATTATAATATTCAACTATAAATGCTATAATATTTGTTTAAACCAGAAATCACTTTATTAATATGAAACAGATTGTTAAATACAATATTACACTCTTGCTATTGAGCATAATCCTAACAATCTCCCACTTGCGCTATAGCAAATGAGTCATATCTCTCATGCCCATGTTCTCTAGGTGCCCATCGAAACTCTTCTGAGGTAGAGCCTTTGTGAAGGGATCTGCTAGATTTTCTGCTGACGCGATTTTGGTAATCGTCACGTCACCTCTTTGAACAATCTCCCTTAAAAGATGATATTTCCTTTCAATGTGTTTACCTCTCTTGTGACTTCTTGGTTCTTTCGAATTAGCCACTGCTCCACTGTTGTCACAGTAGATAGTGATTTGCTTATTCGCACTAGGAACCACTTCCAAGTCAATCAAGAATTGGCGGAGCCAAACAGCCTCTTTGGCAGCGTCGCATGCAGCAACATACACAGCTTCCATGGTGGAATCAGCAATACAAGATTGCTTGATACTCCTCCATATAACTGCTCCTCCTCCAATAGTAAACACAGCCCCTGATGTGGATTTTCTGGAGTCAGAATCTGATTGAAAATCAGAATCTGTATACCCAACGGGAATCAAATCCCCTCAAGAGTATACAAGCATATTATCTCTCGTTCTCTTGAGATACTTGAAAATATGCTTGACTGCCGTCCAGTGATCAGGACCAGGCTTCGATTGAAACCTGCTAACTATGCCAACAGCAAAACAAATATCTGGTCTAGTGCAGAGCATTGCATACATGAGACTTCCAACTGCCGAGGCATATGGAACTCTACTCATGAACTGCTCTTCATGCTCATTCTTAGGAACTTGTTCCTTAGAAAGCTTGATTCCATGTCTAAAAGGTAACATACCTTTCTTGGAATCCTGCATGGAAAACCTAGACAAGATTTTGTCTATGTATGAAGCTTGGGACAATGCAATCGTTCTATTCTTTCTATCCCTTATAACTTGGATACCTAGAATAAAACTTGCTTCTCCTAAGTCCTTCATATCAAATTGTTTTGCTAACCATTCTTTTACTGATGTCAATACACCTACATCGTTTCCGATGAGTAGTATATCATCAACATAAAGAATCAGGAAAACCAACTTGTCGCCTTTAATCCTTTTGTATACACAAGGTTCGTCAAGATTCTGAATAATTCCAAAACCTTTGACAGCTTGATCGAACCTTATGTTCCAGGATCTGGATGCTTGCTTTAATCCATATATGGATTTCTGCAACTTGCATACCTTTTCCATTTGGCCATTTTCAATGAATCCCTCTGGTTGCATCATGTAGATGCTTTCGTCAAGACTTCCATTAAGGAAATCTGTCTTGACGTCCATTTGCCAAATCTCTAGATCTAAAGATGCTGCAATGGATAAGAGTATCCTAATGGATTTAAGCATGGCCACAGGAGAGAAGGTTTCCTCGTAATCGATACCTTCTTTCTGTGTTTACCCTTTAGCTACCAATCTAGCTTTAAAGGTTTCCACCTTTCCATCCATACCTCTTTTCCTCTTGTATACCCACTTGCACCCAATGGGTTTTATCCCTTTAGGCAAGTCTACAAGGGACCAGACTTTGTTATTGAACATAGATTCAATCTCAGATTGCATTGCCTTTTGCCAATGGCAACTATCAACATCCTCCATAGCTTCCTTGTACATATAGGGATCATCGTCGTCCGGGAGATTCTCCATTGATTCTCCCAGACCGATGTATCTTTCGGGTTGTGTTCTAACCCTCCCACTACGACGAGGAATGGTAGGTTGTTGATCTTGTGTTGGATCGGAACTTACAATTGGGTTTGATTGTGTAACCTCTCGTGGAATTGTATCTCCTGACATGTCATTCAGGACAATTCTACTTCTAGGCACAAAATCATTCATATAGTCCTTTTCCAAAAATTTAGCATTTGTCGAAACAAATACTTTAAGATCTGAAGGACTACAAAAATAATATCCTTTAGTTTCTTTCGGATACCCTACAAATATACACGTTTCTGAACGGGACTCCATCTTTTCTGTCTTTCCTTTTAACACATGCGCAGGACAACCAAATATCCTTAAGTGTTGTAAACTAGGCTTGCGCCCAGTCCACAACTCATGCGGTGTTTTAAGAACAGACTTAGATGGTACATCGTTTAGAATGTATATTGCAGTTTGTAAAGCATATCCCCAGAAAGAAATAGGAAGTGTTGAATAACTCAACATAGACCTAACCATATCCAAAAGAGTTCTATTTCTCCTTTCTGCTACCCCATTTTGTTGAGGTGTACCTGGTGCAGAAAACTGAGAAACTATCCCATTATCAACAAGATATTGCTGAAACTCACCAGATAGATATTCTCCACCACGATCAGATCTCAAGATTTTTATGTGTTTCTCAAGCTGATTTTCCACTTCAGCTTTAAATGCTTTGAACATGTCAAAAGCATCCGACTTATGTCGCATGAGATACACATAGCCAAATCTTGAGTAATCATCTGTGAAAGTGATGAAGTACTCATATCCACCTCAAGCTTGAATGCTCATAGGTCCACATACATCAGTGTGTATCAATCCTAAACATTCAGTAGCTCTGGCACCTTTGGCAGAGAACGTCCTTTTGGTCATTTTACCTTCCAAACAAGATTCACAAGTTGGTAGATCATCAACCTTTAAGTCACTCAAAGGTCCGTCACTTACCAATCTTTTAATCCTATTAAGGTTAATATGACCTAGGCGTAAATGCCATAGATAGGTTTCATCTTTTGATAATTTAACTCTTTTATGATCAGGTTCCGTTATTTCTGTGTCTAACGAGTGAGAGATATTTCTATACAAAAAGTATAGACCGTTTTCCAATGTACCTTTGCAAATAACTTTGTCATTCTTACTAATAATAAAAACTTTATTAAAAGTAACCGAATATCCAAATTTATCCAAACAAGAAACTGAAATTAAATTCCTCTTGAATTGAGGTACATAATAAACGTCTATTAAATTTAAATGCTTTCTAGAATCCAAACAAACTCTAATATCTCCCACTGCACTTGCAGACACTAACGTTCTATTGCCCAAGTGTAAATTGATTTCATTCTTACTCAGCTTTCTCCTTTCTTGGAACCCCCATAAGGAATAACAAACATGATTATTGGCTCCAGAGTCTACGATCCAAGAATCTGTAGAATCTGCCAGAAAAACATGTTTCAAGATAATTCGCATTACCTTGTTCCTTCTTATTCTGAGACTTTGGGCAATTACTTTTCCAATGTCTCTTTTCACCACAAAAGAAGCACTTCCTTTTGATCTTGGTTACTTTCTTAGTCTCTTTCTTGGTAGGCCCAAGTTGCCTTTTCTTCTATTATTCCTTGACCTTCTGACGGGTCTTAATAGTAGCAACTTTACCAACCATATGAATCTCTTTTAGAGACATCATCATATCAGCAGCAGACCCTATTCCTTCATGCTGTTGTTGCAACACGTCGGAGATGGTAGCCATTTGGCCATCTCATTAGAGGTCTTCCACTGCTCATACTTGTCTCATTACATTAGATTCATTAGTAAGAGCAGGTGGTTTAGGAGTAGTTAGAACAAAATTTATATTTTTCCAGCTTGCAGCAACAACCCAATTTTCCTTTTCCATGTGACATAATTATTACCGGTTAAAGTTTTATCTTTCAGGATGTTCATAAGTGATGGGGTCATGATTTCTTAATTAAACAAAAATTAATATAAGTAAATAATCATTATAAAGCACTTTAAATATTTATCTTGAATTAAATGAATAACTCAATCATAAAAATTCAACGGTGATCTAACACCCATAAATGTTACGCCTCCTTTGGGAGTTCGCACCATTTACTAGTTAGACTAGGTCCCACCTAATTGTTAACATAACAACCAGCGTTTTCAATTTTAGCCTTGCAATTTTACTGACAAGAACTCTTTGGAGGATATCAATAAAATTACATTGAGTGTGTTACCAAGATATCGACCCTCAATTTTCTCTCACGAAAATCCCTCCTTTGGAAGTAGATCTCGTTTGAGTCCATTGTCTAGTCTATCCTTGTAAGGAAGTATATTGCTTAATTCCATTCATGGACGCCCCTTTGGGGGATTACCAAAAAATAATTAAGCTCAACTAATCTTGGAAGCCACAGGTGTTACAAAAACACCTTCTCCCACTCAATTATTTAAGGCGTGTGATTAAATCCCATAGAATGATTTACCAAGTTATCTAGATGCCAATTTAGATACCTAAATCATTCAATGCATGTTCATACCAAAAGAGATATATGAGTGGCACTCCTATTCTATATGTCATGTTATCATACAACAACAAATATTGTAATATTTAAGCATAAAATAAATAGCAACAATTTTGGCCCATCCTAGAAAAACAAGTAAATTACATTGAAATAGAAATACAAGATCTTCGAGTGGCCCATCAACCATAAGCCCATCCTCCGGCCTCCCTCCTCGGGATTGCACGGCCACAACCCCACGTAAGGGGCTGCCATGCACAGCCCATAGGCCTTGCATGGCTGCCGTGCGCAGCCCTCTTGGTTGCAAGGCTGTCGTGCGCAGCCCACTTGATTTCGGGCATGCCATGCGCAGCCCAATCCACTCCTAGGGTGCGCACGGTGCTCGTTCTCGGTTCCGGTTGCTTCGTTTCTTCGATGTAGAACGTGTTACAATTTCATTTAAACAAATAAATTACTGCATAAATTTTTTTTATTTTTTTTTTTCATGACAGTAAAAAAATACTGCACATTATAATAAATAATACATTAAAAAACTGCAGCAATTTTTAATACATAAAAAAAATGTCTAGCAACTACCAAGAAGGAATTATGGCGATGATAGACCACCCTTCTTGTTACAATTCCAAAACCAAAAATACATTGAAAATCTAGGACCAAAATCGAGCAATAACAATCCACATATAAAACATATATAAAGCCATACATCACATGTAATTATATATGCGAATACCTAGAGTGTCATCTCTTTCTAAACATGCATAATCACAATAAAAAGAAATCGATCCACGTATATATACATTAATTAATTAAAAGGGTTCAACCAGGGCTCTGATACCAATTGTAGGGAAAAATTGTACCCGCAGCGGAAGCGAGACTAAAAAAAAAATAGTTTGAGTAGCTTTTAAAATTTTTTAAATTTTATGAACCTTAAACCCTTTTGATTAATTAAAGATATAAAAATAAACAAAAGATTAATACCTCTTGTCGCGTGATCCGATTGACTTGCGTCGATGGTAATCCGCAAGATCTTCAATCCTAGCACGAACGTGGATCACCTAGGAGCGTGGTCTCCCTTTCTTTGAATTGCAAACCTGTGATTGGATTAAACAAACTTTTCTTGATTCGTTAGTCCCAAAAACAATCTAAAGGAAACCTAAGATTATTCCGGTCACTTTTGAGTTCTCAATCTTATGATCGAAACTCGCGTGAACCTTAATCGATATAGTATATACAAGCTTATTAATGAACAAGCAAACAATATACCATCAAAGAATAATCTATGTTCCTTTTGTTTTTAGTAGAATAATAGATCTCTAACTATGAGTTGAGAAGAAGGAGAAGAAGAAATAAAATTTCTGCACATAAACCCTTAGGCTGGCCGAAAATCATCAATAGCCTTATATGTGGCAAATTTTCTTTTTCTCTTTTTTTTAACTAGGGTGGCCGAATTCTTTTACCAAAACCAATTAGGGTTGCCGCAATTATTACTCCTAAAATATTGGAGATTTAGTTGCACCCTAATTCCTATTTTGTTTAAGATTTCCAAACCCTAATCAAACTCATAAATCTTTTATTCCTTATTTGACTAAAATAAAAGACTTCTTATTTGATTTAATAAATAAAATTAATTATTTATTTCCTTGTCAAACAAGTCTTTTAATTTAAGTATACTACTACCAATAGTATACCAATAGGAATCATATTTCCTATTCAGAAAAGATTTGTTTCTTAATTAAACAATTAATTAATAAATTAATTAATTCTTATTTAATTAAACAATGAAAACAAAATAATATTTAAGGCTTTTAAATCACCTTGCCGCCCCACATGTATATATTGGGCCAAATATTATTTTTCTTATTTCATTAAATCCATAGGACTTTAAATAAAAAGCCCACATGTGAACTAGACCCATTCTTACTAAAAGAAACAAGCCCACATGTCATCCATTAATATATAAATATAATTTAGCAGCCCATTACATAAATAATGTGCAAATTATATTCTTAATATATTAAATGCAATTCTAGATGGACCCTAAATTGGTCCGGTAGAATATATCAAGTGATCCATGCAAGTCCGTGTGGATTGGGGATCTTGGCGGGCTATCTAAATTTAAGCTCCAATAGACATAACCTAATCACAATCAACAAATGATTCACTTAGGTCCGATCCATTAATTTTAGCTCATTCCACTAAAGAGCTAAAATTGAACTCTTAAATAAAGACAGAAAAGGAAGATGCTTCCTTATTCATACCCTAGACAATCATATTGGAGATAGTGTATCCTCGTGATTAATATCAGTAATCGCCAAGAGTTCATAGACCGCCTATAACTCTCCAAGTTACCATATTTACTCATATGACCACGTTTTGAACTTGGATATTTTGACTTGTCCAGAAGCCATGTTTTCAATAGACACTATTGAAAACTCAACGTTGAGATTTAATATCCAATTACCTCAAAACATCCATATGATGATATTATACTCTCATTTGATAAATGGAGTCACGATGTCCATATCTATAAATGAAGTCCTCTATCGATTAACAAATGAATATCACCAAATTATCGAGGATAGACTATGCGATATAATCGTACTCATTGATAACTCAAATTTATTACTTTTATCTCAGGATTAAGATATACTCTCCGATTGTCCTGATAATGAAATTACTTTTATCTACTGACGGTTATAGATAAAGTATTTCATTTTGATCCAGTTCAATGCACCCAGTGCACTAGACTCTTTTGCTCGAAGACACTTCGATGATTTTAGACTCATCATATCTCATTTGATCCCACTCAAATGCTAGCAAAAGAATTCTACAACTTTAACAAGATAAAGGTGCCCAACCTTTAACTTAAGTTGTGAACAATATTCAAGACTAACTAAAGAATTGTGTCTACCACATACATATCCAAATGTATGAACAATTCTTCTTTTCTCATAGTCTTTAGACCTTATGATTATTTACTTTAACAATTATAATATTCAACTATAAATGCTATAATATTTGTTTAAACCAGAAATCACTTTATTAATATGAAACAGATTGTTAAATACAATATTACACTCTTGCTATTGAGCATAATCCTAACAAGTCTGTCCTGGTAGGCAACTTAGGCCACTTTAGCACCAGGCTTCTTGGAGTAGGGTATACCCCGACCTAGGCAGCAGGAGCGCCAAAAGGCTATTTCCTGGTCTTAAAGTGAAGAAGTAAGGAATCGGGTACCCTGGCGAGGTATCCTGATCCTTCTGTAAGTCTGTCCTGGTAGGCAACTTGGGCCACTTTAGCACCAGGCTCCTTGGAGGAGGGTATACCCCGACCAGGGAAGCAGGAGCGCCATTAGGCTTTTTCCTGGTCTTGAAATTGAGAAGTAAGGAATCAAGTACCCTGGCGAGGTATCCTGATTCTTTTATAAGTCTGTCCCGGTAGGCAACTTATAACACTTTAGCACCAGGCTTCTTGGAGAAGGGTATACCCAAACCAAGGCAGTAGGAGCGCCATAAAGCTATTTCCAGGTCTTGAGGCGATTCAGAAATGGTGAAAAACATGTAGAATGAACATCACGTCAGAGATATTGGAGAATGAAGTAGGAGACATTGCATAATAGACACAGGAGAATCATGTGAAGAAACTTGTTTTATTGAATTTCCCAAGCAGTATAATATAAATTTGGGGTGCGTATAACAGCCGATATAAGTTAAATTTCTAAGCATAGAACTTCCTGAGGTGATCGGCGTTCCATGTATGATCCACTGGGTACCCCTTTATGTCTTCCAACTTGTAGGCATCACCCCGAAGCATTGCTTTTATCAGGTAAGGTCCTTCCCAGCTAGGAGCTAGCACCCTATCGGACCTCCTTCGTGTGTTCTGTGTTACTTTCCTAAGAACTAAATCTCCTTCTTTCAAATTCCGGATTCTTAGGCTATCTTACTCTAGTACACTACCACTTTTTCGGCGGTTCTACTTTGTTTTTCCTCAAGTAGATCCAGACTGGCTCTTAACTTAGCCTCATTATCTTCCAGTTCATAATTTTGGACCCGGAAAGATATGAGCTTATGCTCGATGGGCAAGACCGCCTTAATCCCGAAGACTAACGAATAAGGGGTCTCCCCTGTGGCAGTCCTCTTGGTTGTCCAATAAGCCCATGGCACGTTGGGTAACTCTTCAACCCATAATCCTTTCTTCTTTTGGAGTTTTTTCTTTAGGAGCTTTTTAAGGGTTTTGTTGATAGCTTCGACCAATCCATTGGTTTGAGGATGAGCTACTGATCTAAAACGGAGATCAATGTTCTGGCCTTCATAGAATTGTCTGAACTTTGTGTTGTCATACTGCTTTCCCAGATCAGTTATGATGGCTAGCAGGATATAAAAACGGCAAACAATGTTCTCCTTGACAAAGCTAGTGGTCTTTTCTTTAATTATCCGAGTAAAGGCCATGGCTTCCACCCATCGGGTAAAGTAATCTATTGCTACCACTGCATGTTTGGCCTGGCCGGGTGTAGTAGGGAGTGGCACGATTAGGTCTAGTCCCTAGATTGCAAAGGGGGAGGGTGTACTGATTGAGGAGAGTCTTTCCGGTGGGAGATGATGGAGGTTTGCTATTTTTTGACAAGCCTCGCAGGATCGTGCAAACTGCTTTGCATCCTGGTGTATAGTCGGTCAGAAGTAGCCCATTCTAATTATTTGATAGGCTAGTGTTTCACCCGATGCATGATTTCCAAAATACCCTGAGTGCACCATGTCGAGTGCCCAATATGCATCGTCTGGGTGAAGACATCTGAGTAGGGGAAGAGATTTCCCTTTACGGTAGAGGTACCCATCCACCAGGCAGTACCGGGTATCGATTCTTTTAAGCCTGCAGGCTTGAACCGAATCTGCAGGGAGAGTGTCACTTTGGAGGTAATCCGCTATTAGATCCATCAAACATGAGGAGCGGCTGACTGGAAGGAACTCAATGGCCTTAGCTATGCTGGAATGGGGAATCAGCTGTAGGGGCATTCCTCTTAGTAAAGAATGCCCTTCTCCTGCAGTGATCTTGGCCAGGACGTCTGCCTGGTGATTCTTTTCCCGGGGTACTTGTTCCATCCTTACACCTTTGAATTTCTTCATTGCTTCTCGGACTTTAGCCAAATATGCCACCATTGTAGGGAAAAAATATCGAAGTACACGCAGCGGAAGCGAGACTAAAAAAATAGTTTGAGTAGCTTTTAAAATTTTTCCAATTTTATGAACCTTAAACCCTTTTGATTAATTAAAGATATAAAAATAAACAAAAGATTAATACCTCTTGTCGCGTGATCCGATTGACTTGCGTCGATGGTAATCCGCAAGATCTTCAATCCTAGCACGAACGTGGATCACCTAGGAGCGTGGTCTCCCTTTCTTTGAATTGCAAACCTGTGATTGGATTAAACAAACTTTTCTTGATTCGTTAGTCCCAAAAACAATCTAAAGGAACCTAAGATTATTCCGGTCACTTTTGAGTTCTCAATCTTATGATCGAAACTCGCGTGAACCTTAATCGATATAGTATATACAAGCTTATTAATGAACAAGCAAACAATATACCATCAAAGAATAATCTATGTTCCTTTTGTTTTTAGTAGAATAATAGATCTCTAACTATGAGTTGAGAAGAAGAAGAAGAAGAAATAATATTTCTGCATATAAACCCCTTGGCTGGCCGAAAATCATCAATAGCCTTATATGTGGCAAATTTTCTTTTTTTCTCTTTCTTAACTAGGGTGACCGAATTCTTTTACCAAAACCAATTAGGGTTGCCGCAATTATTACTCCTAAAATATTGGAGATTTAGTTGCACCCTAATTCCTATTTTGTTTAAGATTTCCAAACCCTATTCAAACTCATAAATCTTTTTATTCCTTATTTGACTAAAATAAAAGACTTCTTATTTGATTTAATAAATAAAATTAATTATTTATTTCCTTGTCAAACAAGTCTTTTAATTTAAGTATACTACTACCAATAGTATACCAATAGGAATCATATTTCCTATTCAGAAAAGATTTGTTTCTTAATTAAACAATTAATTAATAAATTAATTAATTCTTATTTAATTAAACAATGAAAACAAAATAATATTTAAGGCTTTTAAATCACCTTGCCGCCCCACATGTATATATTGGGCCAAATATTATTTTTCTTATTTCATTAAATCCATAGGACTTTAAATAAAAAACCCACATGTGAACTAGACCCATTCTTACTAAAAGAAACAAGCCCACATGTCATCCATTAATATATAAATATAATTTAGCAGCCCATTACATAAATAATGTGCAAATTATATTCTTAATATATTAAATGCAATTCTAGATGGACCCTAAATTGGTCCGGTAGAATATATCAAGTGATCCATGCAAGTCCGTGTGGATTGGGGATCTTGGCGGGCTATCTAAATTTAAGCTCCAATAGACATAACCTAATCACAATCAACAAATGATTCACTTAGGTCCAATCCATTAATTTTAGCTCATTCCACTAAAGAGCTAAAATTGAACTCTTAAATAAAGACAGAAAAGGAAGATGCTCCCTCATTCATACCCTAGACAATCATATTGGAGATAGTGTATCCTCGTGATTAATATCAGTAATCGCCAAGAGTTCATAGACCGCCTATAAGTCTCCAAGTTACCATATTTACTCATATGACCACGTTTTGAACTTGGATATTTTGACTTGTCCAGAAGCCATGTTTTCAATAGACACTATCGAAAACTCAACGTTGAGATTTAATATCCAATTATCTCAAAACATCCATATGATGATATTATACTCTCATTTGATAAATGGAGCCACGTTGTCCATATCTATAAATGAAGTCCTCTATCGATTAACAAATGAATATCACCAAATTATCAAGGATAGACTATGCGATATAATCGTACTCATTGATAACTCAAATGATATCACTTGCAACCATAAGTCCATCATTTATATCAGGATTAAGATAGACTCTCCGATTGTCCTAATAATGAAATTACTTTTATCTACTGACGGTTATAGATAAAGTATTTCATTTTGATCCAGTTCAATGCACCCAGTGCACTAGACTCTTTTGCTCGAAGACACTCCGATGATTTTAGACTCATCATATCTCATTTGATCCCACTCAAATGCTAGCAAAAGAATTCTACAACTTTAACAAGATAAAGGTGCCCAACCTTTAACTTAAGTTGTGAACAATATTCAAGACTAACTAAAGAATTGTGTCTACCACATACATATCCAAATGTATGAACAATTCTTCTTTTCTCATAGTCTTTAGACGTTATGATTATTTACTTTAACAATTATAATATTCAACTATAAATGCTATAATATTTGTTTAAACCAGAAATCACTTTATTAATATGAAACAGATTGTTAAATACAATATTACACTCTTGCTATTGAGCATAATCCTAACAACCATGTTATCACCTTTTGCCTGGTACACCTCCGACACCTGGTTGACCACCAACTGGGAGTCACTTTTAATCAAGAGGAAATCAGCCCCTAGGGTTTCTGCTACTCCCATTCCTGCTAGCAAGGCCTCGTATTCCACTTCGTTATTAGTGGCTTTAAATTCAAATCTGAAACAGAGACTGCATTCGACTCCTTCCGGGTTAATTACGATGACCCCGGCTCCAGACCATGACTAATTTGAGGCTCCATCCGTGTAAAGGACCCAGGTCTTGTTACCTTCTTGCCATTCTGGAATAGTTGATTTTGAATTCGGGGCTATTGTCATATCCGGGTCTAAGATCGTGCTGAATTCCATTATGAAATCAGCTAAGGCTTGAGCTTTGATCATGGTTCTCACCTTGTTTTTGATGTGAAACTGGGTGAGCTCTAGGGCCCACAGGACTAATCTGCCAGACACATCTGGTCTTTAGAGGAATTGCGGCAAGGGTTGGTCAGTGACTACCACAACAGTGTGAGCTTGGAAGTAAGGCCGGAGCTTCCTTGATGCAGTTATCAAGGCATAGGCGAGCTTCTCTAGGAGGGTATTGTTAACCACCAAATTTGGTGAAGGACCAAAGAAGAATTTTCCACCTCAACACAAGGAGGACATAGGAGTCCAGACACCATCCGGCTACCCCGATGGAGGGGGACCCTGACTGATCCGGGTGCATACCCCCTCCAGCGGGGTCTGGCCCAGCCTTTCCCTGGTTTTTCAAGGACCCCGCCAGCATCTTGATTCATAAGCATCATCTCCAGCAGGAAGACTCGTTAAAACCTGCAACAGGGTCCAACCCAAGCATACCTTGGCCTCCTATGAACCCCGTAGCACCCCGACACGAAGTTCCACTAAGCATCCTGCTATGGTACTAGCGAAACATCCCCCTACTTCATCAGCAGGATGCCTACTGGCTCACACTTTCTGATATAGCAAGCCCGCCAAGCAGAAAGATATAAATCAGCAAAATTCTCACACCAGAAATTAGAAGCTCCATAAGACTTATTAAAACGCCATCATCCAGTCAAAACAAAGGAGGTGTACTCCTTCCCACCAGAGAGTCCTATTTTGAACCGGTCAACTCAGTCAGAGTCCTTCTAAGAATGAAAGATTTAATCACGAGATCGTCTCCTCCTAGGAAGGAAGGGCTGGATTCTGTACGTAAAAGCTCTAAGATTATATCCTAGAAAGAAGGAGGTCTAGCAATCGCCAGAACCCTAGACCGAAATTATAGAAGTGCATGGCAAGCAACATGACCTATATATACAACAGTTTATTCACCAAATAAAGGGGGGGGGGGGGGGGTGGAAAGGATCATCTCCAAAAAACCCTACGACCAAGTTCTACTTATCGACATGTACAAACACTCCATCACCACCATCACCATCACCCATTAAATCTCCATATCTTACTGGATACCCTTACTGTAAACCCTGGAAAGCATAGTTCTTATATTTGTAAGGCAAAGTGACGATTAATAAAAATTAATTGCTTTCTATTTTCTTGTGATCCATATCATATTCGCATTGTCAAGGATATAGTCGGTATCGAACTACTTGATACCCTTCCGACTGGGATCATTCTTGATCTTGGTCCCCCTTTAAGTCATTATTTGGAATATCATCCCATTGACAATTTTTCGATAACACTTTTGGCACCGTCTGTGGGAAATCATCCCAACCATTGTTCAGAATAGCCTATTTCCAGCCAGAGATATTCAGAATGAGACTCCGATCCTCCTAGGGTCATCCCGAGCCATCAGGACTCTAGTCCCTCACTTCCACTGAAAGAGCCCAGAGGCGGGGTAAAGGCACTAGGAATGAGAATCCTCCACCAGTGCCCCCACAAGTTATAGGCCCTGTGCCTCAAGACCCCGCTAGGTAGGAAGTCAATCGAGATGTCTTAGAACAGCACGCTGCAGCATACATAGAAGCTATCCGACTCTGGATGATAGCTCAGGGGATCCCCTTTGAAGCAGCTAGGATCCTAGGAGATGCTGGCCCAAGTGTCCGGGTACTAGTTTTTGATCGATTGGGTCCACCTCTCCCAGTCCGACAGGCGGAACTCAGACCCAGACTAGTGAAGTCCGCAATTGAGGTTCCTCCTAGGAGGGTTCAGTCCCCACCAAAACCAAGGACAAAGGAGAGAGATCCACATCCAGTTTCGGAAGAAAGCACCAAATCTGGAAAGAGTTCCAAAGAAAAGCATTAGAGAGCAAAGCAAAAGGAGGTAGTCATTGATTCAGAATCTTCGAATGAAGAGGTTTTAGTAGCCCGATCCGGAACCAAGAAATCTCAGCACCTGAAGGATCAGATGACAAGGATGGCGAAAGAGTTGGAGTAGTTAAAGAAGGGAAAGCATCAAGGAATCCAGAAGAACCCCTTGGGCGAGATGAATGCACCTTTGTCAAAAAGAGTCAGGGAGGCAGGATTACCCCTCAAATTCAGGATGCCTTCAGAGAAGTATTCCGGGACAGAGGACCTTGTCAGCCACCTGGAAAGCTTTGTCCACCAGATGGAGATTCAAAGTGCGACCATGCTAGCCATGTGCAAAATGTTTCCTTCAACCTTGACTGACTGTGCGAAGACATGGTTCAGAAAGTTACTACCAGGTAGTGTCGATTCTTTTTCTAAACTCACCAAAGCTTTCTGTGCACAGTTTCAGGGGATCAAATCCCATCCCAAGGATCCTATCTTGCTGTAATACGTGGTTCAGGAGCGGGGTGAAACTCTGAGATCTTATGTGGAGAAATTACATAAAGAGGTTGTCCAGATGGGTGTATTCAACGAGAAGGAAACTCTAGCCAACTTTCGGAGGAACTTATGGGTTGGCAGACTATTCCGTTCTTTTGCCAAGCATCCTCTAGAGACGTACCAGGAAGCCTACAATTGGGCTCTAGAACAGGTGGACATTGAGGAATAGCTTCAGATTAAAATCGAGCACGATGAAGCCCGATTAGCACCACGCCATAAGAAGGAAGCTCTGAAGCCCGCACTAGCTAGGAAGTTCCAGAATCAACCTTCGAACCGGTCTACTTACAGGTCGCCTCATATTCCTTTGTATAAAGAAAGGTATCCGATCAGGAGATCACCTCCCAGAGAGATTCCCCTTAAGGAAGTATCCAGAATGGCAAGAGAGGAAGAGGGGTATAATCACTACACCCCTATCAATGCTTCGCGAGAAACTATTTATCTCGCCATTTGGGATAAGGGTTTACTCAGAAAGCCAGGTCCCATGAAAATCTCGGTAGACAGGAGGAATCAATATAAATATTGCGACTTCCACGAGGATATAGGGCACAACACCTCAGAGTGCTACAGCTTATGCAATCAGATTGAAGGACTGGTAAGGGGAGGTCTTTTAACTGAATTTTTACAGCAGGTACGGGATAGCATCTGTTATCAGAAAATCGTCAATGAGATGAAATTCCAAATAACAACTTTAAAAGGACCATGATCGAGATTGATCTTGGTCGAAAGGGTATCATGTAGTTTGATACCGACTAAGTCCCTGTCAATGCAAGTATGATATAGAACACAGGAAACCAAATAAGAATGAGCTTTTGTTGATCGTCACTTTGCATTACAGATATACGAACTATGTTTTTAGGGGTTAACAACAAGGTATGGAGATTTGGTGATTAATGGAGATGGTGGTGATGGTGAATCTGTGCTTGTCGATAAGTAGAATTTGAATGTAGGGTTTTTTTTTCTTCTTTTTCGATCCCCTTTCCGTGAACAAACTGTTTGTATATGTAGGTCTTATTACTTGTCATGCACTGCTATGATTTCGGTCTAGGGTTTGGCCACTGCTGGACCTTTTTTTCTTTCTAAGAGATAATCTCGGAGCTCTTAAGTGTAGAATCCATACTTTCCTTCCTAGGAGGAGTCAATCTCGTAGGTAAATCTTTCCTTCCTAGGAGGACTCTAAATGTGCTGACCTGCTCAAAATAGGACTCTCTGGCAAGAAGGAGTATATCTCCTCTGTTTTATTTGAAACGCGGCGTTTTAATGTGGAGCTTTTAATCCTAGCATAAGAATTTTGCTATTAGGTATCTTCCTGCTTGGCAGGGTAGTTATTTCAGAGGGTGTGAACCACTAGCACGTCCTGCTACTGAAACAGGGGAGGATCTAGCTGATACCTTATCAGGATGCTTAGTGGTACTCCGTGTCGGGGTGCTGCGGGGTCCATAGGGAGCTGTGTTGGGGTGTTGCGGGGTCTATAGGAAGCAAGGTCATAGCGAGGTTAGATCCCGCTGCGAGTTCTAATGAGTAGTCCGGCTCGCGGCCATATTTCTTAATTAAGATGCTGACGGGGTCCTTGAGAAGCTGGGGAGAAGCCGGACCGAACCCTGCTGGAGGGGGTGAAAATGCAAATTAAGTGTGCATGCGTGTCTTTTAAAAATGACAAAGAGGGTGTGTGAATGGGTTGTTAATCCGTTATTACAAAATTTTCGGATTAGTCAATATTACAAATATAACCCAATTCACAAAACAATAATCAAGTGTAATAAGGTGCGGAAATATAAACGACACTTGATTTTTACGTGGAAACCCTCAACAGGGAAAAACCACGGGCTATTATAGTGCGCCACACTCGAACCTCGAATCCACTAATTGTGATAGCGTATACAACCTAATCCCGGTTTAACGGCCTAATCCCAGCCAATATCCCGCTACCACTATCCGCAGGCCTGTAAAAGTGGACCTAGTCCAATTTGCTTGAGTGACCACCTAATCCCGGTGTACGACCTAATCCCGGTCTATCACACAAGACTTACTTCTCCGAAGAGATCAACACCCTATGTGAATATGCAATGATATCCAAATATGCAATAAGAGCTAGGGTACTCTAGATGCTTACCTAGGATTATATGATGACAATACAATCAATCCTAGATATCAAAATAGCTATATGACATGGCATAATAGCTTAGCTATGTAAAGGATAACCAATCCTAGATACAATAGCTATCAAAAATAACCCACAAACATTCAAAGGATTAACTAGTTGATTAAAACACAATCTATCAACCTAGTTATCAATAAATCACACAAAAATGTTTATGGCATAGCTTTTAGGCAATAATGACCTAATCAAATAAGCTATGTAAAAATTAACCCAATCAACACATAATCTCAATCATGTATGTAGAAATAAATCTAAACACATACAAGTAATAAATGAGATAAAATTGATAAGTAAAACACTAAAATTAGATGAGATTAGTGTTCAACAAATCATACCATGTGTGTTGAAGAAGACCCAAGCATTAGCAAACACTAGATAATCCTAGATGATGCTTAGATGATGATTTATGCATGTGGAAATGGGTTGAGAGAAATAAAGATGTGATCTTTAAGATTTTTCTGTCAAGTCTCTATAAAATATCTCTCTAGGGTTCTTGGGATCAGAAACTTATTTTGGGAACCAGAGATAAGGATGTATTTATAGAGACCAAAAACAGGGCATGTGAAAATACAATTTTGCCCCTGAAAAAGCAAGATCGGTGGTTTCATTCTACGGTCGGGGCCGCAGAACGAAACCGTCGAATTGAAACCCGAGAACCTGGATTTCATTCGGCGGTTTCATTCGGAGGGTACATAACCGCCGATCTAACCGCCGTTTTGGACCCGAGACATTCATTACAATTAGGTCTTGATTGGCGGTTTCGAACATCGGCCAGGCCGCCGTTCACCAAATATGGTGAATCCAAAGGAGAAGCCAAGGGCATCTCCACCGGCGATCATCGCGCTAAACCATGCACACCAACGTGCACGCGCGGACATTTCCGAACATCCTTCGGAAAACGAATTACACCACACTGAAAGCTAATCAAACATGAAGTGCACGTGTGGGAATTGAATGCATCCTAATGCCTATCATGTCATGGCATTATCATAGAACAAGATGCAATCAATTCAAACAAGCATGAATAAAATTCATGACTTTGCGTCCTAATGCCTAAACATGTTCTGGCATTTCAATAGACTAGATGCAATCAAATAAACATGCATGAAGAGATGTTCAAGAACATGCAAGCACTCATATAAAACACACAACATACAAGAATAAGATTTATGCATGAGTTGTGTGTGTGTGCAACTAGATCTCTTCAAAGCAAGTGAGGACTAGAATTTACCTTTGGTGCTTATTCTCTTGAGGTCTTGAGAGGTCCATTGGATGATCACTAATTCCTAAGCTACCCTTACATCAACCCCAACATGTGGTTTGTCCACGAAACAAGCCAATCAACAAATGGGAATCCTTACAGGGGGTATACACTTGGTTTAGTCAGGGTCCCCCTTCTTCCGGATTAGTTGGGACACCGCCTCTCACGGGGTAGCTGGTAGCCCGTATCAGAGCAATGCTGTCTGGATTTTTTTGTATCAAGGTGGAAAATTATTCTTTGGTCCTCCACCAATTTTGGTGGTTAACAGTAGTCCCCCCTGACTTGGACACTGATACCTTGTCAGGGTCGGGGTCCGGGTCAGGATCTTGATTATACTTGAAGGATTTTCTGCCTTATCTGTCTGCATAATTCCTTACCCTACTGGTTTTCGCTGTGGAGGAGGAAATCTTTTTCAAATATGCTATCATTAAATTCCTAATCTGTGTGTCAACCAGTGACTGGTTTCCATGTTTTCAAAAAGAGCCATTTTGGCTCAATTAGCACGAATCCGTCTCCCACACGTTTTTTCAAGCATACTGCCAGTCACCTGTTCCGGTTTCCTAGTGTGTAACCGTCTCCCTCCTTCTATAAGTAGACCGGCTTCGTTGGCATCTTTCACTACTTTCAAACTTCAAAATTTTAGCCAAATCAAGAAAAGTAAAAACCCTAACTTGCCTTCAGCTTTCTTTCTTCTTCACTTAGCAAACCTTCAAGTTTCTTCTACCTTCTTCAATGGCTTCTCCTTCAAAACTTCCCACTTCACGAGAAGTTCCTACTGACCAGCAAAACCCTCTTGTCACAACCTCCACCCATCCCGACTCTGCGTCTCCGCCACCTTCTGATAGCATCGACGCCCTTTTCAGTACAGAGAGGGCAGACATGGTGGAGGACTCTCTGACTTCAGTGGGGAGGAAAAGAAGTCGGGGTGGAGATGAGGCGACTGAGGATTCCCCGCAGACTTAGCGTCGTCGCTCTAGTTGAAATCCCCGAATCGGGTCGGGTTTCCATAACCAGCCAGAAGACCCAGTTCTAATAAACAAGGAAGAGGATGATGCCCAGGCCGATAGCGACGAAGGTGGCGGTGATGGGGGCATCACTCTAGTAGGGGTCTAATCCAGCTCTCTTGGCCTTTTTCATGACGGGAGGATAGTCCCTGACTCTGTATGCACCTTGGATACCCTAGCCAAGTTGAGGGAGGAGTACAAGATCCCAGAAGACATCACTCTCTCTCTTCCTCATCGGGGTTATGATGTATAAACCCCGCCTTAAGATCGTCTGCTGATCCATAAGGTGGCGTTTGAGTGTGGAGTCCGGCTACCGCTGCATCCTTCTCTCCGCCGGGCTCTTGTGGCGCTTGAATTGGCCCCCCTCCAGATCTCATCGGGGTTCTGGAAGAATTTGATGGGGTTCCTGGTGCTCTAGAAGGAGCAGTGTGAGAAAGATCACATTGAGAGGGAGCCGGGATTGGATGAACTCCATTACCTCTTCAACATTACTAGCATGGTGCCCCGGGGTCAGTTTTACCTGAGGGCATCAAATGACTTGAGGTTCACTGTCCCTGTAGCGAATGTAAAGTACCCAGCATCCTGGAAGGAGGAATGTAAAGTACCCAGCATCCTAAAAGGAGGAATGGATTGTGGTGGAAAGCGAGTGGGGGCGTACTGCCTTCATCGGGGGATATGAATACTCCGTCCCTACTCAGTTCACAATGAGGGATAAGTGGGCGAAAAGGGTGCTTGCTCTTGAATCCTGGGATATCCTTACGAGGATCACGAAGAGGGGATATACCAATATGCAATATCCTACATTAGACCTCTTTGAAGGAGGCCAACTAGAGCGGTACTTGAGAATATCCATCGCTCTTCCTAGTAAGTTGACTACATCTAATCCCCCCCCGCCCTTTTTTTATTACGTACATATTCTCCCTCTTCTCCTTCTCATTGAGTATCTTCTTTTCTTGCAGTATCAGCTACCCCGATGGTAGCAAGGTCTCCATCCTCCTTTGGGACATGGGGCAAGCTCAGCTGACTTGTAACTCTCCTGCTCCTTCCCTTCCTCCTTCATGTCTGGGTCCACAAGGAATGGAACCGACCCCGTTCCACCTCCAGATCCATCAAGAACTACTTCCTCTCTTGCTCCAGCGGGGTCTAGGGCCAAGACTCCTGTTCGACTTTCTACTGCTCCCCCCTTACGTTCAAAAATCAAGGAGATGCTTGCTCGAGCAGCTAAAGCCCGGGAATCTAGGAACCAAGCTCAGAAAAAAGGCCGAGTTGCTGTTCCTCCTGCTGCCAAGAAGCTATCTGCTGCCTCTCCTTCTATAGCATCCTCCAAAGACAGTGCTTTAAGTGCGGACAGGGGAGAAGCTGCCTTCCTTCCTACCCCTCCTGCTGATGTTCCCTCTGGATCAGGGTCAGGGGGTATTGCCTTTAACGAAGTGGTATCCCGATTTGCAGCCTCATGCCCTGGTGGAAGTTTGATGGATATGGCCAAGCTTCCTTCAGACATCTTGGTCACCAAGGGGGCATCGGTTCTGGCTGAGGTAAACTTCTACTTATTTCTCACTATTTCTTTCTTTCTTTTGGCAAAAAACTAACTTTCTTTCTTCTTGCAGGGCTTCAAGTTTGCCCTGGCCATGGAGAGACAGTTGCTGACTTTGAGAGAGGCTTACATCGGCCTCCAAGTGAAGCTGGAAGACACTCAACAGGAGCTGGTTCAGACATAGCAGAGTGTGGCCCCTTAGCTTCAGGAGGCCAAGAAATCTGAAGAAGCGAGGCAGGAGGGCTTGGTGGTTATTAGGCGCCTTGAGCGTTGCTTAGACATGGAAACCGTCAAGTCCTTGTGCTGTAGAGAGGAGAGGGAGCGCTTAAAAGTTGAGAGGAAGCTACTGCTTGATGAGAATCAACTTCTGCGGGATGCTATAGCAGACCTGAAGGCTCAATAGGGGCCTTCATTTGAGGATGTCTATTTCACAGCCTGTTACGAAGTAGCCACAGCTTTGCCTCCTCCCTTCGACCTCGCAGCAGCCTTGAACTGGGACCGGGAACAAATAATGGCGAAGGCTGCCCAGCTAGCAGGAGGGGATCAAGAAACAGAGGCTCCTCCACAGGAGGCAGCTCATCCGGGTCAAGGAGCTAGCACAGCTTCAGGGATCTAACTTGATGGCACTGAGGAAGCTGTTCAAGATCCTCCTACCCTTGAAGAACAAATGGTGGATCCCATGTCTACCTCAGGAGTAGTCCTGGTGGAGGAGGATGAGAAGCCAGATAGATTCGGGGTCCCTGTAGTTGAGGATATGTCTACTGTTGTGGAGGATGACCCGGCTAGCCATCAGGTTCCAGTTGTTGAAGGGACCCCGAAAATTGTTGAGGCTGTCAGTATCGGGGTAGAAGCAGCCGATCAAAGGGAGCAGCTGGAGAAGGAATAGGAAGAAAGACCTGGCATTTGCTTTTTTTTTTTTTTTTTTTTTTTTTGTAAATCTTCCTTTATAATTTTTTGTACCCCGAATGGGGGCTGGGCACCCCGCTTATTAATATAACAATTTTCGTTATTTGCTTCATACTTGTGTCTTGCTTACTTTTGTACTTAGAAACTTTCCACAGCATATAAACTTGTTAATAGCTGGACTCCTGATGAATAACTGGACCCCGAAAGGGTAATTTTGACTATGACAAATCTCAGAACGTTTGGCTGCCTTATCCTTCATATTCTGAAGTCACAAGACTAGAGGGATTTTGGTACTTGTCATGTCCTTCTTAATTAGACTCTCACGAGTGTATAATAACTTGAAGTATCGAGTGTCCTGTCGAGGTAGCCCGATACTTCAAGTAATCTAATTTGTTGAACTCCTCAATCCTTCTTAACTGTCGGCCTTCTAGGAGATAAACTGGAGTAAGGAACCAGGTACCCTGCCAAAATATTCCCTTAATGTAAGATTATAAACTCACTTGATGAACTTATCAAGTATCTTTGACTGTCGGCCTTCTGTCGAGGTAACCTAGTACTTATAACAATTTGACTTGATGAACTTCTGAGTTCTCGTTGAGTGTTGATCTTCTGTCGGGGTAGAAAGTGACGAATTAAGAGACTAGGTATTTGTTAGGATTATGCTTGATAGCAAGAGTGTAATATTGTAATTAACAATCTTTTTCATATTAATAAAGTGATTTCTGGTTTAAACAAATCTTATAGCATTTATAGTTTAATATTATAATTGTCAAAGTAAATAATCATAAGGTCTAAAGACTATGAGAAAAGAAGAATTGTTCGTACATCTGGATATGTATGTGGTAGACACAATTCTTTAGTTAGTCTTGAATATTGTGTAAGGATTCCCATTTGTTGATTGGCTTGTTTCGTGGACAAACCACATGTTGGGGTTGTTGTAAGGGTAGCTTAGGAATTGGTGAACATCCTATGGCCCTCTCAAGACCTCAAGAGAAGAAGCACCGAAGGTAAATTCTAGTGCTTACATGCTTTGAAGAGATCATAGTTGCACACACACACAACTCATGCTTAAAACTTATTCTTGTATGTTGTGTGTTTTATATGAGTGCTTGCATGTTCTTGAACATCTCTTCTAGCATGTTTTATTTGATTGCATCTAGGTCATTAAAATGCCATAACATGTTTAGGCATTAGGATGCAAAGTCATGAATTGTATTCATGCTTGTTTGAATTGATTGCATCTTGTTCTATGATAATGCCATGACATGATAGGCATTAGGATGCATTCAATTCCCACACATGCACTTCATCTTTGATTAGCTTTTAGTGTGGTGTAATTCGTTTCCCGAAGGATGTTCGGAAACGTCCGCGCGTGCACGTTGGTGTGCATGGTTTAGCGCGATGATCGCCGGTGGAGTTGCCCTTGGCTTCTCCTTTGGATTCACCATATTTGGTGAACGGCGGTTGAGATCGGCGGCCTGGCCGCCGAATCGAAACCGCCGATCAAGACCTGGTTGATAAAATGTCTCGGGTCCAAAACGGCGGTTAGATCGGCGGTTATGTAACCGCCGAATGAAAGCGCCGAATGAAATCCAGGCTCTCGGGTTTCAATTCGGCGGTTTAGTTCTGCGGCCCCGACCGCAGAATGAAACCGCCGATCGTGCGTTTTCAGGGGCAAAAATGACTTTTCACCTGCCCTGTTTTTGGTCTCTATAAATACATCCTTATCTCTGGTTCCCAACACCAAGTCTTTGATCCTAAGAACCCTAGAGAGATATTTAGAGAGACTTGAGAGGAAAAACTTAAAGATCACATCTTTATTCCTCTCAACCCATTTCCACATGCATAAATCATCATCTAAGCATCATCTAGGATCATCTAGTGTTTGCTAATGCATGGGTCTTCTTCAACACACATGGTATGATTTGTTGAACACTAATCTCATCTAATTTTAGTGTTTTTACTTATCAATTTTATCTCTTTTATTACTTGTATGTTCTTGAGTAATTTCTACATACATGATTGAGATTATGTGTTGATTGGGTTTATATTTTACATAGCTTTATTGATTAGGTTATTATTTCCTAAAAGCTATGCCATAAACATTCATGTGCATCAATGATCATATAAGCATTTTCTAGCATAGTTAGTTTGCTTATTTGAATGAGTATTTGAATGTTTGTGAGTTATTTTTGATAGCTAGGATTTCACATGTTTATCTAACATCTAGCTAACTAATCTCATTTTGTAATTGAGATTGTTTTTTGATAGCTATTGTATCTAGGATTGGTTATCCTTTACATAGCTAAGCTATTATGCCATGTCATATAGCTATTTTCATATCTAGGATTGCATTTATTGTCATCTTATAATCCTAGGTAAGCATCTAGAGTACCCTAGCTCTTATTGCATATTTGGATATCATTGCATATTCACATAGGGTGTTGATCTCTTCGGAGAGGTAAGTCTTGTGTGATAGACCGGGATTAGGTCGTACACCGGGATTAGGTGGTCACATAAGCAAATTGGACTAGGTCCACTGTAAAAGGCCTGCTGGGTAGATTAGGAGTTGCTCACGCCAAGAGTAGTGTATCAGGGGATATCACTAGGGATTGAACCAAGAGTGGCAAGTGGTAGTGTCCATAGCCTGAGGTTATCTAGGGTGAGTGTCCGAGAATCACTTGAGGGTGTAAATTCCTTTTCATATAGTGGATTCGAGGTTCGAGTGTGGCGCACTATAATAGCCCGTGGTTTTTCCCTGTTGAGGGTTTCCACGTAAAAATCAAGTGTCGTTTATATTTCCGCACCTTTTTACACTTGATTATTGCTTTGTGAATTGGGTTATATTTGTAATATTGACTAATCCGAAAACTTGGTAATAACGGATTAAAAACCCTTTCACAAACCCTCTTGTCATTTTTTAAAAGACACCCACGCTCGTACATAGTAATATGTGTACATTTTCATATTGTTCACAACTTAAGTTAAAGGTTGGGCACCTTTATCTTGTTAAAGTTGTTGAATTCTTTTGCTAGCATTTGAGTGGGATCAAATGAGATATGATGAGTCTAAAATCATCGGAGTGTCTTCAAGCAAAAGAATCTAGTGCACTGGGTGCATTGAACTGGATTACAATGAAATACATTATCTATAACCGTCAGTAGATAAAAGTCTTTTCATTATCAGGACAATCAGAGAGTCTATCTTAATCCTGAGATAAATGATGGACTTATGGTTGCAAGTGATATCATTTGAGTTATCAATGAGTACGATTATATCGCATAGTCTATCCTCGATAGTTTGGTGATATTCATTTGTTAATCGATAGAGGACTTCATTTATAGATATGGACATCGTGACTCCATTTATTAAATGAGAGTATAATATCATCATATGGATGTTTTGAGGTAATTGGATATTAAATCTCAACGTTGAGTTTTCGATAGTGTCTATTGAAAACATGGCTTCTGGACAAGTCAAAATATCCAAGTTCAAAACGTGGTCATATGAGTAAATATGGTAACTTGGAGAGTTATAGGCGGTCTATGAACTCTTGGTGATTACTGATATTAATCACGAGGATACACTATCTCCAACATGATTGTCTAGGGTATGAATGAGGAACATCTTCCTTTTCTGTCTTTATTTAAGAGTTCAATTTTAGCTCTTTAGTGGAATGAGTTAAAATTAATGGATCGGACCTAAGTGAATCATTTGTTGATTGTGATTAGGTTATGTCTATTGAAGCTTAAATTTAGATAGCCCGCCAAGATCCCCAATCCACATGGACTTGCATGGATCACTTGATATATTCTACCGTACCAATTTATGGGTCCATTTAGAATTGCATTTAATATATTAAGAATATAATTTGCACATCATTTATTTAATGGGCTGCTCAATTATATTAATATATTAATGAAAGGCATGTGGGCTTGTTTCTTTTAGTAAGAATGGGTCCGGTTCACATGTGGGCTTTTTATTTAAAGTCCAATGGATTAAATGAAATAAGAAAATAATATATGACCCATTTTATTTGAGTGGAGCGGCAATGTCTTGTTTAACCTAATATATTATTTTTTTCATTGTTTTAATTAAATAAGAATTAATTAATTTATTGATTAATTGTTTAATTAAGAAACAAATCTTTTCTGATTAGGAAATATGATTCCTAGAGTTATACTATTGGTAGTAGTATACTAAAATTAAAAGACTTGTTTGATAAGAAAATAAATAATTAATTTTATTTATTTAATCAAATAAGAAGTCTTTTTATTTAGTCAAATAACTAGAATAAAAGGTCTATGAGTTGGATTAGGGTTTGAAGTCTTAATCTAGAAGTGAATTAGGGTGCAACTAAAACTCCTATATTTTTGGAGTGTAATTTGTGGCAACCCTAGTCCATTTGGTAGAAGGATTTCGGCCACCCTAAAAAGAAAAAAAGTAAGAGAATTCGGCCACTAAGAAAATTAGTGTGTGTGGTGCTTGATTGAACTTTCTTCTTCTTCTTCTTCTTCTCAATTCATAGATAGGAATTTTATTCTACTAAAACAAAAAAGAGTGAATAGATTATTTTTTGATGGTACACTAATTGCTTGTTCATCAATAAGCTTGTGTGTACAACATCGATTTAGGTTCACGCGAGTTTCGATCATTAGATTGAGAACTCAAAAGTGACCGGAATAATCTTAGTCTTCTTTTGATTGTTTTGTGACTAACAAAAGAAAAGAAAAGTTTGTTTGTCCATTCTCAGGTTTGCAATTCAAAGAAAAAGGGAGACCACGCTCCTAGGTGATTCACGTTCGTGCTAGGATTGAAGATCATGCGGATTACCATCGACGTAAGTCAATCGGATCACGCGACAAAAGGTATTCTTCTTTTGTTCATTATATATATGTTTAGTTAATTAAAGGTTTAAGGTTCATAAAAAGGAAAAAATTTTAAAAGCTACTAAATCTATTTTTTTAGTCTCGCTTCCGCTGCGTGTACTACGGTATTTTTCCTTATAGTATCCCGATGAGGCATCCCGATCTTACTGTAGGTCTATCCTAGTAGGCAACTAAGGCCACTTTAGCACTAGGCTTCTTGGAGGAGGGTATTCCCCGACCAAGGCAACAGGAGTGCCCTGAGGCTATTTCCTGGTCTTGAAATGGCGAAGTAAGGATCCAAGTACCCTAAGGCATCCCGATCTTACTGTAGGTCTTTCCTGGTAGGCAACTAAGGCCACTTTAGCACCAGGCTTCTTAAAGGAGGGTATTCCCCGACCAAGGCAGCAGGAGCGCCCTGAGGCTATTTCCTGGTCTTGAAATGGCGAAGTAAGGATCCAGGTACCTTGAGGCATCCCTATGTTACTGTAAGTCTGTCCTGGTAGGCAACTAAGGCCACTTTAGCACCAGGCTTCTTAGAGGAGGGTATTCCCCGACCAAGGCAGTAGGAGCGCCCTGAGGCTTTTTCCTGGTCTTGAAATGGTGAAGTGAGGATCCAGGTACCCTGAGGCATCCCGATCTTACTGTAAGTCTATCATGGTAGGCACCTAAGGCCACTTTAGCACCAGGCTACTTGGAGGAGGGTATTCCCTGACCAAGGCAGTAGGAGCGCCCTGAGGCTTCTTCCTGGTCTTAAAATGGCGAGTCGGTAATGGTGAAGTACAAGTATTAAGTAGGAGATACTGGAGAATCAAGTAGGAGACTTTAAACATTGAATACAGGAGAACCATATGGGAGATGAAACTGTTTTTATTGAATTTCTTTAATCAGTACAATATGAAATCGGGGTGAGCATTCCCGCTGATATGACCTAAATTTCTAAGGGTAGAATTTCCTGAGGTGATCGGCGTTCCAAGTGTGATCTACTGGGTATCCCTCCATGTCTTCCAGCTTGTAAGGTCCACCCTAGAGCAATGCCTTAATCAATTATGAACCTTCCTAGTTTGGAGCTAGCACCCCGTCAGACCTTCTTCGTGTTTTCTGAGTTACTTTCTTGAGAACCAAGTCTCCATCTTTGAAATTCTGGATCCTCACCCTTTTGTTGAAATGTTGGGCTATCTTGCTCTGATATATTGCCACCTTCTCAGCTACCCTGCTTTGTCTTTCCTCCAGTAAGTCCAAGCTAGCTCTCAATTTAGCCTCATTGTGTTCCGGTTCATAATTTTGGACCCGAAAAGATATGAGTTTATCCTCAATGGGCAAGACCGCTTCTATTTCGAACACTAGAGAGTAGGGAGTCTCTCCTGTTGTAGTCCGCCTGGTTGTTCTGTAAGCCCACAGTACATTAGGTAACTCTGTAACCCATAACCCACTCTTCTGTTGGAGCTTCTTCTTCAAGAGCTTCTTAATAGTCTTGTTTGTAGCTTCAACTAGCCCATTGGTTTGAAGATGAGCCATTGATGCAAAACGAAGATTGATGTTCTGGTCTTCACAGAATTTCCTGAAGTTGGCATTGTCAAACTACTTTCCCAAGTCCGTTATGATGGCTATCGAGGTGCCAAATCGGTAGACAATGTTCTCCCTGACAAAGTTTGTGGTTTTTTCTTCAGTTATCCGGGTGAGGGCCTTGGCTTCTACCCACCGAGTAAAATAATCTATCGCCACCACTGCATGTTTGGCTTGGCCGGGTGCAGTGGGAAGCGGCCCGATCAGGTCTAGTCCCTAGATCGCAAAGGGGTAAGGAGTACTGATAGATGAGATCTTTTCTGGTGGGAGATAATGGAGGTTTGCTATTTTCTGACAAGCTTCGCAGGATTGCGCAAACTGCCTTGCATCCTGGTGTATAGTTGGCCTGTAATAGCCCATCCTGATTACTTGGTAAGCCAAAGTTTCCCCTGATACATGGTTACCACAGTCCCCTGAATGTACCTCGTTGAGCGCCCAGTGCGCGTCATCGGGATGGAGACATCTTAGTAGAGGGAGAGATTTCCCCTTACGGTATAGGTACCCTTCCACCAAGCAGTATCGAGTACCTATCCTTTTGAGCTGGTGGGCTTGATCCGGATCTATAGGGAGAATGCCACTTTGGAGATAATCTGCCATTGGATCCATCCAACATGGGGGACGCCTCACGGGAAGGACCTCTGCCTCCTTAGCTATACAGGAGAAAGGAACCAATTAGAGGGGTACTCCTTTTGGTAGAGCATGTCCTTCTCCTATAGCAATTTTAGCCAGGACATCTGTGCGATAGTTCCTCTCTCTGGGTACTTGTTCTATCCTTACACCCTTAAACTTCTTCATGGCTTCCTGAACTTTAGCCAAATAAGCCACCATGTTGTCACCTTTTGCTTGGTACAACCCTGTCACCTGATTGACCACTAGTTGGGAGTCACTCTTGATCAGAAGGTACTCAGCTTCCAAGGATCCTGCTACTTTCATTCCTGCTAATAGAGCTTCATACTCCGTTTCGTTGTTGGTAGCTCTGAACTTAAACCTGAAACAATGACTACACTCAGCTCCAGCGGGGTCGATCAAGACTATCCTGGCTCCGCATCTCGACTGGTTCGAAGCTCCATCCGTGCAAAGAACCCAAATCTTGTTGTCTTCAGGCTATTCCGGATTGGTTTGATTCGAATCTGGGTCTCTTGATTTGCCCGGGTTCGGAATCGGGCTAAACTCCGTTATGAAGTCCGCCAGTGCTTGGGCTTTGATCGTGGTTCTTGCCTTGTATTTGATATCGAATTGCGTGAGCTCTAGGGCCCATAGAACCATTCTGCCCGACACATCCGGCCTCTAGAGGAATTGTCTCAATGGTTGATCTGTGACAACCGCAATGGTGTGAGGTTGAAAATAAGGCCGGAGCTTTCTGGATGTGGTCACCAAGGCGTAGACGAGCATCTCTAGTAGAGTGTAGTTTTTCTCGGACTTAGTAAAAGTCTGGCTCACATAGTAGATTGGTCTCTACACCCCTTCATTGCATTCTTTCACCAAAGCTCCACTAGTAGCAACTTCAGAAACTGCTAGGTAGAGTAGGAGCTCTTCTCCCGGGGTCGGCTTTACCAGTAGTGGCGGACTTGACAAGTATTTCTTTAAAGCTTGAAAAGCCTGCTCGCTTTGCTCATCCCACTTCATCTACTTCCCCTGCTTGATGACTTTGAAAAATGGGAGACATTTATCTATGAAGCGGGGTATGAACCAGTTCAGGGCTGCTATTCGAGATCTAGAATGGCTTTGATCTTCTCAGGATTAGCCTCAATTCCCCTCTCATGCACAATGAATCCCAAGAATTTGCCTACAGCTACCCCGAATGCACATTTAGCGGGGTTCAACCTCATCTGGTTTTGCCTTATTATCTGGAAAGTCTGGCGTAAGTCCCCAATATATTGTCCGGCTTCTGGGGATTTTGTAATCGTGTCATCTATGTAAACCTCCCTGGATCTCCCTATCTGTTCCTTGAATAGTTTGTTTACCATACGCTGGTAGGTGGCACCTGCATTTTTGAGTCCGAAGGGCATTACCTTATAGCAGTAGAGGCCTTGTGTGGTGTTGAAGCTAGTCTTGTCCTGATCTGAAGAATGCATCATAATTTGATTGTACCCCGAGAAAGCATCCATGAAGCTTAGGAGCTTGTTCCCTGTAGTGGAGTCAATGAGTTGATCAATCTTAGGTAGAGGGAAGCTATCCTTGGGGCAAGCCCGGTTGAGATTGGTGTAATCCACACACATCGGCCACTTCCCGTTAGATTTGGTCACCATGACCATGTTGGCAATCCATTCGGGGTACCGGGATTCCCTGATGAACCTAGCCTTCAGAAGCTTGTCAACCTCTTCCTAGACAGCAACATTCCGCTCGGCGTTGAAGTGTTTTCTTTTCTGCTTTACTAGCTTGAAGGTTGCATCCAGTGCCAACCTGTGGGTAGCCAAGCTAAGAGGAATTCCAGGCATCTCCTCATGACTCCAAGCAAAGATGCCGTTGTACTCTCTGAGGAGTTCTACCAAATCCTTCTTGATTTCGGGGTCCAGACCTCCTCCCACTTTTACTGTCTTTGTTGGATCTTCGCTCCAGATCAGGACCTCCTCTAACTGCTCAGCGGGGTGCCCACTGGTCCAACCACGCTCTTCTTCTTCTTGCTCCTCCACGATTATGTCTGGCACCTCTCCTTCTTCCAAGACATAATCATCCCGCTTTGTCGCTCTCTGACCTGGGTCGCTGGTCATCTGTGTGCATTGTTTAGCTAATGCAACTGGGTTGGTGGACACCGTGTAACAATTATGAGCTGCCTGCTGGTCTCCTTTTACTTCTCCTACTCCTGTTCCCACCGGAAACTTCAACACATTGTGGTAAATGGACAGCACCCCCTTGATCCCTGACAAGAAAGGCCTGCCCAAGATCGCATTGTATGCTGACGGGGTGTCTACTACAATGAATTCTGTCATTATGTTCTGTTGTAAGGGAGCTTCTCCGACTATCACCGGTAGAATCTTCATCCCCATCGGTATCACTGAGTCTCCTGTGAATCCATACAGAAGGGAAGTGCAACTGTTGTAGCAAGAATTCTTCAAGTTGAGCTGCTCATGAGCCCCTTTGAACAAAATATCAACATTGCTTCCTATATCAATCAGGACACGATGTACCAAGCAGTCGGCGATTTGTACCGTGATTACCATAGAGTCATCATATGGCTAAACTGTATTGTAGACGTCCTCCTCCGTAAAGATGATTTTGGTGGAGCGGGATAGATCCCGGGATCCATTACTGACTTTAAGTATCTCTTGGTTAGCATTAAGTCTGGGAATCTTCCTTGCGTGATTCTTTCTCGAATTATTGGAGGTTCCAGCTAGGGTAGGGCCTCCACTGATGGTGTGGATCACCTGGATCTGCTGCATCAAATCCTTCTCACCATCTCTTCTTTTGTTAGCTGCCTCCTGAATCCTGCTTTGTACCTGCTTCCCTTCTTTGATGTTATCCCACACCTGCTGCAGAAATTCAGTTAAAAGTCCTCCTCTTACCAACCCTTCAATCTGATTACGGAGGCTGAAGCACTTTGAGGTGTTGTGTCCTATATCTTCGTGGAAATCACAATACTTGTATTGATTCCTCCTGTCAACAGGGATTTTCATGGGACCGGGCTTTCTGAGTAGGCCCTTATCTCGAATGGTGAGATAGATGGTTTCTCGCGAAGCATTGAGAGGAGTGTAATGATTGTATCCTTCCTCCTCTCTAGTTACTCTGGACACTTCCTTTAGGGGAATCTCCCTGGGGTGATCTCTTGGCTGGATACCTTTCTTGGTATGAAGGGATAGGAGGCGGCCTGTAAGTGGACCGATTCGGAGGCTGATTTTGGAACTTCCTAACTGATGCGGGCTTCGGAGCTTCCTTCTTATGGCGTGGTGCTAATCGGGCTTCATCGTGCTCGATTTTAATCCGGAGTTGTTCCTCAATGTCCACCTGTTCTAGAGCCCAATTATAGGCTTCCTGATACATCTCTGGAGGGTGTTTGGCAAAAGAACGGAACAGTCTGCCAGCCCACAAGTTCCTCCGAAAGTTGGCTAAGGTTTCCTTCTCATTGAATATGCCCATTTGGATAACCTCCTTATGGAACTTCTCCACATAGGATCTCAGAGTTTCACCCTACTCCTGAACCACGTATTGCAGCAAGATAGGATCCTTGGGACGGGGCTTGATCCCCTGAAACTGTGCGCAGAAAGCTTTGGTGAGTTTAGAAAAAGAATCAACACTACATGGTGGTAACTTTCTGAACCATGTCTTGGCACAGTCGGTCAAGGTTGAAGAAAACATTCTGCACATGGCTAGCCTGGTCGCATTTTGAACCTCCATTTGATGTACAAAGCTTTCTAGGTGGCTGACTGGGTCTTCTGTCCCGGAATACTTTTCTGAAGGCATCCTGAACTTAAGAGGCAAACCCGCCTCCCTAACTCTTCTGGAGAAAGGTGCATTCATTTTGCCCAATGGGTTCTTCTAGACTCCTTGGTGCTTTCCCTTCTTTAGTTGCTCCAACTCCTTCGCCATCCTTGTCATTTGATCCTCCGGGCGCTGATATTTCTTGGTTCCGGACCGGGCTACTGAAACCTCTTCATCCGAAGATTCTAGATCAATGACTACCTTCTTGCGCTTTGCTTTCTGATGCCTTTCTTTGGAGCTTTTTCGGTATTTGGCGCTTTCTTCCGAATCGGGATGTGGCTCTCTCTCTCCTTTGCCCTTCATTTTGGTGGGAATTGATCCCTCCTAGAAGGAATCTCAATCGTGGACTTCACTAATCTGGTTTTGAGTTATGCCTATCGGACTAGGAGAGGTGGACCTAATCGATCAAACACTGGCAACCGGGTACTTGGGCCAGCTTCCCCTGGGACCCCGGCAGCTTCGAAGGGGATGCCCTGGGCTATCATCTGGAGTCGGATGGCTTCTACGTATGCTGCAGCATGTTGTTCTAAAATATCCCGACTGGCTTGCTGCCTGGCGAGGTCTTGTGGTACAGGGCCTGCAGCTGGTGGAGGCATTGGTGGTGGATTCTCATTCCTGGTACCCTTACCCCGCCTTTGAACCCTTTCAGTGGAAGTGAGGGATTGGGGTCCTGATGGTTCGGGATTGCCCTGAGAGGATCAGAGTCTCATTCTACAGGTACCTAAGTAGAACTAGGCTATTTTGAACAATGGTTGGGATATAGTTCCCACAGACGGTGCCAAAAGTGTTATCAGAAAATCGTCAATGGGATGAAATTCCAAATAACAACTTTAAAAGGACCATGATTGAGATTGATCCTAGTCGAAGCGGTATCACGAAGTTTGATACCGACTATGTCCCTGTCAATGCCAGTCAATGCCAGTATGATATAGAACACAGGAATCAAATAAGAATGAGCTTTTGTTGATCGTCACTTTGCATTACAGATATACGAACTATGTTTTTAGGGGTTAACAACAAGGTATGGAGATTTGGTGAGTAATGGAGATGGTGGTGATGGTGAATCTGTGCCTGTCGATAAGTAGAATTTGAACGTAGGGTTTTTTTTTTCTTCTTTTTCGATCCCCTTTCCGTGAATAAACTGTTTGTATATGTAGGTCCTGTTACTTGTCATGCACTCCGATCATTTCGGTCTAGGGTTTGGCCGCTGCCAGACCTTTTTTTCTTTCTAGGAGATAATCTCGGAGCTCTTAAGTGTAGAATCCAGACTTTCCTTCCTAGGAGGAGTCAATCTCGTAGGTAAATCTTTCCTTCCTATGAGGAGTCTAAATGTGCTGACCTGCTCAAAATAGGACTCTCTGGCAAGAAGGAGTATATCTCCTCTGTTTTATTTGAACAGCGGCATTTTAATGTGGAGCTTTTAATCCTGGCATAAGAATCTTACTATTTGGTATCTTCCTGCTTGGCGAGGTAGTTATTTCAGAGGGTGTGAACCACTAGTGCGTCCAGCTATTGAAACAGGGGAGGATCTAACTGATACCTTATCGGGATGCTTAGTGGTACTCCGTGTTGGGGTGCTGCGGGGTCCATAGGGAGCTTTGTCGGGGTGCTGCGGGGTCCATAGGAAGCCCGGTCATAGCGAGGTTGGATCCCGCTGTGAATTCTACTGAGTAGTCCGGCTCGCGGCCATATTTCTGAATTAAGATGCTGGCGGGGTCCTTGAGGAGCTAGGGAGAAGCCGGACCGGACCCCGCTGTAGGGGGTATACACTTGGATAAGTAGGGGTCCCCCTTCTTCCGGATTAGTTGGGACACCGCCTCTCACGGGGTAGCTGGTAGCTCGTCTCAGAGCAATGCTGTCTGGATTTTTTTATATCAAGGTGGAAAATTATTCTTTGGTTCTCCACTAATTTTGGTGGCTAACAGCATCAAAGAAGGGAAACAGGTTCAAAGCGGGATATAGGAGGCAGCAGAAAGAAGAAAAGATGGAGAGATGGATCTGATGCAGCAGATCCAGGTGATCCACACCATCAGTGGAGGCCCTACCTTAGCTAGAACCTCCAACAATTCGAGAAAGAACCACGCAAGGAAGATTCCCAGGCTTAATGCTGACCATGAGATACTAAAGGTCAGTGGTGGACCTTGGGATCTATGTCGCTCCACCAAAATCATCTTTATGGAGGAGGACGTCTACAATACAGTTAAGCCACATAATGATCCCATGGTAATTACAGTACAGATAGCCAACTGCCTGGTACACCGCATCCTGATCGATACGGGAAGCAGCGTTGATATTCTGTTCAAAGGGGCTCATGAGCAACTCAATCTGAAGAACTCTTGCTACAACAGTTGCACCTCCCTCTTGTTTGGATTCACAGGGGACTCTGTAATGCCAATGGGGACAATGATTCTGCCAGTAATAATTAGGGAGGCTCCTTTTCAATAGAACATAATGACGGAATTCATTGTAGTAGACACCCCGTTTGCATACAATGCAATCTTAGGAAGGCCTTTCTTGTCAGGGATTAGAGGAGTGTTGTCCATCTACCATAATGTGTTAGTGGGATAAAGAGTGGGAGAAGTAATGGGGGACCAGTAGGCAGCCCGCAATTGTTATGTGGTGTCCACCAACCCCGTTGCATTAGCTAAACAATGCGCACATGTGACCAGTGACCCAAATCAGGGAGCGTCAGAGTGGGATCAGTATGTCTTGGAAGAAGGGGACGTACCAGACATAATCGTGGAAGAGCCAGAAGAAGAAGAACGTGGTTGGACCAGTGGGCTCCCCGTGGATCAGTTAGAGGAGATCCTGGTCAGGGGTAAAGATCTGAGAAAGACAGTAAAAGTTGGAGGAGGTCTGGACCCCGAAATTAAGAAGGATTTGGTAGAACTTCTCAGAGAGTACGACATTTTTGCTTGGAACCATGAGGAGATGCCTGTCATTCCTCTTAGCCTGGCTACCCATAGGTTGGCAGTGGATGCAACTTTCAAACTAGTTAAGCAGAAAAGAAGACACTTTAATGCCGAGCGAAAGGTCGCGGTCCAAGAAGAGGTTGACAAGCTCCTGAAGGCCAGATTCATCAAGGAATCCCGATACCCCGAATGGATCGCCAACGTGGTCATGGTAACCAAGTCTAATGGGAAGTGGCGAATGTGTGTAGACTACACAAATCTCAACCGGGCTTGCCTCAATGATAGCTTCCCTCTACCTAAGATAGATCAGCTCATTGACTCCACTGCAGGAAACAAGCTCCTAAGCTTCATGGATGCTTTCTTAGGATATAATCAATTTATGATGCATCCTTCTGATCAGGACAACACTAGCTTCATCACCGGACAAGGCCTCTACTGCTATAAGGTAGTGCCATCCAGACTCAAAAATGCAGGTGCCAACTACCAGCGTATGGTGAACAAATTGTTCAAAGAACAGATAGGAAAATCCATGGAGGTTTACATAGATGATATGATCACGAAATCTCCAGAAGTTGGACAACATACAGGGGACTTACGCCAGACTTTCCAAGTAATAAGGCAGAACCAGATGAGGTTGAACCCCGTTAAATGTGCATTCGGAGTAGCTGCAGGCAAATTTTTAGGATTCATGGTGCATGAGAAGGGAATCGAGGCTAATCCAGAGAAGATCAAAGCTATCCTAGACCTCGAGTCCCCTACAACTCTCAAGCAGGCGCAAGGATTAACCGGAAGGATAGCAGCCCTAAATTGGTTCATATCTCGCTTGAAAATGTACACATATTACTATGTACGAGCGTGGGTGTCTTTTAAGAAATGACATAGAGGGTTTGTGAAAGGGTTGTTAATCCGTTATTACCAAATTTTCGGATTAGTCAATATTACAAATATAACCCAATTCACAAAACAATAATCAAGTGTAATAAGGTGCGGAAATATAAACGACACTTGATTTTTACGTGGAAACCCTCAACAGGGAAAAACCACGGGCTATTATAGTGCGCCACACTCGAACCTCGAATCCACTAATTGTGATAGCGTATACAACCTAATCCCGGTTTGACGGCCTAATCCCGGCCTATATCCCGCTACCACTACCCGCAGGCCTGTAAAAGTGGACCTAGTCCAATTTGCTTATGTGACCACCTAATCCCGGTGTACGACCTAATCCCGGTCTATCACACAAGACTTACCTCTCCGAAGAGATCAACACCCTATGTGAATATGCAATGATATCCAAATATGCAATAAGAGCTAGGGTACTCTAGATGCTTACCTAGGATTATATGATGACAATAAAATCAATCCTAGATATGAATGATAGCTATATGACATGGCATAATAGCTTAGCTATGTAAAGGATAACCAATCCTAGATACAATAGCTATCAAAGATAACCCACAAACATTCAATCATGACATCACAACCAATCTCTATTTTGAATATAAGATATTAATCTAAGATCATTCAAATAATAAAAGAGATGCCTTGATAAATAAAACACTAAATATCAATGGATAAAAGTGAAGAACATACCAAGGGAAGTGTGATGACCAAAACCCATGCAACTAAGCAAACTAACTATGCTAGAAAATGCTTAGATGATCTTTGATGCACATGAATGTTTATGGCATAGCTTTTAGGAAATAATAACCTAATCAATAAAGCTATGTAAAATATAAACCCAATCAACACATAATCTCAATCATGTATGTAGAAATTACTCAAGAACATACAAGTGATAAAAGAGATAAAATTGATAAGTAAAAACACTAAAATTAGATGAGATTAGTGTTCAACAAATCATACCATGTGTGTTGAAGAAGACCCATGCATTAGCAAACACTAGATGATCCTAGATGATGCTTAGATGATGATTTATGCATGTGGAAATGGGTTGAGAGGAATAAAGATGTGATCTTTAAGTTTTTCCTCTCAAGTCTCTCTAAATATCTCTCTAGGGTTCTTAGGATCAAAGACTTGGTGTTGGGAACCAGAGATAAGGATGTATTTATAGAGACCAAAAACAGGGCAGGTGAAAAGTCATTTTTGCCCCTGAAAACGCACGATCGGCGGTTTCATTCTGCGGTCGGGGCCGCAGAACTAAACCGCCGAATTGAAACCCGAGAGCCTGGATTTCATTCGGCGCTTTCATTCGGCGGTTACATAACCGCCGATCTAACCGCCGTTTTGGACCCGAGACATTTTATCAACCAGGTCTTGATCGGCGGTTTCGATTCGGCGGCCAGGCCGCCGATCTCAACCGCCGTTCACCAAATATGGTGAATCCAAAGGAGAAGCCAAAGGCAACTCCACCGGCGATCATCGCGCTAAACCATGCACACCAACGTGCACGCGCGGACGTTTCCGAACATCCTTCGGGAAACGAATTACACCACACTAAAAGCTAATCAAAGATGAAGTGCATGTGTGGGAATTGAATGCATCCTAATGCCTATCATGTCATGGCATTATCATAGAACAAGATGCAATCAATTAAAACAAGCATGAATACAATTCATGACTTTGCATCCTAATGCCTAAACATGTTATGGCATTTTAATGACCTAGATGCAATCAAATAAAACATGCTAGAAGAGATGTTCAAGAACATGCAAGCACTCATATAAAACACACAACATACAAGAATAAGATTTATGCATGAGTTGTGTGTGTGTGCAACTATGATCTCTTCAAAGCAAGTAAGCACTAGAATTTACCTTTGGTTCTTCTTCTCTTGAGGTCTTGAGAGGGCCATTGGATGTTCACCAATTCCTAAGCTACCCTTACAACAACCCCAACATGTGGTTTGTCCACGAAACAAGCCAATCAACCAAAGGGAATCCTTACATCGCTCCATAGATAAATGTCTCCCCTTTTTCAAGATCATCAAGCAGGGAAAGAAGATGAAGTGGGACGAACAATGCGAGCAGGCTTTTCAAGCTTTAAAAGAGTACTTGTCAAGTCCACCACTGTTGGTAAAACCGACCCCGGGGGAAGAGCTCCTACTGTACCTAGCAGTTTCTGAAGTTGCTACTAGTGGAAGAATGTAGTGACGGGGTGCAAAGACCAGTTTACTATGTGAGCCGGGTTTTCACTAAATCCGAGAAAAACTACACCCTCTTAGAGAAGCTCGCTTACGCCTTGGTAACTACATCCAGAAAGCTCCGGCCTGATTTTCAAGCTCACACTGTCACTGTTGTCACTGATCAACCATTGAGATAATTCCTCCAGAGGCCGGATGTGTCGGTCAGATTGGTTCTATGGGCCCTAGAGCTCACCCAGTTCGACATCAGATACAAAGCGAGGACCACGATCAAAGCCCAAGCCCTGGCCGACTTCATAGTGGAATTCAGCACAATTCCAAACCCGAGTAAATCAATAGACCCAGCTCCGGATCAAACCAATCCGGGATGGCCCGAAGACAGCAAGATTTGGGTCCTTTACATGGATGGAGCTTCGAACCAGTCGGGATGCGGGGCCGGGATCGTTCTGATCGACCCTATAAGAGCTGAGTGAAGTCATTGTTTCAGGTTTGAATTCAGAACCACCAACAATGAAGCAGAGTATGAAGCTCTATTAGCAGGAATGAAAGTAGCAGGAGCTTTGGAGGCTGAGTACCTTCTGATCAAGAGTGACTCCTAATTAGTGGTCAATCAGTTTTCGGGGTTGTACCAAGCAAAAGGTGACAACATGGTGGCCTATCTGGCTAAAGTTGAGGAAGCCATGAAGAAGTTTAAGGGTGTAAGGATAGAATAAGTGCCCAGAGAGAAAAACCATTGTACAGATGTCCTGGCCAAGATTGCCACAGAAGAAGGACATGCTTTACTAAGAGGAGTATCCCTCCAATTGATTCCTTTCTCCAGCATAGCCAAGGATGTAGAGGTCCTCCTAGTGAGCCGCTCCCCATGTTGGATGGATCCAATAGCAGATTACCTCTAAAGTGACATTCTCCATGCAGATCCGGATCAAGCCCGTCGGCTTAAGAGGATAGCTACTTGATACTGCATGGTAAAAGGATACCTATACCGTAAGGGGAAATCTCTCCCTCTACTCGATGTCTCCATCCTGACGATGCGCACTGGGCACTCAATGAAGTACACTCAGGGGATTGTGGTAACCATGTGTCGGGTGAAACTTTGGCTTACCAAATAATCAAGATGGGTTACTACTGGCCGACTATACACCAGGATGCGAAGCAGTTTGCACGATCCTGCGAGGCTTGTCAGAAAATAGCAAACCTCCACCACCTCCCACCGGAAAGACTCTCCACAATCAACACTCCCTACCCTTTTGTGATGTGGGGACTAAACCTGATCAGGTGGCTTCCTATTGCACCCGGCCAAGCCAAACATGCAATGGTGGCAATAGATTATTTTACCCAATGGGTAGAAGCCAAGGCCCTCACCCGGATAACTAAAGAAAAAACCACCAACTTTGTTAAAGAAAATATTGTCTGCCGATTTGGTACCCCGATGGCCATCATTACCGATTTGGGAAAGCAGTTTGAAAACGCCAACTTCAGGGAATTCTGTGAAGACCGGAACATCAATCTCCGTTTTGAGTCGGTGGCTCATCCTCAAACCAATGGGCTAGTTGAAGCTACCAACAAAACCATTAAGAAGCTCTTGAATAAAAAGCTATAACAGAAGAAAGGGTTATGGGTTGTAAAGTTACCCAATGTACTGTGAGCCTACAGAACAACCAGGCGGACTGCAACAGGAGAGACCCCCTACTCCTTAGTGTTTGGAACAGAAGCGGTCTTGCCAATTGAGCATAAACTCATATCTTTTGGGGTCCAAAATTATGAACCAGAAGACAATGAGGCTAAGCTAAGAGCTAAACTAGACTTACTTGAGGAAAGACAAAGCAGGGTCGCTAAAAAATGTTAGGATTATGCTCAATAGCAAGAGTGTAATAATGTAATTAACAATCTTTTTCATATTAATAAAGTGATTTCTGTTTTAAACAAATCTTATAGCATTTATAGTTTAATAATTGTTAAAGTAAATAATCATAAGGTCTAAAGACTATGAGAAAAGAAGAATTGTTCATACATCTGGATATGTATGTGGTAGACACAATTCTTTAGTTAGTCTTGAATATCGTTCACAACTTAAGTTAAAGGTTGGGCACCTTTATCTTGTTAAAGTTGTAGAATTCTTTTGCTAGCATTTGAGTGGGATCAAATGAGATATGATGAGTCTAAAATCATCGGAGTGTCTTCGAGCAAAAGAATCTAGTGCACTGGGTGCATTGAACAGGATCACAATGAAATACTTTATCTATAACCGTGAGTAGATAAAAGTAATTTCATTATCAGGACAATCGGAGAGTCTATCTTAATCCTGAGATAAATGATGGACTTATGGTTGCAGGTGATATCATTTGAGCTATCAATGAGTACGATTATATCGCATAGTCTATCCTCGATAGTTTGGTGATATTCATTTGTTAATCGATAGAGGACTTCATTTATAGATATGGACATCGTGGCTCCATTTATTACATGAGAGTATAATATCATCATATGGATGTTTTGAGGTAATTGGATATTAAATCTCAACGTTGAGTTTTCAATAGTGTCTATTGAAAACATGGCTTCTGGACAAGTCAAAATATCCAAGTTCAAAACGTGGTCATATGAGTAAATATGGTAACTTGGAGAGTTATAGGCGGTCTATGAACTCTTGGCGATTACTGATATTAATCACGAGGATACACTATCTCCAATATAATTGTCTAGGGTATGAATGAGGAAACATCTTCCTTTTCTGTCTTTATTTAAGAGTTCAATTTTAGCTCTTTAGTGGAATGAGTTAAAATTAATGGATCGGACCTAAGTGAATCATTTGTTGATTGTGATTAGGTTATGTCTATTGAAGCTTAAATTTAGATAGCCCGCCAAGATCTCTAATCCACACGGACTTGCATGGATCACTTGATATATTCTACCGGACCGATTTAGGGTCCATCAAGAATTGCATTTAATATATTAAGAATATAATTTGCACATTATTTATATAATGGGCTGCTAAATTATATTTATATATTAATGGATGACATGTGGGCTTGTTTCTTTTAGTAAGAATGGGTCTAGTTCACATGTGGGCTTTTTATTTAAAGTCCTATGGATTTAATGAAATAAGAAAATAATATTTGGGCCCAATATTATTATATGGGGCGGCAAGGTGGTTAAAATAACCTTAATATTATTTTGTTTTCATTATTTAATTAAATAAGAATTAATTAATTTATTAATTAATTGTTTAATTAAGAAACAAATCTTTTCTAAATAGGAAATATGATTCCTATTTGTATACTATTGGTAGTAGTGTACTTAAATTAAAAGACTTGTTTGACAAGGAAATAAATAATTAATTTTATTTATTTAATCAAATAAGAAGTCTTTTTATTTTAGTCAAATAAGGAATAAAAGATTTATGAGTTGGATTAGGGTTTGAACTCTTAGAAAGTGAATTAGGGTGCAACTAAAACTCCTATATTTTTGGAGTGAAAATTGCGGAAACCCTAATCCTTTTTGGTGAAAGAATTCGGCCACCCTAGTTAAGAAAGAGAAAAGAAATTTTGCCACATATAAGGCCATTTATGATTTTCGGCCAGACAAGGGTTTGATGTGCAGAATTTTTTCTTCTTCTTCTTCTTCTCAATTCATAGATAGAGGTTTTTTATTCTACTAAAAAACAAAAAGGAACGTAGATTATTCTTTGATGGTATATTGTTTGCTTATTCATCAATAAGCTTGTATATACTACATCGATCAAGATTCACACGAGTTTCGATCATAAGATTGAGAACTCAAAAGTGACCGGAATAATCTTAGGTTTCTTTAGATTGTTTTTGGGACTAACGAATCAAGAAAAGTTTGTTATATCCGATCTCAGGTTTGCAATTCAAAGAAAGGGAGACCACGCTCCTAGGTGATCCACGTTCGTGCTAGGATTGAAGATCTTGCGGATTACCATCGACGTAAGTCAATCGGATCACGCGACAAGAGGTATTAATCTTTTGTTATTTATTATATATCTTTAATTAATCAAAAGGGTTTAAGGTTCATAAAAATGGAAAAATTTTAAAAGCTACTCAAACTAACCCAGAACACACGAAAAAGGTCTGACGGGGTGCTGGCTCCTAACTGGGAAGGTCCATACTTGATTATGGCATTACTCCGGGGTGGAGCTTACGAGCTAGAAGACATGGAGGGGTACCCAGTGGATCATACATGGAATGCCGACCATCTCAAGAAATTCTACCCTTAGAAATTTAATTCATATTGGCGGGAGTTCTCACCTCGATTCTATATTGTACTGATTGGGAAATTCAATAAAAGCAGTTTCTTCTCCAATATGACTCTCCTGTGTCTAGTGTTCAATATCTCCTACCAGATCCTCCAGTATCTCCTACTGAATGTTTGTACTTCGCCATCACTGGTTTGCCATTTCAAGACTAGGAAATAGCCTTAGGGCACTCCTGCTGCCTTGGTCGGGGAATACCCTCCTCCAAGAAGCCTGGTGCCAAAGTGGCCTTAGTTGCCTACCAGGACAGACTTACAGTAAGACCGGGATGCCTCATCGGAGTACCTGGTTCCTTACTTCGCCATTTCAAGACTAGGAAATAGCCTTAGGGCACTCCTATTGACTTGGTCGGGGAATACCCTCCTCCAAGAAGCCTAGTGCTAAAGTGGCCTTAGTTGCCTACCAGTACAGAGTTACAGTAAGACCGAGATGTCTCATCGGGGTACCTGGTTCCTTACTTCACCATTTCAAGACCAGGAAATAGCCTTAGGGTACTCCTGCTGCCTTGGTCGGGGAATACCCTCCTCCAAGAAGCCTAGAGCTAAAGTGGCCTTTGTTGCCTACCAGGACAGACTTACAGTAAGACCGAGATGCCTCATCGGGGTACCTGGTTCCTTACTTCACCATTTCAAGACCAAGAAATAGCCTTAGGGCGCTCCTGCTGCCTTGGTCGGGGAATACCTTCCTCTAAGAAGCCTGGTGCTAAAGTGGCCTTAGTTGCCTACCAAGACAGACTTACAGTAAGACCGGGATGCCTTATCAGGGTACCTAGTTCCTTACTTCTCCATTTCAAGACCAGGAAATAACCTTATGGCACTCCCGCTACCTTGGTCAGGGAATACCCTCCTCCAAGAAGCCTGGTGATAAAGTGGCCTTAGTTGCCTACCAGGACAGACTTACAGTAAGACTGGGATGCCTCATCGGGGTACCTGGTTCCTTACTTCGCCATTTCAAGACTAGGAAATAGCCTTAGGGCGCTCCTATTGCCTTGGTCGGGGAATACCCTCCTCCAAGAAGCCTGGTGCTAAAGTGGCCTTAGTTGCTTACCAGTACAGACTTACAGTAAGACCGAGATGTCTCATCGGGGTACCTGGTTCCTTACTTCACCATTTCAAGACCAGGAAATAGCCTTAGGGTGCTCTTATTGCCTTGGTCGGGGAATACCCTCCTCCAAGAAGCCTAGAGCTAAAGTGGCCTTTGTTGCCTACTAGGACAGACTTACAGTAAGACCGGGATGCCTCATCGGGGTACCTGGTTCCTTACTTTGCCATTTCAAGACCAAGAAATAGCCTTAGGGCGCTCCTGCTACCTTGGTCGGGGAATACCTTCCTCTAAGAAGCCTGATGCTAAAGTGGCCTTAGTTGCCTACCAGGACAGACTTACAGTAAGACCGGGATGCCTTATCGGGGGTACCTAGTTCCTTACTTCTCCATTTCAAGACCAGGAAATAACCTTATGGCGCTTCCGCTGCCTTGGTCGGGGAATACCCTCCTCCATAAAACCTGGTGATAAAGTGGCCTTAGTTGCCTACCAGGACAGACTTACAGCAAGATCGAGATATTTTGGCAGGGTACCCGACCCCTTATTCCACTTTGTCTCCTAGAAGATCAACAGTCAGAGGTGACTTAGAAGTTCATCAAGTCAAAATGTTACAAGTATCAGGTTACCTCGACAGGATGCTGATAGGTCATTTATTGTATATGTTTTTTATCCCCATTCCTCCAATCAATTGCTTGTTTCTCGAGTCTTTTAGAGTTTTAATTTGTGTGTTTGAGCATTTTCAGGTTGTTGAATCCAAGTGATGATTCAAGAGGTGCATCATCCAATTTCAGAGGAAAAGAAAAATTTTAGATGATTCAAGAGGTGCATAATCCAATTTACTGCCCCCTAGGCACACACCCACCTTGCGGTACTACCTAGCGGTCAACAGCAGAAGTGTGGCCTTATATTTTCCGCGGGGTAAGCAACTTACCTACCCAGCGGTAGCCCGTTAGTGCAGATGATCCATATTGTGGGCCCTATAACTCTCAGCTCCGATTGAATTGTGTGTCCTGCCACCTATTTATTTGAATCCCCAGAAGTCTAATTTCCAGCCCAATTTACAGCTTGTCAATCCGATATTTCTAGAAGAGGTTATGCCCGTTTTAGTGCCCGAAGGTCAGATCAGTCAGGTATTAAATCCGCGAATACTTTCGGGATTTGTTTCGCAAGTTGTCGGAATGGAAAATATTACCTTCTTGGACATGTGTGAGAGTCTTGGAAAGCAATTAGACATCTAATCCTTATCTCCTTCAATAAGTAATCAATTTGGATGGATTAGGAAAGAAATAAAATCCCAAAAAGGTAGAGTTCTAAAGGGGAATTGATTTCCTTGTTGTTTAAGGACTTGGCTTAGCATCTACACCTATTTAAGCCCCTTTGAACCCTAATTTCGGGAGAGCCATCCAAGGGAGGTCCCCAACCACCAAAGGGGCTGTCCCCCTTCACCATCATCCATCTTTACACGTCGGTGGTTTGCAAGACGAAGAAGACTCATCATTGAAGATTTGAAGAATTCATTGAAGGCCTCAATGGGTTTTATCTTTTCTATCTGTTGTCTTTTTATTTCATCCATGTGTAACTAAGTCCATACTAGGGATTCAATGTGAACCTCTATGAATACTCTTTGTTAGAATTGACTATATTTTCTTAATTTAAGTTTCGATTCATTCAATTTGTGATTATTTATTCTTGCCGATGCATGGTTAGTGCTAGACTTGAAATTAGGGTTTGATATATTAAAGGTTGAGATGCGCATGGGTTTCACCATTCTCATCCAATATGCAGTTGAATGAATGAAATTTATCGTAGCAGGATATCGCATGTAATTTTCGGTTCTTTTGTTCTTGTGCTTAATGGATTCTCAATCATAGTTTATACACATGTTTTGAGGTAGACTGTGATTGAGAATACTTCATTGTGTGCTTTATGGGTTTTAGGTTACAGTTTATACACAGGTTTTGGGGTAGACTTAATTGAGAACGCTTGGTATATGGTTGATGTGTTTTCTGCTATAGTTTATACGCAGGTTTTAAGGTTGACTGCAGTAGAGAATACTTGATTTATTCCAGGACCAAATAGTACTAATTATACATAATTTAAGAACGAACCCTAAACTTGATTAACATTCTTTTATAAAAGTCAATTCGAAGCATTGAGTAAATGTAGTTGGGGAGCATTGATGACCTAGTTCTCTCACCTCTTGATCACATTCACATATTCTTGTTAACTGCTTTCTTAGTTTAATCTAGTTTTAATCAAATCAATCAATCAATCTCAAATCTCTTGGTTACTGTTACTTGCTTAGCTTTAATTAGAATTAGTTTTAGTCGATAAATCACTTTTCCTCGTGGGAACGACCCCTACTTGTTGCTGTACTTATCTCACGATTCGTGCACTTGCGAGTTAGGTTTTTATAACACGATTTTACACATCAAGTTTTTAGCGCCGCTGCCGGGGATTAGTGAATTTATTGGTTATTTCTAGTTTTAGTTTTAGTTAATAGTTTTAGTTTAATTTTTCTTTTTATTTTCTTTTTGTTTTCTTTCTTTTCAGGAACAATGGACTTCTATGAGCAACACGCTTATGATGAGGAAAGCAAAGTAAGAGTTGTGGTTTGCATGCACTGTGGAATGGTTGGGCATTATATATGGAGCTGTCCTTCAAGAGAACAAGCCCAAGCAATGAATTCTTACAATATGTGGCCTGTACATGAACCTTTTGAACATTCCTACAATTCGTGGCCTATGAATGAACCGTATGGAAATTCCCACAATCAGTGGTCGAGTTATGAACCATATGACAATACCTACAATCCGGAGTGGAGGAATCATCAAGACTTCTCATGGAGCCACAATGAAGTCAATACCTATGAGCAGCTGGTCTCACCATCATTGGAAGATATGATCCTACGAATGGAGCAACGAATGGATCAACTCCAGCAACAACAACAGGACTTGATAAAACAACAACAAAATGATGAGGTACAATTTCAGAATATTCATGCTTCACAGAAGAAGATAGAGGTGAAAATTAGGAAGATAGAGTTGAAAATTAGGCAATTGGCTGAACTGGAGCAAGAAGATGTTGCCACCATCCCTTCATACAGTGAGATTGTTGATAACATAGTGAGTCATGAATTTTTTGATGATTTTTCTAGTGTTGCAGATGAAGATGAGGAAACGGAAGTAGAAAAAGAGGAGATGAAAGAAAAAGCAAAGGAAGCGGAAGATGTCCCTTTTAAGGAACCGCTCATATACAAGGAACTCAAGCCTTATGTCCCTCTTATTACTTTTCCGAGCCGCCTACACAAAATCAAGTGGAATAAGTGGTTTTCTGAACTTATTTCATCCCACTTAATTGTGAACATTTACTTGTCTTTGCTTATTGTGTGTAGGAACATGCCGGCGCGTGAAAATTTCTTCCAAGACCTAATCACATATAGGCGCAAATTTGAGACATTGGAGTTTGGTTGATGAGTCGTCCTTACACCCGTCTTGCCGAGACATTAAATTAAGTGCTTGGTGGGAGGCAACCCACCTAGGTAATGTCTTATTTTTTTAATTTTTGCTTTAGTTTTTAGTTTTTAGTTTTTAGTTTTCTTTCTTTTGTTTTGTGTTTCGAGTTCTTGCCTGATGACTCGCTTTTTGTGTCGTTACCAAATTGCGAATTACCAAAAGAATGTTTATAAATTGAATCTTTACACAAAATATTTTGAGTTATGAAAATGAGTATTGTGGTAAGCTTAGAATTCGTTCCACAGGGAATTAAGGTGATTAGTTGAATAAATTAACTAATCTATATGCAATAAAATAAATCATAAAAATATGGATGAGTGAATGGGTTGTCAAGCCATCAAACATACATGAAAAATAAACCTAATAAACTAATAAAAGAATACTTAACAAATCTAGATAAGATAATGGAATAAACAATTAAGAGAATAGCTAGGGAATTAATGAGATCACAAATGAATTACGGGAAATGCTTATCAAGCTACTTTAGTGAACAAATCTCACAAATGTTAACCAATTGATTTCTAAAATGTGTTTGGGCCATTATTATGAACCCTAAACAACTTCCCACCGCAATGCCTAACCGATTAAGGAAAGGGGGTCACGGCGGGATCGATTTGTTACAATTAACGGTTTAGATTATCGTGGTTGATATACCCTCCGACAATCTATCCTATTCACTAAGTTCTCAATCCATCAAGGTTGTCAATCCAATCAAGATTATATAACAAATTATCCTAAGCAAGATTATAATCAACTAGTGGGTATACATGTCAATTATATAATGCAAAGAATCTAATTATAAAATGAATAGAACACAAATAGAGATTACAATATATAAAAGCTTAAGCAAATCCCAATCCAAATATTCTCACATCAAAACCCTAGAAAAGGGGATTTAATTACACATATTACAATCAAAGGGAAGGCAAGTAAAAGATTAGGAAATCACCCATGGGCCACCTTTTGTAAGCTTGATCCTTTCCTTGCCTTTGATGCTCTTTGTGTAAAGAGTGGATGATGAGGATATGTCTAGATAGGTGGAGTCAAATGGGAAGTGACTAAGGAGATTTGTGGAGAATATGGGAAGAAAAGGAATGATTTGGGGAGGTAATCTAGATGTTAAGTTTAGGTAGGAGAGAAAATGGAGAGAAAAGGAATGGTGGAGAAAGGAGGTTTCTTGGTGGTCAAGAGTTGTCCAAAAGAGGAAAAATGTGATGAATTTATAGGATTTTCAAATTAGGTCTCGGGTGGCAAATTACCAAAACACCCCCTGACCATGGCAAATTACCATTTAGTCCAACAGAGGGGGTCATTGTGTAATTTGCCCCACCAATCAGAATTGCACAGCAAAGAGGTCGCTTGATGTTCAAATGGCGACCCTTAGAGCGACCCTAAATGGTGCCGAATCTGGAGCCAAAACAACTCCCTGTCGCCATGGCGACCTCGAGTGACAAATGGCGACCCAATTGGTGACGTGGCAAGACAAAGGGGCAAAATGGGAAAGAGAGGGACAGCCGGATTCCGACCGATTGGAGCGCCGGAATTGGAACGACGGAGGAGCCGTTGACTTGGCCGTCCGATTGGGATCGGAATCGGCCGGAGATAGGCCGGAAAAAGTGGCCGCCAAAAAGCTTGGTATTGGCCCCAAAAACCTGGTCTGCACGCGTGGGGAGGAAGAAGATGAATAGGAGCTGGGGTGTATTTAGTAGGGAAATGGGGTGCCAACAGCTGCTCTTTTCTTGTCTTCATTGGGGGTGCAATCAGCAGAGAAGGGGGTGTAATTAGGAACTGGTAAGGGCTGCATTTTACGTTTGGGCCAAACCCAAACCGGTCTGTCTTCTTACTCAAAACGGTGCGTTTTGAATGAATGTGGGTTGCTTTAGTTTGGGCATCTGTGTTGGGCCGTTTGGGGTGAAGACGTTGAAGGGCTGCAGCAACTGGTCAGGCTGACGTGGGCCTGTTGACTTGTTAAGTGGGCTCATTTAGGCGCTGATTGGGGTTTATTTAGGAGACCCATTTCTGCACTCAAAACGCACCGCATCAAAGGATGCTGACATGGCGCGCTCGCCTGCCTCTCTTGGAAAATTACGAGCAGCACCCCTGCAATCTTCTAAATTTGCGATAACTTCAATTCTTCCTCCATATTTTACACTTTTACCCCTATTTCACCAAAATTACTCCAATGCCCCTGAACTCTATAATTTCCTGAAAACACTTAATTTTCACAATTAAATCACAGGATAATGCCCAAGAATCAAGCAAAAGGAGAAGGAAATGAGGGCCAAAATCATACCAATTTTGGTTCGATCATTGCCTTCCATACTTTTTCTTTGTTCGTTGTCCATGCTTTTAATGTCATACAAACATTGAGGACAATTTTTAGATTAGGTTTGGGGGTGTGAATTCATGTTTGTTTTATTCTTTGTCAAATCTGCGAAAAAGTGCCCTGTTTTGAGAATTTTTGAGGCAAATGTTTTGTGAAAACTGTATTGATTGGAGAGGAAATAAATTTTTCCGTCCATTCTAGGTTCTTTGATTTTTCGATATGAATCCAACGGTATAAAGAACGTAAATTTTTGGGTGGCACTTTAAAAGTTATGATTGTTTCTTCAACTAAAGGTCATGGGCGATGCCCTGTTATTGCGAAACGGTGCGTGCACTGTTTTCATCATCATTTTTCACATTTTTCCAGTGCGAATTTTGAAATTTTTTCTAAATGAAAACTGTGATTTTTCATGTCTCTTATCTTGTGCTAAAATTTGGTTAACTTTCGTTAATTTATTTGAGAGATATGCATTAATAAACAGACGTAGGTCAATTTCGAAAGTCATCAGTTTTTGAACTTTTGTCCTCCATGTTGAGATACTTCTTTTGTGTGCTTTAAGAGCCATAATATATGCTTTATTCACTGAGTTTAAACTAACTTCTTGCCACTTAGAGTATTGCGTTGCATTTTTCAAAAAAACTTATGACATGCTCTTGATATGATAGTGGATAGGAAGCTTAGTTGGATTGTCATGATTAATAGTGGAGACTACCCTTGTGAGTTCACTAAACCAAAAAGCGGACATAAAAGACATACTATGAGGGTCCTGTTGTTTCTACTCTTTAAACACTCAGTAGGTTCTTAGCATTAGATTTGATCTCTATAGGTTGTACATTGAGCATTAAAGAACAATTCTCATAAAAAGATATCACATGTGAACTTTGCTCTTGTTTTGGTTGAACCATTAGAAGTGATATAGGCAATGTGTGTTTGAACTCAGTTAAAAGACCTTAAATATTTCCTACCTTATGTGTGTGCTCCATAGCCCTGTTTGAAGCCAAACACACTGAGCCTTTTTCTTTCATCACCCACATTAACTTAACCCCAATAAACCATAATTTAGCCATACCTTATAGCTTGGGATCATATAGAGGAAGTGATAAAGATGACTGAAGGGAGTTCGAAATGGGTGACTTGTGATGTGCATGTACCAAGAAAAAAAAAAGCAAGAAGACAAACACCAAAGTTGTGTCAAGAAGAAATGTATTGAAAAATTGTTGTATTAAAAGAAAAAAAAAAGAAAAAAAAAAGAGAATAGAATGTTAATGGGTGCAATACAGTCAATTTAAATTGCAAAGCTTGTATCTACTCAAAAAGAGTTTGACAAAGAGAGAAAGGTGAATTTTGAAGAATTGAACAACAACAAGTGGCATCATCCCACTTGTAAAGGAGACCAAGAGACTTGTGCGAAGCCGAAAAGGTAATGGAAGACTCTCATGGTATGATCCTAGGTTTTTGAATTCCAATTTTCCGTTTTTTCTTAACCTTCACCCAATGGCCCCGTTACAACCAAAGAAAAGACCTAATTGATCTTTTGGGGATGCTAGCTCGAGAGTAAGGTAAACATGTGCTCTATCTTGTTCTTAATGTTTGATTCTTTTCATGAGATCTTTTGCTTACAAATCAAGCGTTCTTTCAATGATATATCCATATGCGATAATAACTTGAAATTTCTTGTGCATAAATTCCATTCGCATATGCTTGATAAGTGTTTTCACCTAGGTTCTATGTGAAAATATAAGCGATATCTTGTCAGAGTTAGAGTCAAGGAAAATTATATCTATGGTGCTTGACGAATGAGTCTTTGAAGCTAAAATATCTTGAGCTTGGGCTTTTCATTAAAACTAGCAATGCATTTAGTTTTGTGACTTAAATTTAGTCTTTACTTATTGACTCTAGCATGCATTGGCTTTGAATGGTACATGTGAGTTTGTATCTTGATTATTTGGTTCTTCACAGAAATATGTTTGTGGGTAGAATAGCTATAAACCCTCAGGAGACAAAACTCCTCCTACTAGGGACACGTAGAGGTTTAAAGGCTTGTAGCATACGCTCAATATCGTGTTCCCTACGAAAGTGGCTTATTTTAAATCTTTTGTTTTTATTTAGTTTTGCTCGAGGACTAGCAAAAGATAGGTTTGGGGGTATTTGATAGGTTATTTATTGTATATGTTTTTTATCCCCATTCCTCCAATCAATTGCTTGTTTCTCGAATATTTTAGAGTTTTAATTTGTGTGTTTGAGCATTTTCAGGTTGTTGAATCCAAGTGATGTATTTGAAGTATTTCAAAGGAAAAGAGCAATTTTAGATGATTCAAGAGGTGCATCATCCAATTTACTGCCCCCTAGGCACACACCCACCTTACGGTACTACCTAGTGGTCAACTCCAAAAGTGTCGCCTTATATTTTCCGCGGGGTAGGCAACTTACCTACCCAGCGGTAGCTCGTCAGTGCAGATGATCCATATTACGGGCCCCATAACTCTCAGCTCCGATTGAATTGTGTGTCCTGCCAACTACGGATTTGAATCCCCAGAAGTCTAGTTTTTAACACAATTTACTGCTTGTCAATCCGATTTTTCTAGAAGAAGTTATGCCTGTTTTAGTGCCCGAAGGTCAGATCAGTCAGGTATTAAATCCGCGAATACTTTCGGGATTTGTTTCGCAAGTTGTCGGAACGGGAAATATTACCTTCTTGGACATGTGTGAGAGTCTTGGAAAGCAATTAGACATCTAATCCTTATCCTCCTTCAATAAGTAATCAATTTGGATGGATTAGGAAAGAAATAGAATCCCAAAAAGGTAGAGTTCTAAAGGGGAATTGATTTCCTTGTTGTTTAAGGACTTGGCTTAGCATCTACACCTATTTAAGCCCCTTTGAACCCTAATTTCGGGAGAGCCATCCAAGGGAGGTCCCCAACCACCAAAGTGACCGTCCCCTTTCACCATCATCCATCTTTACACGTCGGGGGTTTGCAAGACGAAGAAGACTCATCATTGAAGATTTGAAGAATTCATTGAAGTCCTCAATGGGTTTTATCTTTTCTATCTCTTATCTTTTTATTTCATCCATGTGTAACTAAATCTATACTAGGGATTCAATGTGAACCTCTATGAATATCTTTGTTAGAATTGACTATATTTTCTTAATTCAAGTTTCGACTCATTCAATTTGTGATTATTTATTCTTGCCGATGCATGGTTAGTGCTAGACTTGAAATTAGGGTTTGATATGTTAAAGGTTGAGATGCGTGTGGTTTCACCATTCTCAGCCAATATGCAATTGAATGAATGAAATTTATCGTAGCAGGATATTGCACGTAATTTTCGGTTCTCTTGTTCTTGTGCTTAATGGATTCTCAATCATAGTTTATACGTAGGTTTTGAGGTAGACTGTGATTGAGAATACTTGATTTTGTGCTTTGTGGGTTTTTGGTTACAGTTTATACACAGGTTTTGGGGTAGACTTAATTGAGAATACTTGGTATATGGTTGATGTGTTTTCCGCTATAGTTTATACGCAGGTTTTGAGGTAGACTGCAGTAGAGAATACTTGATTTATTCCAGGACCACATAGTACTAATTATACATAATTAAAGAACGAACCCTAAACTTGATCAACATTCTTTTATAAAAGTCAATTCGAAGCATTGAGTAAACATAGTTGGGGAGCATTGATGACCTAGTTCTCTCACCTCTTGATCACATTCACATATTCTTGTTAACTGCTTTCTTAGTTTAATCTAGTTTTAATCAAATCAATCAATTAATCTCAAATCTCTTGGTTACTGTTACTTGCTTAGCTTTAATTAGAATTAGTTTTAGTCGATAAATCACTTTTCCTCGTGGGAACGATCCCTACTTGTCGATGTACTTATCTCTCGATTCGTGCACTTGCGCGTTAGGTTTTTATAACACGATTTTACACATCAGATGCTCAATACTTCATACTGTTACATGTTCATCAGAGTCCGATTAAGGGAGGATATGACCAGTGTCAGATCTCGCTGGTTCCTACGACTACAAGATATAAGCATCCTATGGTAAATTTTACCATGGCACAATTACACATTCGGGGTCAAATTGCTCACAAGTTTGTACGCTTTGGAAGGTTTTTCTAAGTAAAAGAACGAGCAAGACACAGTATGAATAAAAAACTGAAGTTGTTATATTAATAAAATGGGGTGCCCAGCTCCCATTTCGGGCTACAAAAACAAAAAAATAAAGATATAAACAAAAGCAAACAGGAAGAGCCATATCATTCTTCCTTCTCCTCCTCTGGCCGCTCCCCTTGGCTAGCTGCTTCCACCCTTGTACTAGCAGTTTTGATGTCATTCGGGATCCCTTCAACAGCCGAAACCTGAGGCCTAGCTGGATCATCCTCTTGAATAGCAGCACCCACATGCACATCAAAAGATTCAGTCTGGGTCCCTTCTACTATAGGAACCCGGATCCAGTTGGCTCCTCATCCTCCTCCACCAGGACCACTCCTGAGGTAGACACGGTTTCCACCATTTGTACTTCTAGGATAGGAGGATTCTTAGCAGCTCCCTCAGCACCACCAAGCTAGATCCCTGCATCTTCACCAGCCCCTTAACCAGAAGTCGGAAGACAGGCAGGAGTCTTGGCCCTAGACCCCGCTGGAGCAAGGGATGAAGTGGTGACACCAGCAAAAGTCTTTGATGGAGCCGGAGGACGAGTAAGATCGGTTCTAGTTTCTGAGGACTCCGGCATGACTCTGGCAGTGGCAGAAGAAAAAGGAACAGGAGAATTGTGAGTCGATAGAGTTAGATTCCCTATCCCAAAGGAAGATGGGGACCCTACAGCCATTGGGGCAGCGGATACTGCAAGAAGAGAAGAAATTTAAATAAAAGGAAGAAGAAGGAGAATATGTGAATGCATAAAAACAGAGAAATTAGATGCAGTTAACTTACCAGGAAGGGCGAGGGAAATCCTCAGGTATTGCTCCAGTCGGCCTCCTTCGAAGGGATCTAGAGTGGGATACTGCATATTTGTATATCCCCTCTTCATGATCCCCGCTAGGATATCCCGGGATTCAGGAGCTAGCACCCCTTTCGCCCACTTGTCCCTTGCTGTGAACTGGGTAGGGACGGGGTATTCATACCCCCCAATAAAGGCAGTGCGCCCCTACTCGCCTTCGACCACGATCCATTCCTCCTTCCAGGATGCAGGGTACTTCACATTCGCCCCCGGCACAATGAACTTCATATCATTTGATGCCCTCAGGTAAAATTGGCCCTGAGGCACCATACTGGCAATGTTGAAGAGAAAACAGAGCTTGTCCAACCCCGGCTCCCAGTCAATATGATCTTTTTCGCATTGCTCCTTCCAGAGCACTAGGAACCCCGTCAGATGCTTCCAAAAACCTGGCGAGATCTGGAGAGGAGCCAATTCAAGTACCACGAGAGCCCATCGGAAAGTAGGATACAGCGATAGCCGGACTCCACACTCAAAAGCTGCTTTGTGAATCAACAGACGGTCCTGGGGAGGGGTGTACACATCATAACCCCTGTAAGGAAGAGAAAGAGTGATGTAATCTAGAATCTTGAATTCCTCCCTCAACCTGGCCAATGTATCCAGGGTACACACGGAGTCGGGGACAAGCCTCCCGTCATGGAAGGGGGTGAAAAAACCAGTTTGGACCTCGACTAAAGAGATGCCCCCATCACCGCCTCCCTTGCCGCTACTAACTTGCGCGACATCCCCCTCCTCGTTGATTAGAATCGGGTCTTCTGGCTGGTTATGGAAACCCGACCCGATTCGGGGATTTCGCATGGAGTGACGGCACTGAGTCCGTGGGGTACCCTTACTCGTTTCGTCTCCACCTCGACTTCGTTTCCTCCCTATTGAAGTCAGAGAGTCGTCCACCGCATCCACCTTTTCCTTATTGAAGAGGGCGTCGATGCTATCTGAAAGAGGCGAAGACGCGGGGTCGAGATGGGTGGAGGTTATCATAGATGCTCTGTTGGGTGTCGTTCTCTTTTGTAATTTTGGAAATTTGCTTGTAAGTGATGAAGAAAGCACCAGGAAGTCTAGTTTATTTATAGAAAAGGGGAGACAGTGGTGCACCAGGAAACCGGGAGCAGTAACCGGCGGATTGAGTTAGAGACGATATACAAGATAATTACATAATGAATAGAATCTATTAATTTGAATGAATAGAACACATAAGAGATTCATTACCAGCTAAGCTAAACCCACAACCAATTGATCCTCAAATTTATCCCCTAGATTAGGGGTTTAGTTACACATATTTACAATAAATGAAAAGAAGTAAATAGTAAGGAAATAACCCTTGGGTCACCTTCTTTAAGCTTGATCATTCTTCTCCTCTATGCTCCTAGATGCAAGGAATGGAAGTAGAGGATATGTCTTGGAATGTGGGTGTTTTGGTGGAAAGTGACAAAGGATTTTGGTGGAGAAATGGTGGGATGAGGAATGATGTAGGGAAGGAATCAAGGCTTTGTGTTGAGGTTTGGATGGATTAGATGAGTTCAAGGAGAGAAATAGAGGATGAGGAATGGTGTGCCATGGATGAGAAAACTAGATCTCAAGGAAGGTATTTGATGCTCTTTTCTCTCAGAATTCGGATCCCTTTGAAGATGAATAGCCATCCTATTTATACACACTCTTGGACATGTACTGATAACTGCTTGATTCGCTGATGTGGCACCTAGTTCGCAATTTCGTCGTTATGGCATCCCTGGTGTGTAAAACGGTTAGAGGCAAGGGTCGCCATGAGAACCATCTTTTTCGCCATCTAGCAAGTGGCGACCAAGTACAATTTGTGTAAAGGTCGCCACTTGCACCTCGAGGTAGCCAGGGCGACCATAAGTGGCGACCCTACCTTGAAGAATTGAGGTTGCCACTTGCAAGGGTGGTCGCCATGGCGACCCACCTGATGCTTTTGGAGACTTTCTGTCACCATGGCGACCAAGTGGCGCCCAAATGGCGACCTTCTGAAGCTCTGAATATTCCTCTGTCGCTATGGCGCCCATGTAGCGACCTCCTCTTGCCTAAGTGGTGACAATGCCTTGTTTCTTCCCTTTTGTGGGCCTTTTTGCACATAAATCCTCAACTTCATCCCAATGGCTCTTGAAACACTCAATTTAACACCATTAAACATAGGGAAATGCCCGAGAAACAAGCAAAATGAATCGGAAATAGGGGCCAAATCATACAAATTTTGGCTTGATCAGTTCACAAACAACCTCTAGCTTTTTACCAAGATTAGGAAGACCTCTAACAATGCCATGTTTTTCAAGCCTTCTTAAGTCTTTAAAATTCATGTGACCCAAACATTGATGATGTAGCGGAAGCTCTACAAGAAAAACCTACAAGAAAACAATTAGAAACAACCTACCAATATTCTGTTGATCCGCGCACGGATGCTAGAATATCATGCTACTGATAACATTCAACCTCGCGCACAAAGGATTGTTAACAGGCTTCAAATACTTCAATCTTCTCAAAGAATGTTGTACATGGATAGTTGAGAACATCTCTGAATTTTATTAATCAAAAGCCACCTTTCAAACCCTAGTACAATCTACTTAAATAGAATTGCAAAACTTGACTAACAAGAAAATCCTAAACAAAAGGGAAAGAATCCTAAATGGAAAAGAAATCAAATCTCCTAAAAATCAAAAGAATCCAAAAACATTAAAAACCTATCTAGAAAAGGAAATTGGATTTGATTTAAAAATCAAATCATAAAATAATTAATAATCTAATTGCATATAAACTAAAAGGAAATAAAATAAATGTACTAAATCATGACACTAATTAAAAACCATAAAACAAGAAACTGCTGTCTTGGTGCACCAGAAACTGAACGGCTAGATTCGGATATACTGCGGCTCGTTATAGAAGACGGAGTCTTCATAACATTTGTAGGGCTCGTCTTGGGCTTTCTGGAAACATATTATAATAGATGATCCGACCTCATATGCTCTCTATAGAGGTCCACGAAAATTGGCCCGGATCATCTCGTCCAGCTCACAGTGTCCAGCTCTCGTCCAGCTCAAGTCTTTGCGCAATAATCTAGATGGCCGAAATTGGATATTCTGCAGCCCTTTATAGAAGACAGAGTCTTCATAACATTTGTAGGGATCGTCTTGAGCTTTCCAAAAACATATTATAATGTTGATTTTGAGTTTGTTTGCCCTCTAAAAAGACCCTTGAAATTTGACCATTTTGACTATTTAGACCAAGCCGAGTCTTTGCTTCCTTCTTTCCGCACCCTTTGACTTCGAGTCGATTCCTCCGCTCCATGAAATCCAAACCTTTGTTTGCCGTATCATCTTTGACTACTGCATCATTCTCTCCAGGTTGGAGAAAATTCATCCTCGAATTTTGGAAAGGTAAACTGAACACATCAACTTATACGGTGTCAGATGCTTTTCAGTCTTGATTCCCAATTTGCTAACCACGTCGGCAGACGCAATGTTTTCGCAACTTCCTCCGTCAACAATAAATCGACACACCTCACCAAGTATGGTACAAGTCGAATGAAACACATTGTTTCGAAGCCAATCACTCCCATCTACACGTGGAGACGAACACACATGCCTCATCACTATGGTTGTCCCTTGTTCAGCAGCTGTGTTGCCTTCGCTCAAAGCCTCCTCCTTGTCACATTTTGCTGCTGCCGGCCATTCCACTTCAGCTATTTCTGGTCCGAACTCTTCATTAATTGTTATGGAAGTAGGTCTTAACATTAACAACGGGCCAACATCACTCTCCACCCAATCTTCATTGACCATCTCCTCTCCATCAAACTGCAGTTCGTCCCCTGTTTCAGCTTCGTCTTCATCTTCAAACTGTTATATCTCTGCACAGAGACGCTGCTTCATCAACACAGCACCAGTGTCGCTATCCACAAGGTCCTCTTCTATGGTCTCTACTTCATCAAACTGAGGTTCTTCACCAACTTCCACATCTTCTTCTTGGACTTCCTCCTCCTGTTCATCAAATATGGGTTCAACTCCAATGCTTGCTTTTTCTTCTTCTTCTTCCGTCTCGGTGATCAATACTTTCTTGCCCAATTTCTTGCACTCGGACTGTCTGTGTTCAACACCACCATAACTGAAGCATCTTAACCCACTCGACGACCTAGCTTGCTGTTTCGAGTTAGCAACTGGGCACGGAATGACGCCACTGCTGCCCGCCGCTGCTCGGCTGGTTGCACTGCCACTGCTGCTGCCTGATCGCAGTCCGCCTCCTCTTCTGCGTGTGACAGTCTTCTCCACTTGCAAGGCTCTTTGATGGGCTGCAGATATAGTACCCGGGTCAAAGAGTTTCACAACCTCAACGATTTGTGAACGAAGGCCACCGCAATACCTAGATACCAATTGATCTTGAGTTTCTTGAATATTGTTACGCACAAGTAGTTGGTAGAACTCCGTTGTATACTCATCAACTGTGCGCAAACCTTGACGCAATTTTTGCAATTTTTGGTACATTAATTTCTGAAAGTTGTAGGGTAAAAATTCTAATCGTATCTTTCTCTTCATCTTCTCCCAATCCGTTAATTTTGACTTTCCCATTCGAGTCCGTGAGAGCTTGAGTTGCTGCCACCATGCGGCTGCCCGTCCTCAAAGCCGAGTTGCCACCAAGGCTACCCTTGCATTCATTGGCACGTTTTTAAACTCCAGGATCTCTTCCACGATTTTGAGCCAATCGAGGAATTCTTCAGGCGTAAGGTCACCCTGAAATTCTGGAATATCTGTCCGCATACCCGACTCCCACCACCGGCTATTTTCATGTGCTAGAGCTCTTCGGCGTGGCTGCAGAACCAAGTCTTCCTCGCTGCTCTCCTCATTACTTTCTTCCTTGTCTCCATTCGAACTTGAGTCTAGGGGATGGAAGGTATTTTGGTTGGCCATTAACATAGCGATTTACTTAGTTAATCATGAAACCCGTTGCCCCAATCGTGCCATGCGATCACGTTCGATGGCTTCTTCTACGGGAATCTGGTTAGGTTGTCGTTTCTTCGACGGCATGTTGATGTCCCAAACGAACACGGCTCTGATACCAAACTGATGTAGCGGAAGCTATACGAGAAAAAACTGCAAGAAAACAATTAGAAACAACCTACCAATATTCTGTTGATCCGCTCACGGATGCCAGAATATCAGGCTACTGATAACATTCAACCTCGCGCACAAAGGATTGTTAACAGGCTTCAAATACTTCAATCTTCTCAAAGAATGTTGTACATGGATAGTTGAGAACATCTCTGAATTTTATTAATCAAAAGCCACCTTTCAAACCCTAATACAATCTACTTAAATAGAATTGCAAAACTTGACTAACAAGAAAATCCTAAACAAAAGGGAAAGAATCCTAAATGGAAAAGATCCTAAAAATCAAAAGAATCCAAAAACATTAAAAACCTATCTAGAAAAGGAAATTGGATTTGATTTAAAAATCAAATCATAAAATAATTAATAACCTAATTGCATATAAACTAAAAGGAAATAAAATAAATGTACTAAATCATGACACTAATTAAAAACCATAAAACAAGAAACTGCTGTCTTGGTGCACCAGAAACTGAACGGCTAGATTCGGATATACTGCGGCTCGTTATAGAAGACGGAGTCTTCATAACATTTGTAGGGCTCGTCTTGGGCTTTCTGGAAACATATTATAATAGATGATCCGACCTCATATGCTCTCTATAGAGGTCCACGAAAATTGGCCCGGATCATTTCGTCCAGCTCACAGTGTCCAGCTCTCGTCCAGCTCAAGTCTTTGCGCAATAATCTAGATGGCCGAAATTGGATATTCTGCAGCCCTTTATAGAAGACAGAGTCTTCATAACATTTGTAGGGATCGTCTTGGGCTTTCCAAAAACATATTATAATGTTGATTTTGAGCTTGTTTGCCCTCTAAAAAGACCCCCAAAATTTGACCATTCTGACCGTTTTGACCATTCTGACCGTTTTGACCATTCCGACCATGCCGAGTCTTTGCTTCCTTCTTTCCTCACCCTTTGACTTCGAGTCGATTCCTCCGCTCCATGAAATCCAAACCTTTGTTTGCCGTATCATCTTTGATGGCTGCATCAGTTGATGACAAAAATCAAGCTTATTGCACTCATGTGCCATGTTGCAAGTTAGAGGATCCACTTCAAGACAATAGCAATTGTCTATAGACCTTTTGACTCTTAGGACAACATTGTCCTTTTTATAAATTATAGTGCACACATCTTTATTAAAGATAACTTCCTTAAAGATTTCACAAGAGTGAGTGATGCTTATAAGATTAGCTTGTAACCCATCAACATACAAAGTATTGCGAAGTTTAGGCAATCCGGGGATACATATAGTTCCCTTGCCAAGAACTTACTTCTTGGTGCCATCACCAAAGGTGACCCATCCTCCATCCTTTAACACAAGATTCTTACAGAATTATTTGTTCCTGGTCATGTTCCTAGAGAAACCGCTATCTAGGTACCAAGAGTAGGAGGAGTTGACACGCAAAGCATACTGTGTAACTAGACATTTAGGTGTGTCTTTTCTAACCCACACACTTTTCATAACATGCTTCTAACTCTCAACTTTTTCATGCTTTGACTCAATGTTAGACTTTTTAACATGCACCTTGACCTCATTGGTCACATTTTCAAAAATATCAAACAAAGCATTATCAACTTTCTTATGCATAGTAGAGTTAGGCACAACACAAGATTTAACAAGCAAGTCATCAACAAGATTCTTCACAACATGCTTTTCCAAGGTCTTCCTAGGTCTAGTACTAAATCCATACATAGATGATTGCCTAGGACCATTCAAAGACATATCATGAAAAGTATTATCAAGTTTACATTTCCAAATATATTCAAAGCACCTAGGTCGAATATGTCATATCATATTACAATGATAACAAATAAGTATGAATTTGAGAAATTTACCATTTGCATTTTCTTCTAAAGCACTTGGTCTTCTCACAATTTTACCTCTTTGATGTGCAACCTTTGATGCTCCAATTTTTGCCTTCGAAGTAGATGCAATTTAACTTCGATCTTGTTATGATCTTTCATTTGAGACCCTTGTTGATGTAGAGGCACCTCCGGTAGCTTTCATTGCTTTACTGTGAGAGAGAGTACCTACATTTGATTCAACACTTGCTTTGACAAAAATAGATTTGTTAGATGAAGGAGTCTCCTTCTCAATGATATAACCCAAACCTCTTTTGTCACATGGATGCTTACCACTTTTAATGAGGGTTTCAACCTTGTTAGAACTAGATGACATCTTGTGAATCATCCTATTAGCCACATTAAGTCTATCATTAAGCATCCTTTTTTTAATGGCATATTTTTGTAAGATGTCATCACTTTTCCTAACATCTTCTCTTGATTTATTAAGCCATTGTTCATACTTTTTTCTCTTGAGTTAAGTGCTCACTAAGTTTGGCTTTAAGCATGTCTTCTAGCCTTTTAGCACTAACAAGAGAATTATCCCTTTGCTCAATTTCTTTCTTCAAGATGCTAAGTCTATCACTGCTATCTTTTAAGTTCATTTCTAGACTTAGGATCTTGTCTTTAAGTTCATTGAATTCTTTTAAGCTTAGTCCATGATTCTCTAACTCCTTATTGAGGGACACATTGAGTTTAGATAAGCGTTCATTTTCAACAATAAGATCATTGATCTTTTTCTCATCCAAGTCAATATGTTCAACAAAAGAAGCCACATAGGAACACACTTCCTTAATCATGACTATCACAAATAAAACAAAAACACTACAAAGAAATGATCTATCTAAGTGCATCTAGACACCCGCTCTGATACCAAATGAAATGCTCATAAAGTAATAATGTTTTATACCTAGACGGGGGGGTGGGTTGAATAGGTATAGTTCCAAATTCTTCGAATATTAAAAAAATGCGGAATATAAGAATGAAATGAATACTTGATATGATATAGCAATTGTATAGAAAGAATCAATGCATGTGAATCATCAATATACAACAGAATTAATACAAGTAAAATATGGAAGATAACAAAAACTATAAGCGAAACGAGACACAGTTTTTACATGGTAAAACCTCAAAGAGGAAACATCCACTGGTTGATACCACAACCACTGGCAAAGCAAATTCACTATATGAAAAGGACTCACACATTCAAAGCTATCAACATTATGATATCCACTTCAAGCTATCACCTCCTAATCAACCCTCAGGCTAGTGATTCACTAAGCCTACTCTCTATCCAAGCTGTGTCCTACACCTCTAGAAAGCCACTCCCTATCCAAGGCTAACAAGCCTCTAGGAAGATTTCCATGCTTAGCAATCTAGATCACTAGAATCCTAATCAAGCTACCCTAGCTCAACTATCCAGAGCATGCAACTCCTTGCAAAGACTTTTGCTTGGCTATCCGAAACTCATTCCTAGCCAAGACTTCTTGCTCAATACAAAGCTTAACTCACTTTGCAAGAGACTTCAACCTATCACAAGGCAATGATCTAAGTGATGCAAATGATGCAAATCACAAACGAATAAAGCTAGATGATCACTCAAGCACTATGAACATGCTTAGAGAAGTTCTAGAATATGCTATCAACATACAATCACAAAATCCATCTAGAAATCAAAGCATGTGAATCAACCAAGAACTAGACTATAGAATATCACAATCAAAGTATTCTAGCTCTTAGAACATGTAACTAAACCTAGAAATCAACAATTAAGCTCAAGGTCACAAAGTATTTCTTGAATCAAGTTCATGTCATTCAAGTTTATCAGAAGTATGTTTATATGAAATCACAAAAGATAAACTCAAAAATCAATCAATCATATAACCCTAGCATGTGAATTAATATCATTCATATTACTTTTCATCAATCAAATAAGAAGATTAAAGAGATGATCAACAATGAAAGTAAGAAGATGAATCATTTACAAACATAAATCTCATACTGAGATCGGAGCATAGCAGAAAATCACAAAGTCAAATGGCTATGGAAATGCTTGGGGTTTGTAGCTCTCATCAAGACCAACAATTTTGGCTTTTGAATCAAGTGATTTGGAGTTGGAATGAGAAAGGTATGATTGAGTCAAGATACCAAAAACTTGGAGAAAATTCTGCACAATCTCCTTTTCTTTCAATTTTTTTTTTCAAGTTATGTTTGGAGTGAAGGAAAGTTATATTTAAAAGAGAGAGAGAGAAAGCAACCAACAAATGAGGGCTGGCCACATCATCTCCACATGTGGGGTACGTGTTCAACACATGGGCAGAGAGATGTTCTGCCAATGTGGCACATGTGGCTCACACGTGGCCTCCCAAGCATGGCCTTTGGCCATGCAAGCTCCTCTAGCGCTCCATACACGTTCTTCGGCCGTATCTAGGCCTCCAATCTCCGATTTCGAATCCATTTTTGGATTACGAATCATGACTCCCTCACGCACAACAAAGACTATAAAACTTTGACAAAAGATTGAGAATTCATCTCGGAAAACGACGATGAAGACAACTCAACGAATGAGAATGCAAAGTAGCATAACTACGTCGTATGGACTCGAAACTTAATGAATGAGTAACCGAAGTAACCGAAATGACCGAAACTCAATAAGGAATCAAAAAAGATCATGTTCAAGTCCAAAATACAAGAAACACAAACAAATTAACACTATACAACACAAGCATGCAATATTTAAGCGATAGTGAGAAAACATGCAATTCTACAAGATTGTCAACAATTAGATAAATGCATGTGCATACTAAATGTGTGTGAAAGTGTTATACCAAATGTTTGAACTATGATGTAGGGACACACAAGTATGAATTATGTGTGTGTGTGCTTATGCCTTGCAAGAGGAAGAAGAATCTTGATACTTTAGCATCCAAGTATGCGATGTTCCCCTTGAAGACGAAATTTGCACAAGATGTTGCTTCTTTACCTTTGAGGCTTCTTTCTTCCAAGAATCACTTGATCAAAAACTAATAAAAATATAGAGAGTTTTGCAATGGAATCAAGCCAATACAAATAAAGGATCTTACAGACGTCCATTTGCCAAATCTTTATATCTTGAGATGTTGCTATGGATAAGAGTATCCCAATGGATTTAAGCATGGCCACAAGAGAGAAGGTTTCCTCATAATTGATACCTTCTTTCTGTGTGTAACCTTTAGCTACTAGTCTAGCTTTAAAGGTTTCCACATTTCCATCCATACCTATTTTCCTCTTGTATACCCATTTCACCCAATGGGTTTTATCCCTTTAGGAAAGTCTACAAGGGACCGGACTTTGTTTTTGAACATGGATTCAATCTTAGATTGCATTGCCTTTTGCCAATGGCGACAATCAACATCCTCCATTGCTTCCTTATATGTGTAGGGATCATCGTCATCCGGGAGATTCTCCACTAATTCTCCTAGACCGATGTATCTCTCGGGTTGTCTAATAACCCTCCCACTATGATGAGGACTGGTAGGTTGTTGATTTTGAGATGGTGCGGAACTTACAATTGGGCTAGGTTGTTTATCCTCTTATGGAATTGTATCTCCTAACATCTCATTCAGGACAATTCTACTTTTAGTACAAAATCATTCATATATTCCTTTTCTAGAAATTTAGCATTTGTCAAAAAAAATACTTTAAGATCTAAAGGACTATAGAAATAACATCCTTTAGTTTCTTTTAGATACCCCACAAATATGCATGTTTCCAAACGGGACTCCATCTTTTCTAGTTTCCCTTTTAACAGATGCACAGGACAACCAAATATCCTTAAGTGTTGTAAACTAGGCTTTCGTCCAGTCCACAACTCATGTGGTGTTTGAGGAACTGACTTAGATGGTATATTGTTTAGAATGTATATTGCAATTAGTAAAGCATATCCTCAAAAAGAATAGGAAGCATTGAATAACACAACATAGACCTAACCATATCCAAAAGAGTTCTATTTCTTTTTTCTACTACCCCATTTTGTGGAGGTGTACCTGGTGCAGAAAACAGGGAAATGATTCTGTTATCACTGGGGTGAATCTCCAAATAACAACTTTAATGGACCAAGATCAGGATCTATCCCAGTCAGAGGGGTATCACGTAGTTTGATACCAATAATGTTTCTGATATAACGAGTCTGGTTTGAATGTAGAAAATATGATAAACAAATAAGATTTTTATTAATTATAGCCTTATATCATGAATAAAAGAGTTGTGTTTTTTCTAGGCTAATGGTGGAGTGTGGAGCTTCAATAGGCGATGGAGATGGTGATGGCGAACTCGTACTAGTCGATAAGTAGAACTGAAGGTAGGGTTTTAGGAGTTGAATTTTCGATCCCCCTTTCTGGTGTGTATCATGTCGTTTATATAGGTCCCGTTGCTTGCCATGCATTCCTATAGTTTCAGTCTAGGGTTTGGCGCTTGCAGGACTTCCTTCCTCTTAGGAGACAATCTCAGAGTTTTTATCGTTAGAATCAAGTCTTTCCTTCCTAGGAGAAGACAATCTCGCAGGAGTTTTCAGAATTAAGTCTTTCCTTCCTAGGAGGATTCTAACAGAGTTGACTTATTAAAATAGAACTCTCAGTTGGCGAGAAGAAGTCTACTCCTTCTGTTTTGGCTAAACAGCAGCATTTCAGTACCTCTCTATAGAGCTTTAACCTGGTCTTCTTTGTTCTTTGGTATTTTCTTCATCAGGTATCTTCCTGCTTAGTGAGCTGATTCTAGAAGGTGGCAAGAGCTCCTAAGTATCCCGCTGCTACCTAAGGATCAAGATACCAACCGAGGCTGTAGCGGGATATCTAGCTAATGAAATAGCATGATATCTGGATGATATAGTAGCGGGGTGCTTGGTTGAACATTGTATCGGGATACTAATTGGAACTTCATGTCGGGATACTGCGTGCTGAGCTGTGAATCAAGGTGCTTGGTGGAATTCCATATCGGAGTATTGAGGGGAGCTTCATGTCAGGATACTATAGGGTTCTCGAGAAGCTAGGGAATTGCTGGGTTGGATCCCTCTAGAGGAGCTATGTACTCAGATCAATCAAGATCCCTCCCTTCTTAGGGTAGCCGAATGGTATCTGGATTCCCCTGTCCTTCTTGTATCGAGGTGGAAAATTCTTCTTTGGTCCTCTGCCAATTTTGGTGGTTAATAGAAGTCCCTCCTGACTTGGACATTGATACCTTGTCGGGGTCGGAATCGGAATCGGAGTCAAGATTTCAACTACGATTGAAGGATTTTCTTCCTTGTCTGTCTACATATCCCTTGTCTGACTAGTTTCAATAGTAAAAGAGGAAATCTTTCTTGGACATGTTGGTATTAATTGCACAATCCGCGTGTCAGTCAATGATTGGTTCTATGATTTCAAAACGAGCCGTTTTGGCTTAATTAATACGAAACCGTCTCCAACACATCCTTCAAGAACGTTATCGGTCATTAATTCTAGTTTCCTTGTGTGTAACCGCCTGCCTTCTTCTATAAATAGAGCGGCTTTATCGGTAACTTCTCCACCACTTTCAAATTTCAAGATTATAACAAAGAAAACCCTAGCTTTTTTTTTCTTCCTCTTACCAGTAATCTCTCAAGTTTTCTCCTACCTTCTTCTTCTATCTCCTCAATGGCCTCTCCCTCGAAACTTTCTACCACTTCACAAGAAATCCCCGTCGACCAAACTTACCCTATTACGACTTCTACGCACCTAGACCCCGCTTCTCCACACCCCATAGATAGTCTTGATGCCTTATTCAATATGGAGAAGGCCGATTCGGTGGAGGATTCTCCGACATCAAAAGGGAAAAAACGAGATCATGATAAAGATAACGTAGCCGGTGTCGACACTCCTAGGTAGCTTCGTCATTCTACAAGAAACCCTTGAATCGGGTCGGGTTTCAACAACAAACTAGACGACCATGTTCAGATTATCGACAAGGTAGATGATGCAAATGTTGGTGGCGACAAGGAAGGCGGCGGGCCTGATGTCACCTTAGTTGGGGTCTAAACTGGTTCCTTTGCTTCCTTCCATGATGGCTGGATAGTACCTGATTCCGTATGTACATTGGACACACTTACCAGGCTGAGGGAGGAGTACAAGATCCTGGAGTATATCACGTTGTCCCTTCTTCATCGGGGTTACAACGTGTATACCCTGCCTTAGGATATCCTACTGATCCATAAGGCCGCCTTTGAATGCGGAGTTCAGCTACCTCTACACCCTACTCTTCGTTGGGCTCTTGTCGAGCTGGTGCTGGCTCCCCTCTAGATCTCGTCGGGCTTCTGGAAGCACTTGATGGGGTTTCTGGTGCTCTAGCGGGAGCAATGCGAGAGAGTCAACATAGATAGGTAGCCGGGATTGGATGAACTACGTTTCCTTTTCAACATAGCGAACATGGTACCTCAGGGTCAATTCTACATTAGGGCATCCAACGATATGAAGTTCGTCATTCCAGGGGCGAACATGAAGTATGTTGTGCCTTGGAATGAGGAGTGGTTAGTGGTTGAAGGGGAATGGGGAAGGATAGCCTGCATTGGGGGATTTGTGTACCCCGTCCCCACCCAGTTTACGGCGAGAGTTAAATGGGCCAATGGGGTGCTCTCACTAGAATCCCGGGACATTCTCAGGAGGATTTTGAAGCGGGGGTACATAAACATGAAGTACCCCACTTTGGACCCCTTCGAAGGAGACCGGCTAGAGAGGTACCTGAAGATCTCCCACGCACTTCCGGGTAAGTAATTTCATCTCTCTCTTGTCTATGTGCACAAATGTTTTCCTCCTCCTTTTTTCTCACTATATTTTCTTTCTTTTTGTAGTATCTGCTGCCTCGATGGGGACTAGGTCTCCATCTTCCTCTAGGACGAGGGATCTGGTCTTGCCTGCTTCTACATCTCCCGTCCCTTCCCCTTCTTCTATTGTCAACATTGTGCCTGGGTCTGCATAGGCTGGAGCTGGTCTCAATCTTCCTCCTACTCCCAGGAAGTCATCTGCCAGTATTGCTACACCCCCTCCTGCTTTAACGGGGTCGTCTGCCAAAACTCCTGCTCATCTTCCCACTTTCACTCCAGCACGCCCATCGATCAAGGCAATGCTGACTCGAGCAGCTAAGGCTCGGGGTTCTAAAAGACAAATTCAAAAGAAAGGTCGCAATGCTGCTTCACCTACTGTGAAGATTTCAGCTATCTCTCCTCCTCCCACAGCACCCTTCAAAGACCAAACTGAGAATACAGAAAAGGAGGAAACCGCCCCTATTTCCGCCTCCTCTATTGACATCACTTCAGGGTCGAGGTTGGGGGTGCCACCCATGACGAGGTGGTTGTTAGGGTTATGCTCAATAGCAAGAGTGTAATGTTGTACTTGACAATCTTTTCATATTAATAAAGTGATTTTTGTTAGTTAACAAAATCTTATATAGCATTTATTATAATAATTGTCAAAGTAAATAATCATAAGGTCAAAAGACTATGAGAAAAGAAGAATTGTTCGTACATCTGGTTATGTATGAGGTAGACACAATTCTTTAGTTAGTCTTGAATAACGTTCACAACTTAAGTTAAAGGTTGGGCACCTTTATCTTGTTAAAGTTGTAGAATTCTTTTACTAGCATTTGAGTGGGATCAAATGTGTTGTGATGAGTCTAAAATCATCGAAGGGTCTTCGAGTAAAAGAATCTAGTGCACTGGGTGCATTGAACCGGATCACAATGAAATACTTTTTCTAGAATCGTCAATAGATAAAAGTCTTTTCATTATCAGGACAATCGGAGAGTCTATCTTAATCCTGAGATAAATGATGGACTTATGGTTGCAAGTGTTATCATTTGAGCTCAATGAGTACGATTATATAGCATAGTCTATCCTCGATAGTTTTGTGGTATTCATTTGTTAATCGATAGAGGACTTCATTTATAGATATGGACATCGTGGCTCCATTTATTAAATGTCAGTAGAATATCATCATATGGATGCTTTGTGGTTTTGGATATGAAATCTTAACGTTGAGTTTTCAATAGTGTCTATTGAAAGATGACTTCTGGACAAGTCAGAATATATATCCAAGTTCAAAGTGTGGTCATATGAGTAAATACGGTAACTTGGAGAGCTATAGGCGGTCTATGAGCTCTTGGCGATTACTGATATTCTTCACGAAGATTCACTATCTCCCATATGATTGTCTAGGGAATGAATAAGTATCGTTAACTTATTCCATCTTTATTTAATAGTGCAATTTTAGTTCTTTAGTGGAATGAACTAAAATTAACAGATTGAACCTAAGTAAATCATTTGTTGATTGTGATTGGGTTATGTCTATTGGAGCTTAAATTTAGATAGGCCCGCCAAGATCCCCAATCCACATGGACTTGCATGAATCACTTGATATATTCTACCGGACTATTTGTGGGTCCATTTAGAATTGTATTTAATATATTAAGAATATAATTTGCACATTATTTAATTAATGGGCTATTTAATTATATTAATATATTAACGAAAAGCATGTGAGCTTGTTTCTTTTAGTAAGAATGGGTCTAGTTCACATGTGGGTTTTTTAATAAAGTCCAAATGGATTAAATAAAATAAGAAAATAATATGTAGGCCCAAGTGTCTTGTCATGGGCGGCTAGGCTATATTTATTAGCCCATTATATTGTTTTATTTTATTATTTAATTAAATGGAAATTAATTAATATGTTAATTAATTATTTAATTAAGAATCAAATATTTTTCTGATTAGGAAATATGTTTCCTAGTTGTATACTGATGAGGTCGTTTGTGTACTCAACAAAATAGTAATAAAAGTGATTTTTGGGTTGATTCTTGAAAACTCTTTTAAAGCCACTTAATCCTTTTAAAATGTGATTTGATAGCAAAATAGTGAGCAAGTTCGTTCCACAGGGAATGGAGTGTTAATTAGATAAATTGACTAATCTTAGAACAATAAAACAAATCATAGAGTTTGATAAATGTGTGGTTTCTAAAGCCACCAATGCTAAACTACTCAAATGAAAATACACAAAAATGTTATGAAAAATAGAATACTCAACACCTTGATAAGAATAGTGATAAAATCAATTAATGAGAGAACTAGGGAATAGATCGATTAACACTTGGATGTGGGTAAGCTACTAGCATCATTAATGTACCAATCTCATTATGTTAATCACTTAGAGGCTTAGATTAGTGGGGTTGATATACCCACCACTAATCTATCCTATCCAATGGGTTCTTAATCACACAAAGATTGTCAATCCACATGTGAATATATAACAAATTATTCCACTCAAGATAGCAATCAACAAGTGATATACAAGTCAATTATAATGAATGATATCTAATTAAATTGAATGAATAGAACACATAAAAGATTCATTACAAGCTAGACTAAACCCACAACCAATTGTTCCTCAAATCTATCCCCTAGATTAGGGGTTTAGTTACACATAATTGCAATAAATGAAAAGAAGTAAATGATAAGGAAATAACCCTTGGGTCACCTTCTTTAAGCTCAATCCTTCTTCTCCTCTATGCTCCTAGATGCAAGGAATGGAGGTTGAGGAAATGTCTTGGAATGTGGGTGTTTTGGTGGAAAGTTACTAAGGATTTTGGTGGAGAAATGGTGGGATGAGGAATGATGTAGTGAAGTAATCAAGGTTTTGTGTTGAGGGTTGGATGGATTAGATGAGTTCAAGGAGAGAAATGGAGGATGATGAAAAATGTGCCATGGATGATGATCTAGATCTGAAATGGAATTCTCTAAGATTTGCTCTGATTTTCTGATCCTTGAAAATGAAGAGACGCTCTATATATATACTCACTCATGGACATGTACTGGTAACGACTTGATTCGCTGATGTTGAGCCATGGTCGCTATTTGGTCGCTATGGCGACCATGGAGCGTAAAACGGTTAGATGAAAAGGTCGCTCTGAAAACCATCTTTCTCGCTCTTTGTCAAGTGGCGAACATGACCAAAATGTGTAGAGGTCGTCACTTGTATCCTCGAGGTCGCTCTGGCGACCATAAGTGGCGACCTTGGAAATGTGAAGAGGTCGCCCTTTGTACATCAAGGTCGCTCTGGCGACCATAAGTGGCGACCATGCCTTGAGTGCACTAGGTCGCCACTTGCAAGGGAGGTCGCCAGAGCGACCCCAAGTGGCGACCCCACCTGATTGTTTTTGTGACCTTCTGTCGCCATGGCGCTCAAGTGGCGCCCAAGTGGCGACCTTCTGATGCCTTTGGGAACTCTTCTATCGCCATGGCGCTCAAGTGGCGACCTCCTTTGCCCAAGTGGCGAAAATGCCCTGTTTCTTCTCATTTGTGAGACTTTTTCGCACAAGTCCTCCACCTTCATCTCAATTGCTTCTGAAACCTAATAAAACTTGAAACACTCAATTTAACAACATTAAACACGGGGAAATGCCCGAGAATCAAGCAAAAAGAAATGGAAATGAGGACCAAAATCATACCAATTTTGGCCTGATCATATACTACTATTAGTAGTATATTAAAAGTAAAAGACTTTATTTGTTTAGTCAAATTAGGAAGTCTTTTATTTAGTCACAAATACACTAAAGAGTTGGATTAGGGTTTGAATTCTAGAGAAGTATTTGTATCCTATTTGGAAAAGGACTTTGGTGATCACCTTGTTGGACAAGGTAAGAATTCAGAAACCCTAAATAAACTAGGGTAGGATTTCGGCCACCCTAAAAAATCTAGGGCAGAAAATTCGGTCACTATAAATATATAGTGAGAATTTTCGGCCAACCCTAGATTTTTTCTTTGAAGAATTTATTTTCTTTGGCAAAAGAGAAAAAAATAAAATCCTACTCTATTACTAGTGAGAATTCGACCAAGGTGGTTTGTGAGAGAAGAATTGTTCTAGCTTCGATAGTGTACTAGTGATCTTAACATCAAGAGATCTTATACACACTTTCGAATTAGGTTCACGCGAATTTCAATCTTACGATTGTGAATTCAAAAGTGACCGGAACATTCTTAGCAACCTTTTGGAGATTATAGTGACTAACAAAATCAGAAAAAGTGTTTGTTTGTCCATTCTCAGGTTCACAATTCAAAGAAGGGAGACCACACTCATAGGTGATTCACGTTCGTGATCGGCTTTGGAAGATCTAGCGGATTACCATCGACGTTAGTCATTTGGATCACGCGACAAAGGTATTTCATCTTTCCATATGTATGATTAATTAATTAAAGGGTTAAGGTTCAATATGAAAAAAAAAAAATCAAAATCTGCTAAACTCTCTTTTAGTCTCACTTCCGCTGCATGCATGTATTTTTTTCATACAATTGGTATCAGAGCCTGGTTGTACCCTTTAATTAATTAACATATATATACGTGAATCTTTTTCTTTTTATTGTGATTATGCATGTTTAGAAAGAGATGGCACTCTAGGTATTCTCATATATAATTACATTGGAATGTATGGATTTATATATGTTATATTTTGATATAAAGTGAATTGTTATTGCTCGATTTTGATCCTAGAATTTCAATGTATTTTTTATTTCAGAATTGTAACAAGAAGGGTGGCCTATTATCGTCACAATTTCCTTCTTGGTAGTTGCTAATATTTTTTTTTAATGTATTATATTAAACTGCAATATTTTTTTTTAATATATTAAAATATAGTGCAGTATTTTTATTTATTTTTATTAAATACTGCTGTGATTAAAAAAAAAAAAAAACTGCAGTATTCTTATTGTATAAATATGTTTGTAATATGTTCAAGCATCGAAGATTCGAAGACTTGAAGAATTAGTAGCAACCGGAACAAGTTTGGGACCATGCGCACCATAGCAACGTGCACGCACGCAAAATTGCATGCAGTTGTGCATGTTGGACTGTGGGCTGCGCATGGCAGCCACATGGAGTCCATGGACTGCACATGGCAGCCCGTGTAAGGGTTGTGGAGTGTGCACGCCAATTGGGCAGCCGTGGGTGCTCACGTGATCCATGGGCCGCTTGAAGATTTGTTCGCCAAGAAAGGAGATTTTTTGTATTCCAAACAATTGTAATTTACTTGCTTTTCTAGGATGGATCAAAATCGTGGCTATTTAATTTGTGTAAAAATTACAATATTTGTTATTGTTTGACAACATGTCATGTAGAATAGGAGTGCCACTCATATATCTCTTTTGGTATGAACATGCATTGAATGATTTAGGTATCTAATTGGCATCTAGATAACTTGGTAAATCATTCTATGGGATTTAATCACATGCCTTAAATAATTGAGTGGGAGAAGGTGTATTACAAACACCTATGGCCTCCAAGGTTAGTTGAACTATATTATTTTTGGTAATCCCCCCAAGGGGCGTCCATGAATGGAATATAGCAAGATACTTCCTTACAAGGATAGACTAGACAATTGACTCAAACGAGATCTACTCCCCAAGGAGGGACTTTCGTGAGGGAATATATTGAGGGTCGAAATCTTGGTAGTACACTCAATGTGGTTTTATTGATATCCTCCCAAGAGTTCTTGTTAATAAAATCACAAGGCTAAAATTGAAAACGTTGGTTTTTATGTTAACAATTAGGTGGGACCTAGTCCAACTAATAAATGGTGCGAACTCCCAAAGGAGGCTGTTAACCGCCTTTTTTGGCAGGGGTCCAAGGAAGAATTTTCCATCCTTGCCAAGTAGAGGGATGCCGCGAGAAGCATCTAGCTACCTCTGAAAGGAACCAAGATCAACACACTTTATCGTGGTCTAGATAGCCCAGTAGAAGGATGCCGCACCCGCAGGACCACGCGGGACCCCGCTGGACCCCGCAGATCCCGCAGTACCCCGCAGATCCCGCTGGACCCCACAGATCCCGCAGTACCCCACTGATCCCGCAGGACCCCGCTGGACCCCGCAGATCCCGCAGTACCCCGCAGGACCCCGCTGGACCCCGCAGATCCCGCTGGACCCCGCAGATCCCACCGGACCCCGCGGACCCCGCCGGACCCCGTAGTACCCCGTACCCTGTGACTAGTCCTCCAAACTCCTCCCGACCACCTAGCATACAAGACATCAATAGAGGAGGTCGTAAATACCAAGGAAGAGCTAGACCACACCAAGAGTTTAAGTAAACAAGGAAATTGCCTTGTTTCTCGCCATTCAAGAGTCCTATATTAAAGAGGAGTCAACTCTTTCAGTTCTAAAAGGAATCACTTGATTCTGGGGAATCAATCCCACGATCTTCTCGCCTATCAACATGGAAACGCCCCGTAAATTGCTAGGTCATTGGATTGAATTTATGGGAGTGAACAACAAGAAATAAGACCTATATATATGACAAGATTTTCAACGGTGAAGAGGACTTTTTTCGGCTGGGGGCTAGCTTCTTTCCTTCTCCTCTTATTTTCTATTGATTAGAGAAAAGGGCATATGCCCACCTATGATTGTAAGCTCTCTGGAGCACTTATGTTATATTATTCTCCTACTTGTGTAAGCTCCCCGGAGCACGCCTTATTGATAAATATATAAATGATCTTTTTCCGCCGGATACTACCTAGGGGTTTTTCAGCATATGATCATGCGTGATGCTTTTTCCCCCTAGGCCAGTCCACCTTCTATCAAAAAGACTTGTCATTCTCTCCCTCGTATATATTTTATTACACATGTATGCAAGTTTATCATTGAAGAGCTCCTATCCCATATCCTACTTGCTTGCTTGCTATCCGGGTCGGGGAATCACAATGGAGATCTAGAAAAGAGTATGGGATGCGGGATTCGGGATACGGGGTATGAGGGACGGGACACGGGGTGCCGAGTACCGAACGCGGGGTATCGGGGTCCATAGAGAGGGATCACAACCCTTACTCCGACATGGGAACCCCCAAGCGCCATCTTCTCCATGTGCTTGAAGCCCCGACAGTCGGGATGATATTTTCTCCTACCTGCTGCACCTCACTCCAGAATCTTTTACTCGTACAAACCATGGTACCTAGAGGTACCTACCCCGCTGCAGCCTGCCAGGTAGCAGTTTGAGGGTGCTAATTGAAATTCCTCACCCAGAGCGAATTTACGGTTAACATTTTGGCGCCGTCTGTGGGAAGTTCACTAAACCAATGTGGCTTCCTTGTCTCTACATGAGCGTATGTTTCTCTATCTCTTACATATTATCACTGATGAGGTCGTTTGTGTACTCAACAAAATAGTAAAAATGATAGTTTTTGGTTGATTCTTGAAAACTCTTTTAAAGCCACTTAATCCTTTTAAAATGTGATTAGATAGCAAAATAGTGAGCAAGTTCGTTCCACAGGGAATGGAGTGTTAATTAGATAAATTGACTAATCTTAGAACAATAAAACAAATCATAGAGTTTGATAAATGTGTGGTTTCTAAAGCCACCAATGCTAAACTACTCAAATGAAAATACACAAAAATGTTATGAAAAATAGAATACTCAACACCTTGATAAGAATAGTGATAAAATCAATTAATGAGAGAACTAGAGAATAGATCGATTAACACTTGGATGTGGGTAAGCTACTAGCATCATTAATGTACCAATCTCATTATGTTAACCACTTAGAGGCTTAGATTAGTGGGGTTGATATACCCACCACTAATCTATCCTATCCAATGGGTTCTTAATCACACAAAGGTTGTCAATCCACATGTGAATATATAACAAATTATTCCACTCAAGATAGCAATCAACAAGTGATATACAAGTCAATTATAATGAATGAAATCTAATTAAATTGAATGAATAGAACACATAAGAGATTCATTACAAGCTAGACTAAACCCACAACCAATTGTTCCTCAAATCTATCCCCTAGATTAGGGGTTTAGTTACACATAATTGCAATAAATGAAAAGAAGTAAATGATAAGGAAACAACCCTTGGGTCACCTTCTTTAAGCTCAATCCTTCTTCTCCTCTATGCTCCTAGATGCAAGGAATGGAGGTTGAGGAAATGTCTTGGAATGTGGGTGTTTTGATGGAAAGTTACTAAGGATTTTGGTGGAGAAAATGGTGGGATGAGGAATGATGTAGTGAAGTAATCAAGGTTTTGTGTTGAGGGTTGGATGGATTGGATGAGTTCAAGGAGAGAAATGGAGGATGATGAAAAATGTGCCATGGAAGTTGATCTAGATCTGAAATGAATTCTTACAATTTTCTCTCTGATTTTCGATGGTTGGAAAGTGAAGAGACGCTCATATATATACTCACTCATGGACATGTACTGGTAACGACTTGATTCGCTGATGTGGAGCCTTGGTCGCTCTTTGGTCGCTATGGCGACCATGGAGCGTAAAACGGTTAGATGAAAAGGTCGCTCTGAAAACCATCTTTCTCGCTCTTTGTCAAGTGGCGAACATGACCAAAATGTGTAGAGGTCGCTCTTTGTGCATCAAGGTCGCTCTGGCGACCATAAGTGGCGACCTTGGAAATGTGAAGAGGTCGCTCTTTGTGCATCAAGGTCGCTCTGGCGACCATAAGTGGCGACCTTGGAAAAGTGAAGAGGTCGCCCTTTGTGCATCAAGGTCGCTCTGGCGACCATAAGTGGCGACCATGCCTTGAGTGCACTAGGTCGCCACTTGCAAGGGAGGTCGCCAGAGCGACCCCAAGTGGCGACCACACCTGATTGTTTTTGTGACCTTCTGTCGCCATGGCGCTCAAGTGGCGCCCAAGTGGCGACCTTTTGATGCTTTTGGGAACTCTTCTGTCGCCATGGCGCTCAAGTGGCGACCTCCATTGCCCATGTGGCGAAAATGCTCTGTTCTTCTCATTTGTGAGACATTTTTGCACAAGTCCTCCACCTTTATCTCAATTGCTTCTGAAACCTAATAAAACCTGAAACACTCAATTTAACAACATTAAACACGGGGAAATGCCCGAGAATCAAGCAAAAAGAAACGGAAATGAGGGCCAAAATCATACCAATTTTGGCTTGATCAAATACCCCCAAACCAATCTTTTGCTAGTCCTCGAGCAAACATAATAACAAGCACACCCCCAAAAACATGCATAGAGATATTTCAAAGGTTTTTACTTCAAATGATCAATGTACGAAGCCAAAATGAAGAGATTAAAACAGTTATGCCATGGTGAGGATTTAAACATGCAAGAGCGTGTATAGTTATGATCAAAAACGTGCCACCTTAGACATAATTGTACGCAATGCGATCTTACATTCAAAATGCCAAAGCTTCAAAGCAAAGGTACTATTAGTTTAGAATGTAATTCGCTTTGATACTAAATCTCACCGGATTCTCTCTTCTTTTCTCCAAGACTCCTAGGTTCACTCAAATATGTGCATGTGCAATATGAGTTCATGTTATGGCAACAAATTGATTGCACATGCTAAACATTAAAACGCAATTTTCTGAAAAGTGATCTCATGAATGGAATTGCAAGCCATGAATTAGAAAGAACATGCATCAACCAAATTGTACAAAATGGACAATCCTAAAGATCATGAAGGTCTTTTCTTTGGTTGTAATGGGGCCTAAGGTTATGGTGAAACAAAGAATGGAAGAAAAGGATATCAAGGGACCTAATGATTTCATTAAGGCATACATTCTAATTCTTTAAGTTCCACAAGATTCCCACATATGTTCACACTTTAAGGTGTCCAGGCTCACAATTACACATGTGTATGCTACTCCTATTTTCAACTTGAGTAGCTCAATTACTTCTCTTCCTTTTCTAGGCCCTTTGTGCCTAATTTCTTTATTCCTTTTTCTTTGCTTTTCTTTTATTGCCAATTCTTTTCTTTTCATGCTCTTCATTTCTTTTCTTTCTTTTCTTTTCTTTTCTCATTCTTTACAAGCTTTTGTTTTCTTTTTCATTTTCAAACATTTCTTGCTTTGCAAGACTCCTACACACATTCACATGCCTTGGTACACACCTTATATTTATACATTCAAAATTTTACATTGAGTTCCTAAGCCTTAGCGAATCGTTTGGTCAAGGTAGGTCAAGTATTTTAAGGCTATAAGGTTCATGTAGATGTGGTTTATGAAAGAAATGCTTCAAATGTGTTTGGCTTCAAAGGGGCTTGGGAGCACACATATTCAAGTGGTTGGAAGTGTTTAGGCCAAAAGGGTTTTCACATGCATCGCCTAAAATCATTTCTAAAGATTCGTCCATTAAGCAAAATAAGGCATCCACAAGCAGACCATAATATTCTATGGCGAACAACATTTAGTGCAAATGAGACCAAAACATGCTTGTATGAGTGTTTAGAGTGAGTGTTTAAAGAGTGAATGTTTACAACTCAACGTATGCTTTTTAAAGGCTGTGTTTGTGATCCTCACGGGAATCTCCACTATTAATTCTTAGCCTTCAAGCAAATTTGATCATTCACTCAACATTAAGAGAAAAAGATTAACGCATTTTGTTCAATGACACCCTAAGTGGCATGGTGTTAATCTAAACCAAACACTCACAAACATGCACAATTCCTCACTACATCATGTAAAGAACAATCTCCACAAGCAAAGCATGCTTAAATATGGCAATATCGCAAAAATTTTTGAAAATTTTGGCACACAATTCTTTCGAAAACCAAGCACAATTCTTTCGAAAACCAAGCATCATGGTGTTGCGCAAAAGCACCCCCAAACCTAAATTTGACATTGTCCTCAATGTTCAAAGGTGGAAAATAAACAACAAGCGCAACCCACTAAGTTTCAAGCAATAACCCAACAAGCATGAGCAAAACAAAATATCCCATCATCCGGCATATTGCCCTCCACATATTCATACACAAAATTCCAACAACACATATAGCAAAGAAGCACAAATGTCCTAAATCCACTACCAAAATCCAATTCACACCCTTATTCTATGCGGAAACAAAATAAAGGCAAAAAATGAGAAATAAAGACTAAAGGAAAAGAAATGTGAATAAACATAAATCAACAAAAATATTCAACAAAATAATCCAAAAGTAAAAACATAAAACTAGCAATATCCCAACAAAATGATAGAAAATGCAAATGATGAAAAGATAACAACGAATCCTAGGAATGCTAGTAGGCCACTACTCTGAATCATCCTCCTCATCCTGCACTACTCTACCCTTCCCTTTCGGGTCCTTCCTTCTCTGCTCCCTAGCTAGTGCTGCTCTCCTAGACTGCTCCTCTCTCCATTTCCTCTGTGCTGCTGCCTCATCAATAGGAGGACCTCCCACATAACGGGGCCCCTGATCAGTCAAGGAACGGGCCATGGCCTCCTCCAACTGTGTTGCCTCCTCAACAGCAGACTGTGCAGTCTGAAATACAAAGTCAGGCTCCTCTGTGCCATGTCCTGAAGGTGCAGTGGGGGTAGGTGGAATCACTGTGGCAGGCTTCTTCGGTCTCCTGACATAAGGAGTGAGCCTAAGATCATGGCGGAGGTCTGTAAAGCCTGTGATCACTGTCTCACTCAAATCCTGAATAAGGCTTTCCAACCTCAGCTGCCTGTCCTCCAAGGCCTTTTGCCTTCCCTCAATATCAAGTTTATCAGCATGAAGGATATCAAAATCCCCAGTCTGAGTCCTCCTAATGCGCTGTACACCATCTAGAATCCGAAGACCCAACGGCTGCCCATGATCATCACAAATAGGAGTCTCCTCCTCCTCATCATCATCGTCCTCATCAGGGACTATTCTCTCAAATTCTTCCCTAACACTGGTTTCGGCCTCTGAACTCCGCACTCTCCTACGTTTTCCCCCAGTAGGCATCTCTCCACGCTTAATCATCAAACGTCTCCAGGTGGTCAAGTCCATATCTGATACGGGGGGCTTAAGTGTGTCCTCGGAGATATCCACACCCGCCAACTTGCAGGCTTCTGTGATCAAACAAGGGAAAGGGAGGATATCTGTCTCTGATTCATTCCTCCCAATCCGCTGAATCTCCATCTTTATGATAATCCCCACATCAATAGGCTGCCTCTCACTAATGCTATGTAGAATCCTGGCTGCCTCAAATGGAACAGTGGACCTGTGGGAAACCGGTCTCAGGGAAGAATGGAGGAAGATGTGCCAAAAGGCGTGCTCAATCTTCAAGTTTGACTGCCTGAGAGGGAACCGCTTCGCCATCCATATGGTCATAGGAGTGATGGTCATCGTATTTGCAAATTCCACCAAATTCTTTACGTACAAAGGATTCGTGGTGATCCCTTCCACCATCCTCTCACGTAAACCTTCAATTTCCAACAAAGTTGTCCCAAAATAGATGTTAATGTCCGGTGCGTTTAAGTACACTGGAACCCCTCTCACAAGAATGGGACCACCTCTCATATACTCTCCCGGATTCATCCCCGCGTAAAACTCTCTCACCAAACCTTCACTGAAATATGGCGGAGTAGCCGCTAATCCTCCCCATCCCAAGTCATTCACTGTTGTTGGGACAGGGGTATCCCTCAAGCTCTCCAAATCAATTCCCCTCTCAGGCCACATTTTCTTCTCAGCAAAAGTTTCCATACGATCATCGAAATTTCTGTTTAGTGTGCAGTCGGGAATTACCCTCTTCCTAGGAGTGTTGGTCTTGCTACCCTTGCCCCCCTTGTTCGGCAACTTCATCTTCGGAGCCATTTTTCACCCCCAAATTCGGACTAATTTTCTGACAGAAATCCGGCAGCACAACGGCACTATAATAACACTCCGGCACTCACCAATGTGCACCACAATCACCCAAATCCACTTCAATATTGTCACAATCACTTCTATATGAACAAATCACACAAAAATCCAATCCTAAGCACTAATCACTTCAAATCAAACTCAAAACCACCCTTAGTAATTCTAGATGCAATGTAGGACGGATTTGATCAAAAGAATTGAAGAACTAGAGTGAATTCTTACCAAGTTTGGAGATTACGTGCGTGCCACGGCTTTGGAATTGAGAGAATTTGAGAGGAGAGGACTGTTGTGTGTGTGCGGCGTTATGTTTGAGCTGCATCCCTTATAAGTGAACGCCCTATGTCGCCACTTGTGTCCTCGGTCGCTCTGGCGACCAAATGGCGACCAAGAAGAAATTTCTTGTGTGCATGTGGTCGCCATTTGCACAAGTGAGGTCGCTCTGGCGACCAAATGGCGACCATACCTGATAACAAAGGTCGCCATTTGCACAAGTAAGGTCGCTCTGGCGACCGAATGGCGACCATACCTGATAACAAAGGTCGCCATTTGCAACATGTGGGTCGCCCTGGCGACCATGTAAGTGGCAACCTCTGAATTCTTCATGTAAGAGAGGTCGCCATTTGTGTGCAAAGAGCGACCAAATGGCGAACCTGACTTAAAATCCTCTTCTAAGTGCATTTCATCACCTGCAAAGAACAAAATCCACAATAAGCTCATACTTCAATTTCTAACAAGGATGGAGGGACAATTATTCAGAAAAACAAAATGAACAAAAGAAAAACACACAACAAGCAAAAATTAAACACAAACATAATTATTCATGGCATGAAATGTAAAAAAAACCGAATATAAATCCAACTACCGCATCATACTATGCGAAATGGAATCATGATGCTCATCATCCAAGTCAATCATGTTATAACTCAATTTTTTCTTGACTACCCAAATTGGTCCTCTAGACTCATCTCGGACTTGATTGACCAAATCCTTCCTAACCCAAATTTGCTTAACATGGTTAGATCTCCTTAGAGGCCTATTTTTATCATTATAGGCATGCTTCAAAAATTCAAAACATTTAGACTTTACATGACCCTTTCTATGACAAAAATAACAAGTTAAAGGATATGAAGGAAATCTTCCCTTTTTCATTGGAGATTCATGTCTTGAGGGACCGTTATTGGTGAGTTCCTTGATGGCTTGATCCATCCGATCGATCTCCACCAAAAAGTCGCACTCCTTTACCTTAGCAACTTTCAAGGACATCTCCTTCTTGCTCAATTCCTCCTTCAACTCCTCAAGTGCCTTGTTCTTGGCATCTACATTCATGAGAGTCTTCCTCATCTTTCTTAAGGATTCTTCCTCAAATTCTTCGGTGAGCCTAGCCAAATCTTCAAGTTCTTTCACTGTCACCTCATTCTCCATTGTGAGAGCCACGTTGACCTTCTTAAGCTTATGATTTTTCCTTGCTAAGTCATCAAGCTTCTTTTCCAAGGCATACTTCTCCGCCTTAAGAACCTCTACCTCAAGCATGAGCTCTTGGTTGGAATTCTTGAGCTCTTCTATTTCCGAGTCACCTATACTCTCCACTTCGGCCTCTTGGCTATCCTTTTCAAACAATTGCACCAAATCACACACCTTTCCACCCGTTAACCTTGGTGAATGCAACTCAACCACATAGCAACTCTCAATGCTTTTTAGGTCATCATTGCATATGGTTATATCGATCTCAAGTTCCTTCTCAAATGCATGCATACAAACTTTCTTCTTGCAAACATCGATCTTCATTTGAGCGGTAGCCATGAATGGTCTACCAAGGAGAACTTGCCACTCCCTAACATCATTTGACTTGTCACCAATGTCTAGAACAACGAAATCCGTTAGCACCTTTACTCCTTCAATGACAATTGGGACATCCTTTAGTTCACCACATGATGAAAGTGAGGTTTGATCCGCTAGCATAAGCTTCTTCCCGGATGGCTTCAATCCTACCAAACCCAACCTTTCATAAGTAGAAAGGGGCATCATGCTCACACTTGCCCCTAAATCTAGTACTCCTTTAAGCACTCCACTATTTCCTATTGAAATGGGAATCACAAAGCTTCCCGGATCTCCCACTTTCTGGATGTATGCTTCTTCAAACAACAATGCCTCATCTCTAGCTCCATCTTTCTTGACAAAACTTCCTTCCTTAGCTTGCTCTGTGTGGCTTGGAAACTTCCCCTTTTCTTGTTTTTGAAGAGCCTCGGCGATTTGCCCCATTTGGGTCTCCAATTTCCCAAAGGATGCCTCTAGATTGCCAAACCTTTGGCCACTAGCTTGCATGAAGCTTGTCAAGGTGTTCTCAGCTCTTTGGAACCCTTGCATCATACCTCTCATCTCTTCATCAATATTTCGGCGAGGTTGATACGAGCTTGGTTGAGCATTGTTGTTGTTGTTCCATTGGTTTCCTCCCCATTGGTTACCTCCTTGGGGAAACCCTCCTTGTGGGTATCCTCCTTGTGATTGGTTTTGCTGGTAGCCTCCTTGTGAGCTATTGCCTTGATTGTTCATTCCTTGTTGTTGACTTGGACGGTAACCTCCTTGTGAGCTACCTCCCTGATTGTACACTCCTTGTTGTTGATTTCCTTGTTGTTGGTTTCTTGGTGGTGGGTTTAGAATGTTGTTGTTGTTTGACCAAGAAAGATTTGGGTGGTTCCGCCATGGTTGAACATAGTTGTTTCCTTGACCTTGGAATCCCATAGCTTGAACTTCCTCGTGCTCTTGACCTTGACCTTGAAAAGTGTCCTCAAACCCTTCATTTTCATTAAATTGCCCGCTAGAGCTTCCTTCTTGTCTTCCTAGCAACTTAACTCCCGCTTTCTGCAACCCCAAACTTTCAATATGAGAAGTTAAGGTTTCCACCCTTTTGTTTATCCTTGAGATTTCAATTGCGGTTTCCGTGCTAGCATTCACATCAAACTTCCCACCTCGAATACTGTTGGCATTCCTTTGTTGAGAGTTTTGTGCCAACATCTCATAGATGTCGTAGATCTCCGAAGCGGTCTTGGTATCATAAGAACCTCCACAAGCGTTATCCACCAACACTTGGGAGAACCGAGTTAGACCCCCTTGGAAACAAGACACCTTGTATTCCTCAGTGAACATGTGAGGAGGGCATTGGGCCACAAGGCGTTGATACCTCTCCCATGATTCATGAAATAGCTCCCCCTCACACTCATAAAAATCGGCTATCTTCACCTTCAACTCCTTTGCTTTCCTAGCCGGAAAGAATCTGTTGAAAAACACCTTGCAAATCTGGCCCCAACTCGTCAATGATCCCGGCCTAAGCCCCATGAGCCATGTCATAGCCGCATCCTTCATGCAATATTGGAAGCAACGCATTTGCAATTGTTCGCGTGTGAGCCGCATGATGGGGAAGGTCTCTATAATAGCACTATACTCCTTCATGAACTGGAGGCAGTCTTCATTCAGCTTCCCATGAAATGACGGCAATAAGTTGACGTGCATCGTCTTCAACTCATAACCCCTAGCCACCGGGTCTAGCACTATCGGTGATGGTTGGTTCCCGATATCCGGCAAGGCATACTCACCCATGGTCATCCTTTGACCCCGGTTGGTTTGAGTTTCTTCCGTCATCTCCTCTCTCAAAGGAGCTTCGTCTTCCCTACCATGTTGTTGTCCTTCGGTACTCATATCTTGACTTGGAATTGGTTCAAACTCTCTCACACGGCTAGTGCCTTCTAGTGGGGGATGAACACCTCTACCTAGAGATCTCCTACCGTGCATAAAACTGAGCACCTGAAAGAGGAATAAATAAAGAGATACAAGGAAAGAAAAGAAAGTAAAAACAACACTATGAACAAATCAATAATCACAAAACAAAATTTTAAACTAACAATTCACAAAATACCAATAAAATGCGAAGAAAAGTCAATAAATGTAATCAACGCTACCAATCCCCGGCAGCGGCGCCATTTTTGATGAGGTCGTTTGTGTACTCAACAAAATAGTAAAAATGATAGTTTTTGGTTGATTCTTGAAAACTCTTTTAAAGCCACTTAATCCTTTTAAAATGTGATTAGATAGCAAAATAGTGAGCAAGTTCGTTCCACAGGGAATGGAGTGTTAATTAGATAAATTGACTAATCTTAGAACAATAAAACAAATCATAGAGTTTGATAAATGTGTGGTTTCTAAAGCCACCAATGCTAAACTACTCAAATGAAAATACACAAAAATGTTATGAAAAATAGAATACTCAACACCTTGATAAGAATAGTGATAAAATCAATTAATGAGAGAACTAGAGAATAGATCGATTAACACTTGGATGTGGGTAAGCTACTAGCATCATTAATGTACCAATCTCATTATGTTAACCACTTAGAGGCTTAGATTAGTGGGGTTGATATACCCACCACTAATCTATCCTATCCAATGGGTTCTTAATCACACAAAGGTTGTCAATCCACATGTGAATATATAACAAATTATTCCACTCAAGATAGCAATCAACAAGTGATATACAAGTCAATTATAATGAATGAAATCTAATTAAATTGAATGAATAGAACACATAAGAGATTCATTACAAGCTAGACTAAACCCACAACCAATTGTTCCTCAAATCTATCCCCTAGATTAGGGGTTTAGTTACACATAATTGCAATAAATGAAAAGAAGTAAATGATAAGGAAACAACCCTTGGGTCACCTTCTTTAAGCTCAATCCTTCTTCTCCTCTATGCTCCTAGATGCAAGGAATGGAGGTTGAGGAAATGTCTTGGAATGTGGGTGTTTTGATGGAAAGTTACTAAGGATTTTGGTGGAGAAAATGGTGGGATGAGGAATGATGTAGTGAAGTAATCAAGGTTTTGTGTTGAGGGTTGGATGGATTAGATGAGTTCAAGGAGAGAAATGGAGGATGATGAAAAATGTGCCATGGAAGTTGATCTAGATCTGAAATGAATTCTTACAATTTTCTCTCTGATTTTCGATGGTTGGAAAGTGAAGAGACGCTCATATATATACTCACTCATGGACATGTACTGGTAACGACTTGATTCGCTGATGTGGAGCCTTGGTCGCTCTTTGGTCGCTATGGCGACCATGGAGCGTAAAACGGTTAGATGAAAAGGTCGCTCTGAAAACCATCTTTCTCGCTCTTTGTCAAGTGGCGAACATGACCAAAATGTGTAGAGGTCGCTCTTTGTGCATCAAGGTCGCTCTGGCGACCATAAGTGGCGACCTTGGAAATGTGAAGAGGTCGCTCTTTGTGCATCAAGGTCGCTCTGGCGACCATAAGTGGCGACCTTGGAAAAGTGAAGAGGTCGCCCTTTGTGCATCAAGGTCGCTCTGGCGACCATAAGTGGCGACCATGCCTTGAGTGCACTAGGTCGCCACTTGCAAGGGAGGTCGCCAGAGCGACCCCAAGTGGCGACCACACCTGATTGTTTTTGTGACCTTCTGTCGCCATGGCGCTCAAGTGGCGCCCAAGTGGCGACCTTTTGATGCTTTTGGGAACTCTTCTGTCGCCATGGCGCTCAAGTGGCGACCTCCATTGCCCATGTGGCGAAAATGCTCTGTTCTTCTCATTTGTGAGACATTTTTGCACAAGTCCTCCACCTTTATCTCAATTGCTTCTGAAACCTAATAAAACCTGAAACACTCAATTTAACAACATTAAACACGGGGAAATGCCCGAGAATCAAGCAAAAAGAAACGGAAATGAGGGCCAAAATCATACCAATTTTGGCTTGATCAATCACTTTACATGTGATTTAATGCATTCCATTGCTATATTCACTACATGTTTATACCATGATGCTATGATACCATGATGCTCTGTTTCACCCTACTAGTTCCTTTATTACCAATATGATTTTATAAAAATTTGCATGAATCATGTGAACTAAATCATCGCCTATTATAATCGATTGATATTTCGCCTTATATATGTTGCTACTTGAATACGTTGAACATGAGGAGTGCATCTCGATGTAGCTCTATGAGATCTAATTAATCTATTGCCGAGCAAGCTTAGTTATTCGTGGCATATTATTCATGCGGTTTACCCTTTCTCCATATTTGTATGTACTGCATGTGCACCACGAGTGGTGCTCACTTTGTCATCTGACAACTTTTGTTTGATGTGGAGCGAATATAACGTGTGGGACTCCTAGTGGAGCCGGCCTACTATGCTGCCCTTATGAAACAGACCTGCTCCGGTACATCTAGAGCTCCTATGCAGTAGAGTTGTACCTCTCCTGCTTTCTTTACAGAAGATTTGCTCCGGTACCGATAGAGCTCCTATCCAACAGATCTACCAGACTAGCACTTCTACATACGGATCCCCTCATGACACCGGATCCACTCTTCCAAAGCTCCTAGTTCTCAGCTATTCAAGTCCTGGAGTATAAGGAAGCAATTTGGAAGATTTTTTATCAAGCCTGAGAAAACAGCATCTGCTGATGGGTCAACTTCAAAAATTAAAATGTATCATCTCCGAAGGAACGGGCTTTCGCGCCCTATATGGTTGGAAAGATACGGAAGTTAGCTTTCCACAGAATTTTACGGTTTGTGATTTCGAGTTTTCTTGAAGGAGTTATGACCATTTTACTACTCAAAGGTCAGCAGGAATTTCTATGCGGACAGCATCTGCTGATGGAACAACTTCAAAAATTAAACTATATCATCTCCGAAGGAACAGGATTTCGTGCCTTATATGGTTGGAAAGATACGGAAGTTAGCTTTCCACAGAATTTTACGGTTGGTGATTTCGAGTTTTCTTGAAGGAGTTATGACCATTTTACTACTCAAAGGTCAGCAGGAATTTCTATGCGGACAGCATCTGCTGATGAAACAACTTCAAAAATTAAACTGTATCATCTCCGAAGGAACGGGATTTCGTGCCTTATATGGTTGGAAAGATACGGAAGTTAGCTTTCCACAGAATTTTACGGTTTGTGATTTCAAGTTTTCTTGAAGGAGTTATGACCGTTTTACTACTCAAAGGTCAGCCTAGAATTTCTACGCGGTGTTTGGGAAACAAAGCATTGCGGGCTGCCTATTTGGGAATGAAGGAGCAGCACGACCGGTAGAAGACCAGCATCATGTAGGAGGCTCCTCACTTTTGTACCGGGCCCTTCAACGCCCGAGTGAGCCTCCTAGGTTCCGGTTCGTTCGAGTGGAGTCCAGAGCCTCATTTCAGCCGCTGGGTACTTCTTGATGCCCTAGCAAGCTTCTGGACCAGCATCATGTAGGAGGCTCCTCACTTTAGTATCAGGCCCTTCAACGCCCAAGTGAGCCTCCTAGGTTCCGGTTCGTTCGAGTGGAGTCCAGAGCCTCATTTAAGCCGCTGGGTACTTCTTGATGCCCTAGCAAGCTTCTGGACCAGCATCATGTAGGAGGCTCCTCACTTTAGTATCAGGCCCTTCAACGCCCAAGTGAGCCTCCTAGGTTTCGGTTCATTCGAGTGGAGTCCAGAGCCTCATTTCTGCCGCTAGGTACTTCTTGATGCCCTAGCAAGCTTCTGGACCAGCATCATGTAGGAGGCTCCTCACTTTAGTATCGGGCCCTTCAACGCCCAAGTGAGCCTCCTAGGTTCCGGTTCGTTCGAGTGGAGTCCAGAGCCTCATTTCAGCCGCCGGGTACTTCTTGATACCCTAGCAAGCTTCTGGACCAGCATCATGTAGGAGGCTCCTCACTTTAGTATCGGGCCCTTCAACGCCCAAGTGAGCCTCCTAGGTTCCGGTTCGTTCGAGTGGAGTCCAGAGCCTCATTTCTGCCGCTAGGTACTTCTTGATGCCCTAGCAAGCTTCTGGACCAGCATCATGTAGGAGGCTCCTCACTTTAGTATCGGGCCCTTCAACGCCCAAGTGAGCCTCCTAGGTTCCGGTTCGTTCGAGTGGAGTCCAGAGCCTCATTTCTGCCGCTAGGTACTTCTTGATGCCCTAGCAAGCTTCTGGACCAGCATCATATAGGAGGCTCCTCACTTTAGTATCGGGCCCTTCAACGCCCAAGTGAGCCTCCTAGGTTCCGGTTCGTTCGAGTGGAGTCCAGAGCCTCATTTCAGCCGCCGGGTACTTCTTGATACCCTAGCAAGCTTCTGGACCAGCATCATGTAGGAGGCTCCTCACTTTAGTATCGGGCCCTTCAACGCCCAAGTGAGCCTCCTAGGTTCCGGTTCGTTCGAGTGGAGTCCAGAGCCTCATTTCAACAGCTAGGTACTTCTTGATGCCCTAGCAAGCTTCTGGACCAGCATCATGTAGGAGGCTCCTCACTTTAGTATCGGGCCCTTCAACGCCCAAGTGAGCCTCCTAAGTTCCGGTTCGTTCCAAGGGATCCTCTAGCCCCATTATGATTGTTGGAAACTCTTGCCTACCTCGAGCAGGCCCCCTCTAAACTGGCCGTGGTACTTGGGGACTAAAAGCTCACTATTCTCTCTCACGAGCCCAAGGGGGGTACGATGACCCCTATATTCATAAATCTGATCGGGTCACCAATCTATGATTAAAGCGCCTCAAGACCAGGAAAGCTACATAGTACTCCTGATGCCCTAGACCAGGTTAAACCATCTAGGAGGATCTCCATTACTGAGTCAAGACCAGGAGAGCCACATAGCATTCCTGATGCCTTGGACGGGGCCAACCCCGCCAAGAGGATCTCCATTGTTAAAGCGCCTAAATACCAGGAAAGCTACATAGCACTCCTGATGCCTTGGACGGGGCCAACCCCGCCAAGAGGATCTCCATTGTTAAAGCGCCTCAAGACCAGGAAATAGCCTAAGGGCGCTCCTGCTGCCTCGGTCGGGGAATACCCTCCTCTGAGAAGCCTGGTGCTAAAGTGGCCTTAGTTGCCTACCAGGACAGCCTTGGTCGGGGAATACCCTCCTCCGAGAAGCCTGGTGCTAAAGTGGCCTTAGTTGCCTACCAGGACAGATTACAGTAAGAATCGGGCTGCCTCCGGGTACCTGGTTCCTTACTTCGCCTCAAGACCAGGAAAGCTACATAGTACTCCTGATGCCCTAGACCAGGTTAAACCATCTAGGAGGATCTCCATTACTGAGTCAAGACCAGGAGAGCCACATAGCATTCCTGATGCCTTGGACGGGGCCAACCCCGCCAAGAGGATCTCCATTGTTAAAGCGCCTAAATACCAGGAAAGCTACATAGCACTCCTGATGCCTTGGACGTGGCCAACCCCGCCAAGAGGATCTCCATTGTTAAAGCGCCTCAAGACCAGGAAATAGCCTAAGGGCGCTCCTGCTGCCTCGGTCGGGGAATACCCTCCTCTGAGAAGCCTGGTGCTAAAGTGGCCTTAGTTACCTACCAGGACAACCTTGGTCGGGGAATACCCTCCTCCGAGAAGCCTGGTGCTAAAGTGGCCTTAGTTGCCTACCAGGACAGATTACAGTAAGAATCGGGCTGCCTCCGGGTACCTGGTTCCTTACTTCGCCTCGAGACCAGGGAAAAGCTACATGGCACTCCTGATGCCTTGGACGGGGCCAACCCCGCCAAGAGGATCTCCATTGTTAAAGCGCCTCAAGACCAGGAAATAGCCTAAGGGCGCTCCTACTGCCTCGGTCGGGGAATACCCTCCTCTGAGAAGCCTGGTGCTAAAGTGGCCTTAGTTGCCTACCAGGACAGATTACAGTAAGAATCGGGCTGCCTCCGGGTACCTGGTTCCTTACTTCGCCTCGAGACCAGGGAAAAGCTACATAGCACTCCTGATGCCTTGGACGGGGCCAACCCCGCCAAGAGGATCTCCATTGTTAAAGCGCCTCAAGACCAGGAAATAGCCTAAGGGCGCTCCTGCTGCCTCGGTCGGGGAATACCCTCCTCTGAGAAGCCTGGTGCTAAAGTGGCCTTAGTTGCCTACCAGGACAGATTACAGTAAGAATCGGGCTGCCTCCGGGTACCTGGTTCCTTACTTCGCCTCGAGACCAGGAAATAGCCTCATAGCACTCCTGATGCCCTAGACCGGGTTGACCCCTCCAGGTGGATCTCCATTACTGAATCGCCCCGAGACCAGGAAATAGTCTTATGGAGCTCCTGCTGCCTTGGTCGGGAAATACCCTCCTCCAAGAAGCCTGGTGTTAAAGTGGCCTTAGTTGCCTACCAGGACAGACTTACAGTAGGATCGAGATGAGTAAAGTAATGGCTACCAACAAAGAAGGATGAGTAAAATTCTTCAAGTATTACATATCCTGACTCCAACCCCAACTGCGTACCGGTGTTCAAGTCAGGGGGGACTTCTGTTAACCGCCTTTTTTGGCAGGGGTCCAAGGAAGAATTTTCCATCCTTGCCAAGTAGAGGGATGCCGCGAGAAGCATCTAGCTACCTCTGAAAGGAACCAAGATCAACACACTTTATCGTGGTCTAGATAGCCCAGTAGAAGGATGCCGCACCCGCAGGACCACGCGGGACCCCGCTGGACCCTGCAGATCCCGCAGTACCCCGCAGATCCCGCTGGACCCCATAGATCCCGCAGTACCCCGCTGATCCCGCAGGACCCCGCTGGACCCCGCAGATCCCGCAGTACCCCGCTGGACCCCGCTGGACCCCGCAGATCCCGCTGGACCCCGCAGATCCCGCAGTACCCCGCAGATCCCGCTGGACCCCGCAGATCCCGTCGGACCCCGCGGACCCCGCCGGACCCCGCGGACCCCGTGGTACCCCGTAGTACCCCGTACCCTGTGACTAGTCCTCCAAACTCCTCCTGACCACCTAGCATACAAGACATCAATAGAGGAGGTCGTAAATACCAAGGAAGAGCTAGACCACACCAAGAGTTTAAGTAAACAAGGAAATTGCCTTGTTTCTCACCATTCAAGAGTCCTATATTAAAGAGGAGTCAACTCTTTCAGTTCTAAAAGGAATCACTTGATTCTGGGGAATCAATCCCACGATCTTCTCGCCTATCAACATGGAAACGCCCCGTAAATTGCTAGGTCATTGGATTGAATTTATGGGAGTGAACAACAAGAAATAAGACCTATATATATGACAAGATTTTCAACGGTGAAGAGGACTTTTTTCGGCTGGGGGCTAGCTTCTTTCCTTCTCCTCTTATTTTCTATTGATTAGAGAAAAGGGCATATGCCCACCTATGATTGTAAGCTCTCTGGAGCACTTATGTTATATTATTCTCCTACTTGTGTAAGCTCCCCGGAGCACGCCTTATTGATAAATATATAAATGATCTCTTTCCGCCGGATACTACCTAGGGGTTTTTCAGCATATGATCATGCGTGATGCTTTTTCCCCCTAGGCCAGTCCACCTTCTATCAAAAAGACTTGTCATTCTCTCCCTCGTATATATTTTATTACACATGTATGCAAGTTTATCATTGAAGAGCTCCTATCCCATATCCTACTTGCTTGCTTGCTATCCGGGTCGGGGAATCACAATGGAGATCTAGAAAAGAGTATGGGATGCGGGATTCGGGATACGAGGTATGAGGGACGGGACACGGGGTGCCGAGTACCGAACGCGGGGTATCGGGGTCCATAGAGAGGGATCACAACCCTTACTCCGACATGGGAACCCCCAAGCGCCATCTTCTCCATGTGCTTGAAGCCCCGACAGTCGGGATGATATTTTCTCCTACCTGCTGCACCTCACTCCAGAATCTTTTACTCGTACAAACCATGGTACCTAGAGGTACCTACCCCGCTGCAGCCTGCCAGGTAGCAGTTTGAGGGTGCTAATTGAAATTCCTCACCCAGAGCGAATTTACGGTTAACAGAGGCGTAACATTTATGGGTGTTGGATCGAACGTTGAATTTTACGATTGAATTATAAATATTTAATTCAAGATAAATATTCGAAAATGCTAAAAAATGATTGTTTACTTATATATATTTTTTGTTTTATTCAGAAATCATGACCCCATCCCTAATGAACATCCCGAAAGAAAACACTTTAACTGGAGATAATTATGTCACATGGAAAAGGAAAATTGGTTGTTGCTGCAAGCTGAAAAACATAAATTTGTTCTGTCAACTCCTAAACCACCTGCTCCTACTATTGAATCTAATGTTTTGCAAAAAGATGAGTATGAGCAGTGGAAGACTTCAGATGATATGGCTAAAAGTTCATGGCCACTATCTCCGACGTGTTGCAACAGCAACATGAAGGAATGGAGTCTGCTGCTGATATAATGATGTCTCTAGAGGAGATGTTTGCTATGAGATCTAGGTCGACTAAGAGAGAAGCAGTGACTGCTGAAAGTTCACAAATAAACATGGTGTGTATACAAATATTAATCTAGAGGGGGGGGGGGGGTGAATAGATTTTAACTAATTTTCACCCAATTTTCGTTTAAGGTCAATATAACGAAAATGCCCCTAATAGTCAATATAAAAACAACAAGTGTAATATGGTGCGGAATTATAAATGACACTTGATGTATACGTGGAAAACCCAACCTTTGGGAAAAAACCACGGGTTGTTTAGTGCGCCACACTTGAACCTCAAAATCCACTAATTGAAATGAAGTTTACAACCTATGTAGACCTCGTCTAACACTCCGGTCTGTAACCCCCCACTTCTACCACGCGGGCCTTTAAAAGTGGCTCTAGTCCATCTTGCTTGTGGCCTAAGCAACCTTAGCCAACAAGACTTAAATTCTCAATGAAGAGATAAAACAACCTATGTGTGAATATATGGAAATACTCAATACATGCATATAAGAGCTAGGCAACCCTATATGCTTATCTAGGATGATAATATGGCAACAAATGCAATCCTAGATATCAATAGCTAAATGACATGTCAAATAGCTTAGCTAACAATAGATTATAAAAACCTAGATAGCTATCACAATACAACACTCAATCATGTCATCACAAACAATCTCTATTTTGAATATAAGATATTAATCTAAGATCATTCAAATAATAAAAGAGATGCCTTGATAAATAAAACACTAAATATCAATGATAAAAGTGAAGAACATACCAAGGGAAGTGTGATGACCAATACCCACTCAAATAAGCAAACTAACTATGCTAGAAAATGCTTAGATGATCTTTGATGCATATGTGTATAATTTGAGTGTATAAAAATGAGTTCTTGATTTGATTTTCTCTTAAAAATATCTCTTTTAAGTTTAGGGTTCTTTTGAGTCAGAGAACTGAGTTAGAGAAATCAGAAAGTGTGATATTTATAGACATTAAGAACAGGGCAAGTGAAAAGACAATTTTTCCCTTGAAATCACCGATCGGCGGTTTCATTCTGCGGTCGTGGCCACAGAATGTAACTGCCGAATTGAACCCAAGAAGCAGGGGATAATTCGGCGACCAGATTCGGCGGTCAATCGAAACCGCCGATCAAAACCCAAAAAGAAACCGACCTAAAATATCTAATTCGGTGGTTTCAATTCGGCGGCCAGGCCGCCGATTAAACCGCCAAACAGAACCCGAGAAATAATAAATGCATCAGGTCTATTCGGCGGTTTCGATTCGGTGGCCTGACCGCCGATCGTAACCGCAGATTCAGTCCAGAGCTTTCTGGAATCAGACGGCGGTTTCATTCGGCGGTCATGGCCGCCGATCAAACCGCCGTTTCACCAATGATGGTGAAAACAAAAGAGAAGCCAAAGGCATTCTCCGAAGGCGATCTTCGTGTAAAGCCAAGCACATTATCTTGCGAGCGCGGATGTTTCCGAACATATTCAGGAAACGAATTACACGACACAAAACACACACCAAGATATGACAAACAATGTGCTAGTGTGAAAAGTGACATTTGAAGAGAATGCACACAAAAGTAAAGCATACATATGCAAACATTACAAGTGAGTGTGTGCAACTAAATCTCTTCAATAAGAAAGTAAGCACAAGATATACCTTTGAGTGCTTGTCCATCTTGAATTCTTGAGAAGGGTCATTGAGCATGAACACCTATCACTTTAGCTACCCTTTACAAACAACCCCAATATGTGGTTTGCACACGAAATAAGCCAATCAAAAACCGGGATTCTTTACAATCTCCCCCTTTGGCTATTTCGTGACAAAACCACCACTCACATTGATTCCTCACAACAAAATAGAAACTAAGGGTCTACAATGATTTTCTACATTACAAAGAGATATAAGAAAATAAAATCTTGAAGTCTTCAATCTCTTGTAGAACAATCAATCCCTGAAAACAAGTTTTCTATATTTTCCAATACACATACATGTGAGATTAATCATGTGAGATAAACCAAGCATTTGCATTTACGAAAGTTAAGCATAACATAATGCAATGTATGAGAATGCAATGCTCCCCCTCAATGGGTTACTCCCCCTCAATTTGTAATCTCCCCAACATGCACAAATTGCCACAACAATTTAGCAACTCCCCTTAACACATTCTACTCCCCCTTTTTGTCATGATATAGGCAAAGGAGTAGTCCCCAACAAGGTCACTCATAGCAAAGAGAGATAGTAGCATACAAGATATTTGCATATTCATGTTAGTCACTTATGCTACTCAAATATTGGAGAGAAACAAGGAGATTTATTTTGATTAAAATGTGTGAATCAAAAATGCTTTGCATACAAGACATGTAGCATTCAAGTCCAAAATACAATGGTATTTGGCAAAGCAAATGACAAAGGTTTCTAATAAGCATTCAAACCAATTTTACCAATGTCATGAGAGAAGCAAAGATATAGAGAAATCATTGATTTTCAATTTAATAAACACTATATCCAACTTTATAAGCGAAACATGGCATGAGTGACTTTGCACCCTATTTGATTTTTCCGGATATGAAACCCGTATGATAGTAACCATGTTCAACAAATAAAGAAAGAGAGACATTTGGATTGTAAAATCCTTTGACCAGATACAAGATCCTTTAATCAATTTGAGTCTCATAAGCTTTTTCACACAAGTTTTGCATTTAAGAATTATGCAATCATCAATTCATGCTTTTTCATTTGAGCATGTCATTTGAATTTCATGCTTTTCATATGGCATTTAGCATGTTATAAAGAATCATCATGTCATGGAAATAACTATAGGTCATTCAAATCATACTTCCTATGTAGATTTCCTAGTCCAAAAATGCATGTTTGAACATAAATATGACATGGATTGAAAAAAAAGCAAGGTTCACACTTATTGAATAGAAAACATATATACATATGTGCAACCAAGCTTACTCAAGCAATCAACAAAGAAGCATAAGATCTTTAAAATATTTTGCATGCATCAAGTATGCAAAAACTCTCTTTGCTTGAGTTCCCCATATGGGGTTAAAAACCACCCTTCAACAATGAAGGTCATTAGGTCATATGGACCTTCCAAGTCCATTTGACTCGGTTGAACCTATATGAGACTTGTTAGTCTCGTAGCAAGCGGGTTCATTATTTTTTCTTATCCACTTAGGTGATATAGATTTCTTCCTAGTGGACAAAGGTTCTAGAGCTTTAGAAGTTAAAGGATCATGCAAATGAGTTTCTTCCTTTATGTTAACATGCATTCTAGCTCTAGCCTTTCTCTTTTCTATCATGCTTTTAACTCTACACATTTGAATGTAATAAAAGCAACTTGGTCTTATATGACCATCAATACCACAAAAATGACAAGTGGGAATAAAGTTAGGAATCATACCATTCCCTTGTGCATGCTTTGGTGCATTCCATTGTCGTTGTGGTTGTCTTGGTTGTTGAATAGGATCTCTCCTTCTTTGTTGTTGACCAAGACAAGGTTGCTCGTTCAATTGAGCTTGCATGATAGGTGTCTTCCCTTTGTGGATCTTAGGTTGAGGGAAGTTAGCATGAGGAACTCTTTGAGCTTGAGGTTGTCTCCTTGAAGCTACCTTCACTTGTGCACTATGAGAGCATTGTCCTAGATCAATCTTCTTCCTAGGAGTTTGCATCGGTGAAGTCTCTTTCTTGCCTAAGCTCTTGACAAATATGGTCTTGTTAGGAGTGAGACTCTCCTTGTCTTCTTCAAAGCCAAGACCTCTTTTGTCAGTAGGGCCTTTTCCAACACTCAACAAGTGGATGAGTTTTTCCGTGCTAGAGGTCAACTTAGTGATCAATTCTCTAGCATTCCTAAGCTCTTTTTTCAACCCTTCTTCATTCCTCTTAGACAGAGCTAGTTCATCTTTTAGCTTGTCTTCATCCTTCATGGATCTTACCACTTCACTACTCAAGTGGTCAACAAGTGTTGAAAGCCTAAGATTCTCTTCCTTTAAACTTTGAATCTCTTTTTCATTCTCTAACCTAGAGCTTTCAACATTGTCTTTAAGACCCATCATCTCCACTTGCTTACTTAAGTGGTCATTGTGTGATGAAAGTTCTAGATTTTCTTCCTCTAAAATCTTTATCTTTCTTTTATCCTTCATCATAGAACTTTCACACTTGACTATAAAGTCATGAACATCCATTTTCTCTACATTTCCTTTTGTAGAGTTAGGTAACAAATTCTCAACACTTGAGTCATCTTCAATGTTCTCCAACTCACCAGTGGAGTCATCTTCTTCATCAAGATCATCAAATTTGTCTCTTGATGAAGTAATGGACATATCCCAATGAGTAGCTACACCAACCACTTCTAGAGCTACTTCTTCATCTCTTTCTTCTATGGGATCACTAGTCACAACATTCTTACCATCAACTTTATCTTCTACAAAAGTGGCTCCAAAAGCCGTATAGCTAATGGTAAGCTCATCATCACTTGATGACTTATCTCCCTCTCCGGAGTTATCACTATCACTCCATGTGGCGGCCATAACTTTTCCCGTCTTGTTCTTCAAATTCCCACAATCGGGTGAGATGTGTCCTATACCGCCACACTCATAGCATTGGATCCCTTTCCTTTCACTATTCTCTTACCTAGGCTCAAATCTCTTGAAAGGAGCCTTTTTCTTCAAGTATTGGCCTTTGGATCCAAAACCATCCTTCTCGAACTTGACAAATTTCTTGAATCTTCTAAGCAATAAAGTCGTGTCTTCGTCCGAGTCATCTTTTTCCTCCTTCTCAACCTTGGAAGCTTTCAAAGCAATCCCTTTTTGCTTTTTAGGAGGTGAAGTGCTAGGACCCTTCCTAGACTCATATGCGAGGAGTCTTCCAATTACCTCGCTCGGCTTCATGTCCCTATATTCAAAATTTTCTTCTAAAGCCGTCACTTTTAATTCAAACCTAGCAGGGAGAGACCTCATAATTTTCTGCTTAACTCTCCTATCCGAGTATGGATCACCTAGTTGATAGCTTTGATTGACAATATCTATCAACTTGACTTCAAAGTCATTGAAGCACTCGTCCTCCTCCATCTTGAGCAACTCAAATTGCGTTTGAAGGACTTGTAGCTTGGAATCCTTGACAACATCGGTTCCTTCGTGTGCAACCTCTAAGATATCCCATGCCTCATTGGCTATCCTAGTGTTTTGAATCAGTTTGTACTGATTTTTGTCCACTGCACAAAGAAGGGCGTGCCATGCCTTCCTATTCCACTTCGAAGTCTCAAACTCTCCATTTGTCCAATCGGCCTTAGGCTTGAGAACTTGTTCTCCTCCACCAGTGGGAGTCATCATAGGAGGTGCATACCCATCCTCGATTGCCATCCATGCCCTATCATGGATTTGACACAAGTATGCCTCCATCTTGCCTTTCCATAAGGCATAATTCACGCCGGTGAGCAACGGTGGCCTCACACTCGACGCTCCCTCTTTGCTCATCCCGATATCACTCATAGTGTTTGGATGAATGCAAATGAGATGAATGCAAAATGTATGAAGAAATCAAACAATCACACACAATGCAAATACACACCAAAAGTGAGCAAGGATCACCTAAGTATATCTAGGAACCCGCTCTGATATCAATTGAAAGTTCACAAATAAACACGGTGTGTATACAAATATTAATCTAGAGGGGGGGGGGGGGGGGGTGAATAGATTTTAACTAATTTTTACCCAATTTTCGTTTAAGGTCAATATAACGAAAATGCCCCTAATAGTCAATATAAAAACAACAAGTGTAATATGGTGCGGAATTATAAATGACATTTAATGTATACGTGGAAAACCCAACCACTGGGAAAAAACCACGGGCTGTTTAGTGCGCCACACTTGAACCTCAAAATCCACTAATTGAAATGAAGTTTACAACCTATGTAGACCTCGTCTAACACTCCGGTCTGTAACCCCCCACTTTTACCACGCGGGCCTTTAAAAGTGGCTCTAGTCCATCTTGCTTGTGGCCTAAGCAACCTTAGCCAACAAGACTTAAATTCTCAATGAAGAGATAAAACAACCTATGTGTGAATATATGGAAATACTCAATACATGCATATAAGAGCTAGGCAACCCTATATGCTTATCTAGGATGATAATATGGCAACAAATGCAATCCTAGATATCAATAGCTAAATGACATGTCAAATAGCTTAGCTAACAATAGATTATAAAAACCTAGATAGCTATCACAATACAACACTCAATCATGTCATCACAAACAATCTCTATTTTGAATATAAGATATTAATCTAAGATCATTCAAATAATAAAAGAGATGCCTTGATAAATAAAACACTAAATATCAATGATAAAAGTGAAGAACATACCAAGGGAAGTGTGATGACCAATACCCACTCAAATAAGCAAACTAACTATGCTAGAAAATGCTTAGATGATCTTTGATGCATATGTGTATAATTTGAGTGTATAAAAATGAGTTCTTGATTTGATTTTCTCTTAAAAATCTCTCTTTTAAGTTTAGGGTTCTTTTGAGTCAGAGAACTGAGTTAGAGAAATCAGAAAGTGTGATATTTATAGACATCAAGAACAGGGCAAGTGAAAAGACAATTTTTCCCTTGAAATCACCGATCGGCGGTTTCATTCTGCGGTCGTGGCTGCAGAATGTAACCGCCGCAGAATGAAACCGCCGAATTGAACCCGAGAAGCAGGGGATCATTCGGCGACTAAATTCGGCGGTCAATCGAAACCGCCGATCAAAACCCAAAAAGAAACCGACCTAAAATATCTAATTCGGCGGCCAGGCCGCCGATTAAACCGCCGAACAGAACCTGAGAAATAATAAATGCATCAGGTCTATTCGACGGTTTCGATTCGGTGGCTTGACCGCCGATCGTAACTGCAGATTCAGTCCAGAGCTTTCTGGAATCAAACGGCGGTTTCATTCGGCGGTCATGGCCGCCGATCAAACCGCCGTTTCACCAATGATGGTGAAAACAAAAGAGAAGCCAAGGGCATTCTCCGAAGGCGATCTTCGCGCAAAACCAAGCATATTATCGTGCGAGTGCGGACGTTTCCGAACATATTCGGGAAACAAATTACACGACACAAAACACACACCAAGATATGACAAACAATGTGCTAGTGTGAAAAGTGACATTTGAAGAGATTGCACACAAAAGTAAAACATACATATGCAAACATTACAAGTGAGTGTGTGCAACTAAATCTCTTCAATAAGAAAGTAAGCACAAGATATACCTTTGAGTGCTTGTCCATCTTGAGGTCTTAAGAAGGGTCATTGAGCATGAACACCTATCACTTTAGCTACCCTTTACAAACAACCCCAATATGTGGTTTGCACACGAAATAAGCCAATCAAAAACCGGGAATCCTTACAACTGCTTTTATGAATCTTAAGATGAAACCTGGATAGGCTGTGAAAGATCACATGATGAAGGTCATAGCACATCTAAATATTGTAGAACTTAATGGTGCTGATATAAATGGTGAGACCAAAATTGACATGATTGTCAACTCATTATCAGATTCCTTTGACCAGTTCAAGTCGGACTACACCTTGAACAATAAGGAATACACCTTGAAAGGCCAGATGAAAGATGTTCAAAGCGCTGAAAAGATCCTTGTGAAAGGCAAAGGTCAAGAGATTCATATGGTTGGTAAAGTTGCTACTATTAAGACCCGTCAGAAGGTCAAGAAACTGTTAGGATTATGCTCAATAGCAAGAGTGTAATATTGTATTTAACAATCTGTTTCATATTAATAAAGTGATTTCTGGTTTAAACACATATTATAGCATTTATAGTTGAATATTATAATTGTTAAAGTAAATAATCATAAGGTCTAAAGACTATGAGAAAAGAAGAATTGTTCATACATTTGGATATGTATGTGGTAGACACAATTCTTTAGTTAGTCTTGAATATTGTTCACAACTTAAGTTAAAGGTTGGGCACCTTTATCTTGTTAAAGTTGTAGAATTCTTTTGCTAGCATTTGAGTGGGATCAAATGAGATATGATGAGTCTAAAATCATCGGAGTGTCTTCGAGCAAAAGAGTCTAGTGCACTGGGTGCATTGAACTGGATCAACATGAAACACTTTATCTATAACCGTCAATAGATAAAAGTAATTTCATTATCAGGACAATCGGAGAGTCTATCTTAATCCTGAGATAAATGATGGACTTATGGTTGCAGGTGATATCATTTGAGCTATCAATGAGTACGATTATATCGCATAGTCTATCCTCGATAGTTTGGTGATATTCATTTGTTAATCGATAGAGGACTTCATTTATAGATATGGACATCGTGGCTCCATTTTTTAAATGAGAGTATAATATCATCATATGGATGTTTTGAGGTAATTGGATATTAAATCTCAACGTTGAGTTTTCAATAGTGTCTATTGAAAACATGGCTTCTGGACAAGTCAAAATATCCAAGTTCAAAACGTGGTCATATGAGTAAATATGGTAACTTGGAGAGTTATAGGCGGTCTATGAACTCTTGGCGATTACTGATATTAATCACGAGGATACACTATCTCCAATATGATTGTCTAGGGTATGAATAAGGAAGCATCTTCCTTTTCTGTCTTTATTTAAGAGTTCAATTTTAGCTCTTTAGTGGAATGAGCTAAAATTAATGGATCGGACCTAAGTGAATCATTTGTTGATTGTGATTAGGTTATGTCTATTGGAGCTTAAATTTAGATAGCCCGCCAAGATCCCCAATCCACACGGACTTGCATGGATCACTTGATATATTCTACCGGACCAATTTAGGGTCCATCTAGAATTGCATTTAATATATTAAGAATATAATTTGCACATTATTTATGTAATGGGCTGCTAAATTATATTTATATATTAATGGATGACATGTGGGCTTGTTTCTTTTAGTAAGAATGGGTCTAGTTCACATGTGGGCTTTTTATTTAAAGTCCTATGGATTTAATGAAATAAGAAAAATAATATTTGGCCCAATATATACATGTGGGGCGGCAAGGTGATTTAAAAATAAGAATTAATTAATTTATTAATTAATTGTTTAATTAAGAAACAAATCTTTTTTGAATAGGAAATATGATTCCTATTGGTATACTATTGGTAGTAGTATACTTAAATTAAAAGACTTGTTTGACAAGGAAATAAATAATTAATTTTATTTATTAAATCAAATAAGAAGTCTTTTATTTTAGTCAAATAAGGAATAAAAGATTTATGAGTTTGATTAGGGTTTGGAAATCTTAAACAAAATAGGAATTAGGGTGCAAACTAAATCTCCAATATTTTAGGAGTAATAATTGCGGCAACCCTAATTGGTTTTGGTAAAAGAATTCGGCCACCCTAGTTAAAAAAAGAGAAAAGAAAAATTGCCATATATAAGGCCATTATAATTTTCGGCCAGACCTAGGGTTTTATGTGCAGAATTTTTCTTCTTCTTCTTCTTCTCAACTCATAGTTAGAGATTTTTTATTCTACTAAAAACAAAAGGAACATAGATTATTCTTTGATGGTATATTGTTTGCTTGTTCATTAATAAGCTTGTATATACTATATCGATTAAGGTTCACGCGAGTTTCGATCATAAGATTGAGAACTCAAAAGTGACCGGAATAATCTTAGGTTCCTTTAGATTGTTTTTGGGACTAACGAATCAAGAAAAGTTTGTTTAATCCAATCACAGGTTTGCAATTCAAAGAAAGGGAGACCACGCTCCTAGGTGATCCACGTTCGTGCTAGGATTGAAGATCTTGCGGATTACCATCGACGCAAGTCAATCGGATCACGCGACAAGAGGTATTAATCTTTTGTTTATTTTTATATCTTTAATTAATCAAAAGGGTTTAAGGTTCATAAAATTGGAAAAATTTTAAAAGCTACTCAAACTAATTTTTTTTTAGTCTCGCTTCCGCTTCGGGTACAATTTTTCCCTACAATTGGTATCAGAGCCTAGGTTGAACCCTTTTAATTAATTAATGTATATATACGTGGATCGATTTCGTTTTATTGTGATTATGCATGTTTAGAAAGAGATGGCACTCTAGGTATTCGCATATATAATTACATGTGATGTATGGATTTATATATGTTTTATGTGGTTTGTTATTGCTCGATTTTGGTCCTAGATTTTCAATGTATTTTTGGTTTTGGAATTGTAACAAGAAGGGTGGTCTATCATCGCCATAATTCCTTCTTGGTAGTTGCTAGACATTTTTTTTATGTATTAAAAATTGCTGCAGTTTTTTAATGTATTATTTATTATAATGTGCAGTATTTTTTTACTGTCATGAATAAAAAAAAAAAAAAAATTTCTGCAGTAATTTATTTGTTTAAATTAAATTGTAACACGTTCTACATCGAAGAAACAAAGCAACCGGAACCGAGAACGAGCACCGTGCGCACCCTAGGAGTGGATTGGGCTGCGCATGGCATGCCCGAAATCAAGTGGGCTGCGCATGGCAGCCTTGCAACCAAGAGGGCTGCGCACGGCAGCCATGCAAGGCCTATGGGCTGCGCATGGCAGCCCCTTACGTGGGGTTGTGGCCGTGCAATCCCGAGGAGGGAGGCCGGAGGATGGGCTTATGGTTGATCGGCCACTCGAAGATCTTGTATTTCTATTTCAATGTAATTTACTTGTTTTTCTAGGATGGGCCAAAATTGTTGCTATTTATTTTATGCTTAAATATTACAATATTTGTTGTTGTATGATAACATGACATATAGAATAGGAGTGCCACTCATATATCTCTTTTGGTATGAACATGCATTGAATGATTTAGGTATCTAAATTGGCATCTAGATAACTTGGTAAATCATTCTATGGGATTTAATCACACGCCTTAAATAATTGAGTGGGAGAAGGTGTTTTTGTAACACCTATGGCTTCCAAGATTAGTTGAGCTTAATTATTTTTTGGTAATCCCCCAAAGGGGCGTCCATGAATGGAATTAAGCAATATACTTCCTTACAAGGATAGACTAGACAATGGACTCAAACGAGATCTACTCCCAAAGGAGGGATTTTCGTGAGAAAATTGAGGGTCGATATCTTGGTAACACACTCAATGTAATTTTATTGATATCCTCTAAAGAGTTCTTGTCAGTAAAATTGCAAGGCTAAAATTGAAAACGCTGGTTGTTATGTTAACAATTAGGTGGAACCTAGTCTAACTAGTAAATGGTGCGAACTCCCAAAGGAGGCGTAACATTTATGGGTGTTAGATCACCGTTGAATTTTTATGATTGAGTTATTCAATTAATTCAAGATAAATATTTAAAAGTGCTTTATAATGATTATTTACTTATATATGTTTTGTTTTCATTCAGAAATCATGACCCCATCACTTATGAACATCCTGAAAGATAACACCTTAACTGGAGATAACTATGTAACATGGAAAAGGAAAATTGGGTTGTTGCTGCAAAGTGAAAAACATAAGTTTGTTTTAACTACTCCTAAACCACCTGCTCCTAATATTGAATCAAGCATAATGCAAAGAGATGAGTATGAGCAGTGGAAGACTTCAGATGATATGGCCAAATGTTATATCATGGCCACTATCTCCGACGTGTTGCAACAACAGCATGAAGGAATGGAGTCTGCTGCTGATATAATGATGTCTCTAGAGGAGATGTTTGCTATGAAGTCCAGGACGACTAAGAGAGAGGCAGTGACTGCTTTTATGAATCTTAGGATGAAACCTGGACAGGCTGTGAAGGATCACATGATGAAAGTCATAGCACATCTCAACATTGCTGAACTGCATGGCGCTGAGATAGATGGTGAGACAACAATTGATATGGTTGTCAATTCATTGTCAGATTCCTTTGATCAGTTCAAATTGGACTACACTTTGAACAAAAAGGAATACACCTTACAGAGCCTGATGCAAGATGTTCAAAGTGCTGAAAAGATCCTTGTGAAAGGCAAAGGTCAAGAGATTCATATGGTTGGTAAAGTTGCTACTGTTAAGGCCCGTCAAAAGGTCAAGAAACAACAGAAGAAAAAGCAACTTGGGCCTACCAAGAAGGAGACCAAGAAAGTAACCAAGATCAAAGGAAAATGCTTCCTTTGTGGTGAAAAGGGACATTGGAAGAGAAATTGCCCAAAGTCCCAGAACAAGAAGGAAGAAGGTAATTTGAATTATCTTGAAACATGTTTTTGGCTGATTCTACAGATTCTTGGATCATAGACTCAGGAGCCACTAATCATGTTTGTTATTCCTTGCAGGGGTTCCAAGAAAGGAGAAGGCTGAATAAGAATGAGATCAATTTGCGCTTAGGCAACGGAACGTTAGTGTCTGCAAGTGCAGTGGGAGATATTAGAGTTTGTTTGGATTCTAGAAGGCATTTAGATTTAATAGACGTTTATTATGTACCTCAATTCAAGAGGAATTTAATTTCAGTTTCTTGTTTGAATAAATTTGGATATTCGGTTACTTTTAATAAAGTTTTTATTATTAGTAAGAATGACAAAGTTATTTGCAAAGGTACATTGGAAAATGGTCTATACTTTTTGCATAGAAATATCTCTCACTCGTTAGACACAGAAATAACGGAACCTAATCATAAAAGAGTAAAATTATCAACAGATGAAACCTACCTTTGGCATTTACGCTTAGGTCATATTAACCTTAATAGGATTAAAAGATTGGTAAGTGACGGACCTTTGAGTGACTTAAAGGTTGATAATCTACCAACTTGTGAATCTTGTTTGGAAGGTAAAATGACCAAAAGGACGTTCTCTGCCAAAGGTGCCAGAGCCACTGAATGTTTAGGATTGATACACACTGATGTATGTGGACCTATGAGCATTCAAGCTAGAGGTGGATATGAGTACTTCATCACTTTCACAGATGATTACTCAAGATTTGGCTATGTGTATCTCATGCGACATAAGTCGGATGCTTTTGACATGTTCAAAGCATTTAAAGCTGAAGAGGAAAATCAGCTTGAGAAACACATAAAAATCTTGAGATCTGATCGTGGTGGAGAATATCTATCTGGTGAGTTTCAGCAATATTTTATTGATAATGGGATAGTTTCTCAGTTTTCTGCACCTGGTACACCTCAACAAAATGGGGTAGCAGAAAGGAGAAATGGAACTCTTTTGGATATGGTTAGGTCTATGTTGAGTTATTCAACACTTCCTATTTCTTTCTGGGGATATGCTTTACAAACTGCAATATACATTCTAAACCATGTACCATCTAAGTCTGTTCCTAAAACACCGCATGAGTTGTGGACTGGGCGCAAGCCTAGTTTACGACACTTAAGGATATTTGGATGTCCTGCGCACGTGTTAAAAGGAAAGACAGAAAAGATGGAGTCCCGTTCAGAAACATGTATATTTGTAGGGTATCCGAAAGAAACTAAAGGATATTATTTTTATAGTCCTTCAGATCTTAAAGTATTTGTTTCGACAAATGCTAAATTTCTAGAAAAGGACTATATGAATGATTTTGTGCCTAAAAGTAGAATTGTCCTGAATGAGATGTCAGGAGATACAATTCCACAAGAGGTTACACAACCTAACCCAATTGTAAGTTCCGATCCAACACAAGGTCAACAACCTACCATTCCTCGTCGTAGTGGGAGGGTTAGAACACAACCCGAAAGATACATCGGTCTGGGAGAATCTGTAGAGAATCTCCCGGACGACGATGATCCCTATACGTACAAGGAAGCTATGGAGGATGTTGATAGTCGCCATTGGCAAAAGGCAATGCAATCCGAGATTGAATCTATGTTCGATAACAAAGTCTGGTCCCTTGTAGACTTGCCTAAAGGGATAAAACTCATTGGGTGCAAGTGGGTATACAAGAGGAAAAGAGGTATGGATGGAAAGGTGGAAACCTTTAAAGCTAGATTGGTAGCTAAAGGGTATACACAGAAAGAAGGTATCGATTACGAGGAAACCTTCTCTCCTGTGGCCATGCTTAAATCCATTAGGATACTCTTATCCATTGCAGCATCTTTAGATCTAGAGATTTGGCAAATGGACGTCAAGACAGCTTTCCTTAATGGAAGTCTTGACGAAAGCATCTACATGATGCAACCAGAGGGATTCATTGAAAAGGGCCAAATGGAAAAGGTATGCAAGTTGCAGAAATCCATATATGGATTAAAGCAAGCATCCAGATCCTGGAACATAAGGTTCGATCAAGCTGTCAAAGGTTTTGGATTTATTCAGAATCTTGACGAACCTTGTGTATACAAAAGGATTAAAGGCGACAAGTTGGTTTTCCTGATTCTTTATGTTGATGATATACTACTCATCGGAAACGATTTAGGTGTATTGACATCAGTAAAAGAATGGTTAGCAAAACAATTTGATATGAAGGACTTAGGAGAAGCAAGTTTTATTCTAGGTATCCAAGTTATAAGGGATAGAAAGAATAGAACGATTGCATTGTCCCAAGCTCCATACATAGACAAAATCTTGTCTAGGTTTTCCATGCAGGATTCCAAGAAAGGTATGTTACCTTTCAGACATGGAATCAAGCTTTCTAAGGAACAAGTTCCTAAGAATGAGCATGAAGAGCAGTTCATGAGTAGAGTTCCATATGCCTCGGCAGTTGGAAGTCTCATGTATGCAATGCTCTGCACTAGACCAGATATTTGTTTTGCTGTTGGCATAGTTAGCAGGTTTCAATCGAAGCCTGGTCCTGATCACTGGACGGCAGTCAAGCATATTTTCAAGTATCTCAAGAGAACGGGAGATAATATGCTTGTATACTCTGGAGGGGATTTGATTCCCGTTGGGTATACAGATTCTGACTTTCAATCAGATTCTGACTCCAGAAAATCCACATCAGGGGCTGTGTTTACTATTGGAGGAGGAGCAGTCATATGAAGGAGTATCAGGCAATCTTGTATTGCTGATTCCACCATGGAAGCTGAGTATGTTGCTGCATGCGAGGCTGCCAAAGAGGCTGTTTGGCTCCGCCAATTCTTGATTGACTTGGAAGTGGTTCCTAGTGCGAATAAGCAGATCACTATCTACTGTGACAACAGTGGAGCAGTGGCTAATTCGAAAGAACCAAGAAGTCACAAGAGAGGTAAACACATTGAAAGGAAATATCATCTTTTAAGGGAGATTGTTCAAAGAGGTGAGGTGACGATTACCAAAATCGCGTCAGCAGAAAATCTAGCAGATCCCTTCACAAAGGCTCTACCTCAGAAGAGTTTCGATGGGCACCTAGAGAACATGGGCATGAGAGATATGACTCATTTGCTATAGCGCAAGTGGGAGATTGTTAGGATTATGCTCAATAGCAAGAGTGTAATATTGTATTTAACAATCTGTTTCATATTAATAAAGTGATTTCTGGTTTAAACACATATTATAGCATTTATAGTTGAATATTATAATTGTTAAAGTAAATAATCATAAGGTCTAAAGACTATGAGAAAAGAAGAATTGTTCATACATTTGGATATGTATGTGGTAGACACAATTCTTTAGTTAGTCTTGAATATTGTTCACAACTTAAGTTAAAGGTTGGGCACCTTTATCTTGTTAAAGTTGTAGAATTCTTTTGCTAGCATTTGAGTGGGATCAAATGAGATATGATGAGTCTAAAATCATCGGAGTGTCTTCGAGCAAAAGAGTCTAGTGCACTGGGTGCATTGAACTGGATCAACATGAAACACTTTATCTATAACCGTCAATAGATAAAAGTAATTTCATTATCAGGACAATCGGAGAGTCTATCTTAATCCTGAGATAAATGATGGACTTATGGTTGCAGGTGATATCATTTGAGCTATCAATGAGTACGATTATATCGCATAGTCTATCCTCGATAGTTTGGTGATATTCATTTGTTAATCGATAGAGGACTTCATTTATAGATATGGACATCGTGGCTCCATTTTTTAAATGAGAGTATAATATCATCATATGGATGTTTTGAGGTAATTGGATATTAAATCTCAACGTTGAGTTTTCAATAGTGTCTATTGAAAACATGGCTTCTGGACAAGTCAAAATATCCAAGTTCAAAACGTGGTCATATGAGTAAATATGGTAACTTGGAGAGTTATAGGCGGTCTATGAACTCTTGGCGATTACTGATATTAATCACGAGGATACACTATCTCCAATATGATTGTCTAGGGTATGAATAAGGAAGCATCTTCCTTTTCTGTCTTTATTTAAGAGTTCAATTTTAGCTCTTTAGTGGAATGAGCTAAAATTAATGGATCGGACCTAAGTGAATCATTTGTTGATTGTGATTAGGTTATGTCTATTGGAGCTTAAATTTAGATAGCCCGCCAAGATCCCCAATCCACACGGACTTGCATGGATCACTTGATATATTCTACCGGACCAATTTAGGGTCCATCTAGAATTGCATTTAATATATTAAGAATATAATTTGCACATTATTTATGTAATGGGCTGCTAAATTATATTTATATATTAATGGATGACATGTGGGCTTGTTTCTTTTAGTAAGAATGGGTCTAGTTCACATGTGGGCTTTTTATTTAAAGTCCTATGGATTTAATGAAATAAGAAAAATAATATTTGGCCCAATATATACATGTGGGGCGGCAAGGTGATTTAAAAATAAGAATTAATTAATTTATTAATTAATTGTTTAATTAAGAAACAAATCTTTTTTGAATAGGAAATATGATTCCTATTGGTATACTATTGGTAGTAGTATACTTAAATTAAAAGACTTGTTTGACAAGGAAATAAATAATTAATTTTATTTATTAAATCAAATAAGAAGTCTTTTATTTTAGTCAAATAAGGAATAAAAGATTTATGAGTTTGATTAGGGTTTGGAAATCTTAAACAAAATAGGAATTAGGGTGCAAACTAAATCTCCAATATTTTAGGAGTAATAATTGCGGCAACCCTAATTGGTTTTGGTAAAAGAATTCGGCCACCCTAGTTAAAAAAAGAGAAAAGAAAAATTGCCATATATAAGGCCATTATAATTTTCGGCCAGACCTAGGGTTTTATGTGCAGAATTTTTCTTCTTCTTCTTCTTCTCAACTCATAGTTAGAGATTTTTTATTCTACTAAAAACAAAAGGAACATAGATTATTCTTTGATGGTATATTGTTTGCTTGTTCATTAATAAGCTTGTATATACTATATCGATTAAGGTTCACTCGAGTTTCGATCATAAGATTGAGAACTCAAAAGTGACCGGAATAATCTTAGGTTCCTTTAGATTGTTTTTGGGACTAACGAATCAAGAAAAGTTTGTTTAATCCAATCACAGGTTTGCAATTCAAAGAAAGGGAGACCACGCTCCTAGGTGATCCACGTTCGTGCTAGGATTGAAGATCTTGCGGATTACCATCGACGCAAGTCAATCGGATCACGTGACAAGAGGTATTAATCTTTTGTTTATTTTTATATCTTTAATTAATCAAAAGGGTTTAAGGTTCATAAAATTGGAAAAATTTTAAAAGCTACTCAAACTAATTTGTTTTTAGTCTCGCTTCCGCTGCGGGTATATTTTTCCCTACAGAAACAACAGAAGAAAAAACAACTTGGGCCTAACAAGAAGGAGACCAAGAAAGTAACCAAGATCAAAGGGAAGTGTTTCCTTTGTGGTGAAAAGGGACATTGGAAAAGTAATTGCCCAAAGTCTCAGAAAAAGAAGGAACAAGGTAATATTAATTATCTTGAAACATGTTTTTTGGCAGACTCTACCGATTCTTGGATCATAGACTCAGGAGCCACTAATCATGTTTGTTATTCCTTGCAGGGTTTTCAAGAAAAGAAAAGGCTGAATAAAGATGAAATCAACTTGCGTTTAGGCAATGGAGTGTTGGTGTCTGCCAGTGCAGTTGGAGATGTTAGAGTTATCTTAGATTCTAGTATGCATTTAGAATTAATAGACGTTTATTATGTACCTCAATTCAAGAAGAATTTGATTTCAGTTTCTTGTTTGAATAATTTTGGATATTTGGTTACTTTTAATAAAGATTTTATTATTAATAACAATAACAAATTTATTTGCAAAGGTACATTGGAAAACAGTCTATTCTTTTTGCATAGGAATATTTCTCACTTGTTAGACACAGAAACAATGGAACCTAACCATAAAAGAGTAAAATTATCAAAAGATGAAACCTACCTATGGCATTTGCGCTTAGGTCATATTAACCTTAATAGGATTAAAAGATTGGTTAGTGATGGACCTTTAAGTGACTTAAAGGTTGATGATCTACCAACTTGTGAATCCTGTTTGGAAGGTAAGATGACTAAAAGGTCATTCACGACCAAAGGCACAAGAGCCACTGAATGTTTAGGATTAATACACTCTGATGTATGTGGTCCTATGAGCATTCAAGCTAGAGGTGGATATGAGTACTTCATCACTTTCACAGATGATCATTCAAGATTTGGTTATGTGTATCTTATGAGACATAAGTCGGATGCTTTTGACATGTTCAATGCATTCAAAGCTGAAGTGGAGAATCAGCTAGAGAAACACATAAAAATCTTGAGATCTGATCGTGGTGGAGAATATCTATCTGGTGAGTTTCAACAATATCTTATTGATAATGAAATCATTTCTCAGTTTTCTGCACCAGGTACACCTCAACAGAATGGGGCTGCAGAAAGAAGAAATAGAACTCTTTTGAATATGGTTAGGTCAATGTTGAGTTATTCAACACTCCCTGTTTCTTTTTGGGGATATGCTCTAAAAACTGCAATGTACATTCTAAACAATGTACCATCAAAGTTGGTTCCTCAAACACCGCATGAGTTATGGACTGGGCAAAAGCCTAGTTTACAACACTTAAGGATATTTGGTTGTTCTGCGCATGTGTTAAAAGGAAAGACAGAAAAGATGGAGTCTCGTACAGAAACATGCATATTTGTGGGGTATCCAAAAGGAACTAAAGGGTATTATTTCTATAGTCCTTCAGATCTTAAAGTATTTGTTTCAACAAATGCCAAATTTCTGGAAAAGGACTATATGAATGAGTTTACACCTAAAAGTCGAATTGTCCTGAATGAGATGTCAGGAGATACAATTCCACAAAAGGTTTCAAAACCTAGCCCAATTGTAAGTTCCGAACCATCACAAGATCAACAACCTACCATTCCTTGTCGTAGTGGGAGGGTTATAAGACAACCCGAGAGATACATCGGTCTAGGAGAATCAGTGGAGAATCTCCCGGACGACGATGATCCCTACACATATAAGGAAGCAATGGAGGATGTTGATAGTCGCCATTGGCAAAAGGCAATGCAATTAAAGATTGAGTCTATGTTCAATAACAAAGTCTGGTCCCTTGTAGACTTGCCTAAAGGGATAAAACCCATTTGGTGCAAGTGGGTATACAAGAGGAAAAGAGGTATGGATGGAAAGGTGGAAACCTTTAAAGCTAGATTAGTAGCTAAAGGTTACACACAGAAAAAAGGTATCGATTACGAGGAAACCTTCTTTCCTGTGGCCATGCTTAAATCCATTAGGATACTCTTATCCATTATGGCATCTTTATATTTAGAGATTTGGCAAATGGACGTCAAGACAGCTTTCCTTAGCGGAAGTCTTGACGAAAGCATCTATATGATGCAACCAGAAGGATTCATTGAAAAAGGCCAAATGGAAAAGGTATGCAAGTTGCAAAAATCCATATATGGATTAAAGCAAGCATCCAGATCCTGAAACATAAGGTTCGATCAGGCTGTGAAAGGATTTGGATTTGTTCAGAACCTTGACGAACCCTGTGTATACAAAAGGATCAAGGGCGACAAGTTGGTTTTCCTAATTCTTTATGTTGATGATATACTACTCATCGGAAATGATGTAGGTGTATTGACATCAGTAAAAGAATGGTTAGCAAAACAATTTGATATGAAGGACTTAGGAGAAGCAAGTTATATTCTTGGTATCCAAGTAATAAGGGATAGAAAAAATAGAACGATTGCACTATCCCAAGCTTCATACATAGATAAAATCTTGTCTAGATTTTCCATGCAGGATTCCAAGAAAGGTATGTTACCTTTCAGGCATGGAATCAAACTTTCTAAGGAATAAGTTCCTAAGAATGAGCATGAAGAGCAATTCATGAGTAGGGTTCCATATGCCTCGGCAATTGGAAGTATCATGTATGCAATGCTCTGCACTAGACCAGATATTTGTTTTGCTGTTGGTAAAGTTAGCAGGTTTCAATCGAAACCTGGTCCTGATCACTGGACGGCAGTCAAGCATATTTTCAAGTATCTCAGGAGAACGAGAGACAATATGCATGTATACTCTGGAGGGGATTTGATTCCCGTAGTGTATACAGATTCTGATTTCCAGTCGGATTCTGACTCCAGAAAATCCACATCAGGATCTGTGTTTACTCTTGGAGGAGGAGCAGTCATATGGAGGAGTATCAAGCAATCATGCATTGCTGACTCCACCATGGAAGCTGAGTATGTTGCTGCATGCGAAGCTGCCAAAGAGGCTGTTTGGCTCCGCCAATTCTTGATTGACTTAGAAGTGGTTCCTAGTGCGAATAAGCAGATCACTATTTACTGTGACAACAGTGGAGCAGTGGCTAATTCAAAAGAACCAAGAAGTCATAAGAGAGGAAAACACATTGAAAGGAAGTATCATCTTCTTAGGGAGATTGTTCATAGGGGTGACGTGACGATTACCAAAATCGCGTCAGCAAAAAATCTAGCGGATCCCTTCACAAAAGCTCTACCACAGAAGAGTTTTGATGGGCACCTAGAGAACATGGGTATGAGAGATATGACACATTTGCTATAGCGCAAGAGGAAGATTATTAGGGTTATGCTCAATAGCAAGAGGGTAATGTTGTACTTGACAATCTTTTCATATTAATAAAGTGATTTCTGTTAGTTAACAAAATCTTATATAGCATATATTATTATAATTGTCAAAGTAAATAATCATAAGTTCAAAAGACTATGAGAAAAGAAGAATTGTTCGTACATCTGGATATGTATGAGGTAGACACAATTCTTTAGTTAGTCTTGAATAACGTTCACAACTTAAGTTAAAGGTTGGGCACCTTTATCTTGTTAAAGTTGTAGAATTCTTTTACTAGCATTTGAGTGGGATCAAATGTTTTGTGATGAGTCTAAAATCATCGAAGGGTCTTCGAGTAAAAGAATCTAGTGCATTAGGTGCATTGAACCGGATCACAATGAAACACTTTTTCTAGAACCGTTAATAGATAAAAGTCTTTTCATTATCAGGACAATCGGAGAGTCTATCTTAATCCTAAGATAAATGATGGACTTATGGTTGCAAGTGTTATCATTTGAGCTATCAATGAGTATGATTATATAGCATAGTCTATCCTCGATAGTTTGGTGGTATTCATTTGTTAATCGATAGAGGACTTCATTTATAGATATGGACATCGTGGCTCCATTTATTAAATGTGAGTAGAATATCATCATATGGATGCTTTGTGGTTTTGGATATGAAATCTTAACGTTGAGTTTTCAATAGTGTCTATTGAAAGATGACTTCTGGACAAGTCAGAATATATATCCAAGTTCAAAGTGTGGTCATATGAGTAAATATGGTAACTTAGAGAGCTATAGGCAGTCTATGAGCTCTTGGCAATTGCTGATATTCTTCACGAGGATTCACTATCTCCCATATGATTGTCTAGGGTATGAATGAGTATCGTTAACTTATTCCATCTTTATTTAAGAGTGCAATTTTATTTATTTAGTGGAATGAACTAAAATTAATAGATTGAACCTAAGTGAATCATTTGTTGATTGTGATTGGGTTATGTCTATTGGAGCTTAAATTTAGATAGGCCCGTCAAGATCTCCAATCCGCACGAACTTGCATGAATCACTTGATATATTCTACCGGACTATTTGTGGGTCCATTTAGAATTGCATTTAATATATTAAGAATATAATTTGCACATTATTTAATTAATGGGCTGTTTAATTATATTAATATATTAATATAAGGCATGTGGGCTTGTTTCTTTTAGTAAGAATGGGTATAGTTCACATGTGGGCTTTTTATTAAAGTCCAAATGGATTAAATAAAATAAGAAAACAATATGTAGGCCCAAGTCTTTTGTCATGGGCGGCAATGGGTAATAATTAGCCCATTATATTGTTTTGTTTTTTTATTTAATTAAATGGAAATTAATTAATATGTTAATTAATTATTTAATTAAGAATCAAATATTTTTCTGATTAGGAAATATGTTTCCTAGTTGTATACTACTATTAGTAGTATATTAAAAGTAAAATACTTTATTTGTTTCATCAAATTAGGAAGTCTTTTATTTAGTCACAAATACACTAAAGAGTTGGATTAGAGTTTGAATTCCAAAGAAGTCTTTGTATCCTATTTGGAAATGGACTTTGGTGATCACCTTGTTGGACAAGGTAAGAATTCGGAAACCCTAAATAAACTAGGGTAGAATTTCGGCCACCCTAAAAGATCTAGGGCAGAAAATTCGGTCACTATAAATATATAGTGAGAATTTTCGGCCAACCCTAGATTTTTTCTTTGAAGAATTTATTTTCTTTGGCAAAAGAGAAAAAAATAAAATCCTACTCTATTACTAGTGAGAATTCGGCCAAGGTGGTTTGTGAGAGAAGAATTGTTCTAGCTTCGATAGTGTACTAGTGATCTTAACATCAAGAGATCTTGTACACACTTTCGAATTAGGTACACGCGAATTTCAATCTTACGATTGTGAATTCAAAAGTGACCGGAACATTCTTAGCAACCTTTTGGAGATTATAGTGACTAACAAAATCAGAAAAATTGTTTGTTTGTCCATTCTCAGGTTCACAATTCAAAGAAGGGAGACCACGCTCCTAGGTGATTCACGTTCGTGATCGGCTTTGGAAGATCTAGCGGATTACCATTGACGTTAGTCAATCGGATCATGTGACAAATGTATTTCATCTTTTCGTATGTATGATTAATTAATTAAAGGGTTAAGGTTCAATATGAAAAAAATATTTAAAATCTGCTAAACTCTCTTTTAGTCTCGCTTCCGCTGCGTGCACGTATTTTTTCCCTACAGTGGTATCCCTGTTTGTTGCCTCTTGCCCCAGAGGAAGCTTGATGAAATTGGTGAAGCTTCCTACTTATATCCTGGTCGCCAAAGAAGCATCTGTCTTGGCCGAGATATAGTTCCATTCTCTTTTTTATTATCCTCTTTCTTCCTTCTGACAGGTGCTGACTCTTTCTTCTTTTTTACAGAGTTTCAAATTTGCTCTAGCTATGGAGAGGCAACTGTTGACCCTGAGGGAAGCCTATATCAGGCTCCAAGCCAAATTGGAGGATACCCAGCAGGAGGTGGTCCAAGCCTAGCAGAGTGTAACTCCTTTGATTCAGGCTGCTAAAGAATCTGAGGAGGGTAGGCAAGCCGCCTTAGTGGAAGCTAGGCATTATGAGCGCTTTCTGGATATCGAGACGGTCAGGTCATTGCACCGTCGGGAGGAGAGGAAGTGCTTGAAGAGAGAGAAGAAGCTGCTGCAAGATGAGAACCAGCTTCTGCGGGATACAATAAGAAGCCTGGAGGCCCAGGAGGGTCCTTCATTCGAATATGGCTACTTCATAGCTTACTTCGAGGTGGCCACAGCCTTGTCTCCTCCATTCGATCTTCAGGTAGCTTTGAACTGGGACCGAGATCAGATTATGGCGAAGGCTGCCCAGCTAGTAGATGGGAACCTGGAAGAAGAGGTTCTTTCACAGGACGCTGCTCATCCAGATAAAGGGACTGAAATACCTGCTAGGGTTCAACCTGAAGGCACTGGGAAGGCGGTCTAGGATCCTCCTACTCAAGAAGAACAAATACAGGACCCTCTGCCTCCTTCAGAAGTCGTCTTGGTGGAGGAGGAGGGGGATGGTCCAGTTGAATCCTAGGTACCAATAGTTGAAGGGACCCGGAATGAACCTGCAGCTATGGATGAAGATGATCTAGCCAGGCCTCAGGTTCTGGAAATTGAGCAGGCCCAGACTGGTATTGCGGTGAAAATCACAGGGGTGGAAGCAGCCGGCCTAGAGGAGCAACTGGATGGGGATAAGGAAGTATGACTTGGCAGTTTACTGTACCCCTTTCTTTTTATTATTATTATTTTTTTTTATATTTTTGTAACCGTGAAAAAAGGGGGGTTGGGTACCCCGTTTCATCAATACAGATTCCTTTTTTGTTGATTCATACAGTTTCTTGCTTTCTCTTCTAACTTAGAAATTTTTTTAAAGCATACACGCCTATGAGCAGTTGGACCCAGATTGGATGCGTGTGCCTTGACAAGGTAGATCAGGATACTTGATAGCCAGACGCTATATACCCTTGTATGTCGTAATTATAGAAACTAGCGGGATCTGTCAAGTAATCATGTCTCCTTCCCTAATCGGGCTCTTATGAATATGTAGTAATCTAAGGTTCCAGGTATCCTGATGAGGTATCTTGACTTTTTAATGTCGACTGTTCCGATTGGCTATTAAGGCTACCTAAACCCTAAGTGCTCTTGGAAGGAATAGGATATCAGATATTCTGGAGGAGTGGGGAAATAAGGTGTCAGGTACCTTGGCAAAGTATTCCGATCCTTTTGATAATCTAACTTGACAGGTAACTTAGGCCACTTTAGCACTAGCCTTTTGGAGAAATGGAGAAGTAAGGAATCAGGTACCTTGGCAAGGTATCCCGATCCTTGTTGATAATCTGTCCTGGTAGACAACTAAGGCCACTTTAGCACCAGCCTTTTGGAGAAATGGAGAAGTAAGGAATTAGGTACCCTGGCAAGGTATCCCAATCCTTGTTGATAATCTGTCCTGGCAGGCAACTAAGGCCACTTTAGCACCAGCCTTCCTAGTGGAGGGCATACCCCAACCAAGGCAGCAGGAGCGCCATAAGGCTATTTCCTGGTCTTAAGGATACAACGGGCAACTAAGGCCACGAGTCTGGGTCCTTAGTCTGGTACATCAGATCCTTCTCGGAGGAGGGTATACCCCGACCAAGGTAGCAGGAGTGCCATAAGGCTATTTTCTGGTCTTGAGGTTGTAGCGGGCAACTAAGGCCATGAGTCCGAATCCGTAGTCTGATAACCCAGAATCTTCTTGGAGGAGGGTATACTCCGACCAAGGCAGTAGGAGTGCCGTAAGGCTATTTCCTAGTCTTGTGGCGATTCAGTAATGGCGAAAACTTATAGAATGAACATTGGAGAATCATGTAGGAGACATTACAAAATGAACATAGGAGAATCATGTAGGAAAGAAAACTGATTTTATTGAATTTCCCAAGCAGTACAATATGAATTTGAGGTGGGTATACCAGTCGATATAAGTTGAATTTCTAAGGGTAGAACTTCCTGAGATGATCGACGTTCCATGTATGATCCACTGGGTACCCCTCTATGTCCTCCAGCTTGTAGGCGCCACCCCGGAGCACTGATTTAATCAGGTATGGGCCTTCCCAGTTAGGAGCTAGCACCCCGTCGGACCTCCTTCGTGTGTTCTGAGTTACTTTCCTAAGAACCAATTCTCCTTCTTCAAAATTTCGAATCCTTACCCACTTATTGAAGTGTCGGGCTATCTTACTCCGGTATACTACCACTTTTTCGGCGGTTTTGCTTTGCTTTTCCTCAAGTAGATCCAAACTGGCTCTTAACTTAGTCTCATTATCTTCCGGTTCATAATTTTGGACCCGGAAAGATATAAGTTTATGCTCGATGGGCAAGACCGCCTCAGTCCCGAATACTAATGAATAAGTGGTTTCCCCCGTTGCAGTTGTCCTGGTTGTCCTGTAAGCCCACGACACATTGGGTAATTCTTCAACCCATAATCCTTTCTTTTGTTGGAGTTTTTTCTTCAAGAGCTTCTTGATAGTTTTGTTGGTAGCTTCGACCAACCCATTGGTTTGAGGATAAGCCACTGAGGCAAAAGGGAGATCAATGTTCCGGCCTTCATAGAATTCCCTGAAGTTGGTGTTGTCAAACTGCTTTCCCAGATCAGTTATAATGGCCATTGGGGTACCAAAACGGCAAACAGTGTTCTCCTTGACAAAGCTGGCGGTCTTTTCTTCAGTTATCCGGGTAAGGGTCTTGGCTTCTACCTATCGAGTAAAGTAATCTATTGCCACCACTGCATGTTTGGCCTGGCCGGGTGCAGTAGGGAGTGGCCCGTGTTGGTTGCAAAAGAGCAAACAAAATATTTATCAAACCTTGCAAGTGCACAAATCGTAAACGATAGTACAATAGGCAAGCAAGGGTCGTTCCAACAAGGAATGAATTACCTACGAAAGTTATGAATTTGAAAACACTAAATTTAGACACTCTATGACTCTCCAACAACTTGAATAAAACATAACTCACTCACACGAATGGGGGGGTTTTGAATTGTTTATTAGAAACTAAGAATGTGAATTAACCTTAATAAAAAGTGCAGTAGAAAATATATTTAAAAAAATCAATAAGGAGAAGCTAACTAGAACTTTGTATCCACCACTAAACATTCATCCAATCCATAGACGATAACGAAGTTAAAGATATCAAACATTATGAAGATATTCACGACAAGGTGTTGGCATCCCACTCGAGTCGTATAGATTCTCTCTTAGTTAGTATGTAAGTTGCATGGCATCTACATAAATACATGTATTCCAAATCATAACCTAGCATGGGCATTTACTAGATTTAATAACAGGAATCCATTAAGAACAAAGAGAATATGAACATCACATGAACCCTAAAACATGGTATTTATTCTAGGTAATTTATGAAACAATTTTCCTTAATTGAATCTTATCGCAATTAATTGTTGCAACCAAGGATAGATTCGTATGGCGTCCGACTTGTATCCTTGCAACATAAATCCTAGAATCATGCTCCTAAGGTGATCAATCAAAGAAACATAATAAAAGAAAGACAATTCTTATGGGGAAATTGAATTCATCATGTAAGAAAAATAATACTCCATTAAAATATGTTTATGAAATTGAAATCATGCCTAGGGTTTCAAGTTAGCCCTAGCTATGAGAAGTTTAGCTACACATCATAACTATGAAAGCAATTAAAAACATTAAAACTAAAGAAAGGTAGAAGAAGAGAAGAAATTAAAGCTCTGAAGGGTCTTCGGACTTCAATCTTCAATAATGATTCTCTCCTCTTCTCCTGAAGAAACTCTTGGTATTTATAGGTGATACCTCTTGTAGATTCCCAATTTGCTTTGTTGTAGGAAACACATCAAGTAGGAAAGTAGATTTAAACAAGTAATGATAATCCTTTCCTAACTTAGGTCTCCTCTTTTGATGATTGACTCCTAATTTGAGTTTGGGAAGTTTCCCAAACATGTCTTGATCTCTTGAAGTCATTAGGACTTGAAATGGGAAGTTTTGGGACGAGTCTGACCCAATTCGGGTTGGAAATATGCCAAAATACGTATTTTCCACTGCTTGTGTGGCTAGATAGGCACCAGGTCTGCACCACGGAAATTCTCTACCAATTACCGCTGGGTAGGTCGCTAAGCATGCACGATGCACGGGCGGCAGTCTGGGCCACGTAGGCTTTTCCAACTCTGACCTTCGGTTACTAAATTGGCCATAACTTCCTCTAGAAATCTCGGATTGACAAATTTTAAAGTGCGCTGGAAACTAGACTTCCGAGGCTTTCCGAAAACATATAGATCACAGTCCGGTTCGATCTGAGGAGAGAGATATGGTCTTCACAAGTTGGATGTATTATAGAGGCATTTCTCCGAACTTTCTCTAAAAACACCTTTTTAACATCAAATTCACTCCAAGAGCTATCTTCTACACAAACTCAACAAACACATTAAAACATTCAATTATACTAAAGAACATAACATAAAACAAAGGAATTAGGGGTCTCAAATATCAACATTTATCGACCTAACAAATACCCCCAAACCTAGCTTTTGCTAGCCCTCGAGCAAAATCGAGACACAAACAAAAAGACTTGACTCAACGAGACTCAAAAACTAGAAACAAAATAACATAGAAACGATAAGATAAATTTGCATACCACTAAGAATCAAAGCACACACAATACACTTACTCAAAACTAAAATCATGCGATCAAGTACATGCATCATATCTCAAGTCTCAGCCTTTACCAAAATTTTCAGCTTGCAAACAACATACTCAAAAGCCATGGAGGGAATTTGTCTCAACTCTAAGTCCTCACAAGATGTCACTCAATTTTCACTCGGAACCTAGGCAACACTCTTAACAAGCATATGCGATTGAATTTATGCACAAGAAAATTTCAATTTATATCGCATATGAGTATAAAGTAGAAAGAATGCAAAGATTTATGCAAATAGATCTCATGAAAGGAATCAAATACTAAGAACAAGATAGAGCACAAACTTACCTCAACTCCCAAGCTAGAATCCCCAAAAGATCATTTAGGTCTTTCTTTTTGGTTGTAATGGGGCCATTGGGTGAAGGGTTAATAGAAAGAACGGAAAACGAAATTCAAAGAACCTAGGATCATGCCAGGAGATGTATTGTGGTATGTCAATGTGTGGACATCTCTCCCTTGGATCTTCTTTGTAATTAGGCTTCTTCATCAATCTCTTCAACTTCTTTTTCAAGTAAGTATTCAACTTGAATTCAACTTCTTTTTCCATAATTCTTTCTTTATTCTTTTCATTACTTGCTCTTTCTCAAATTCTGCTCTTCTTTTTCCCTTTTTTTTTTTAAATTTATTTATTTATTTATTTATTTTTTTAAGAAACTTTCTATTCCTTTCTTTGCCTTGGTACATACATGCTTTAGAACTTACCCTACGCTCCTCTTCTTCTTTCTTTCATCTTCATCTTGAACTTTGAACTTCATCCACTTGACATGGTCCCAAGCTATAGGGTACGGCCAATATATATTGGATATAAGGGATAGGGATTATGTGGGTGATGAAAGAAAAAGGCTTATAAGTGTTTGGCTTCAAAAGGGCTAATGGAGCACACACATGGGTGGGGAAATTTGAGGCCTTTTATGTAGGTTAGCACACATTCCCTAACATCACTTCTTAAGGTTCATCCAACATAGGAACAAAAGCAAAATATGTGATACCTTTTAAGAGAATAGTTCATTAGTATCCAATGCAAAAGCCTAATGAGATCAATCTAAAACAATGAAGAACATGAAGAGTGTTTAGGAGTAGAAACAAATCAAAATCCTCTTAGTTTATGCAATTTAAAGCTGTGATACTCACTGGGGTGGTCTCCACAATTCTTCCAAAAGCAAACAAGCATGGCATCCACTTACCAATCATCAAGATTCAGGCTTTAACTCAAAACATGATACACTAACTATCAATGCAATCCTAAAGTCAGGAATTCATGTGCATAGCATGCAATTAGATTCGAATCAATAGCAAACTTGTCAAAAATGACACAAAAACAAACAAAACACAAAATTTGACTCAATTTTGAAAACAAACTCTGCTGAAGTTCAATTCTGACCTATATCCACATTCAAGTGATCATCTCTAAATATGATCAACAAAATTTTCTCAAATTTTGCAACAAGAAAATAGACATGCAAACAAACACATTTCATTCAGAAAATATTTCAAAAATCGATTTGGAAAAGTGTGAAAGTAAGCGATGAAACAGCTCTCTCGCGGATTCGCGAGACAGAGCATCGCTTCTGACCTTTGGTCGAAGAATTGATCATAACTTTCAAAATACCACCCAGAAATTTCTGTTCTATATACCGTTGGATTTGTATCCAAAAATCGAAGAATCCAACGTGGGCGAAAAAATTTATTTCCTTGCCAAAACGTACAGTTTTATTAAAAAAGTTTTCATAAAAATATCTCCAGCAGAACACAAAAACACACAAAAATAAAATGCAAACTAAACCACACCCCCAAACCTAATCTAAACATTGTCCTCAATGTATGAACAAGAAATAGAATGAAAGAAGTAGGGAAGGAGGAGGAGTGACACAAGCAAAAGCAAAAGTAAAAAGGAAAGAAAAACCTGGATGGGTTACCTCCCACCTAGCGCTTGGTTTAACGTCTCGGCTCGACGCATTTAGCTCAACTCATCCATTCATTTCAGCGGTAGGTGCGACCAAATCGACACCTTATTTTTCTATCTCAAATGGCTCATAGTATGTCTTCAATCGGTGTCCATTCACTTTAAATATATTCCCTATCTTGATGTTGCGAATTTCTATAGCACCAGGAGGAAAAACATTAGTAACAATAAAAGGACCGTACCAACGAGAACGAAGTTTACCTGGAAACAATCTAAGACGAGAATTGTAGAGCAACACTCGTTGTCCAACGATAAATTCTTTTCGCCGAATGGCCTTGTCATGAAACGCCTTTGTTTTTTCTTTGTAAATTCGGGCACTCCCATAAGCATTACCCCTTATTTCCTCAAGTTCGTTAAGCTTAAACCTTATTTCATCTCCTGCCTCTTTCATGTCAAAATTGAACTTCTTGATGACCCAATATGCCTTGTGTTCGAGTTCAACCAGAAGATTGCATGCCTTGCCATACACCAGCTGAAAAGGAGACATCCCAATGGGTGTCTTGTAGGTTGTCCTATATTCTCTCAAGACTCGAATGAGTTTTTCTTTTTCCACTTTGTTCTAATTTGATGCAATGATCACTGGCAATGTTTCTTCTTTTCCCAAGTACGCATAGCATAAAGTTTTGGGAAGAGGTTTTAATTCTAACTTTGGTGCTTGGACAATAGATGGAACCAACTCATTAGTAGATAAGGGAAGGGATTCAAAATAGTTAGAGAACTTACCTTGATGTGCCGAAGATGCTCCTAACATATTTATGGCTTCAAGAGTGCTTGGGACATCGTCTTTAATGAAAAAAATGAATGAAATCTCACCTGTTTCGAATTGTAACGAATTACTGTTGGCTGGACACCCTGCCTATGGGGCGGCACAAGCAGTGGTAATTGGCAGAGGTGTTGCGCAGCTTGGACCGCGGCTTGTGCACCCTGCCTGTGGGGCGGCACAAGTAATGATAATTGGCAGAGGTTCACCTGATGCTTGTTTTTCTTCCCTTTTTGTTGTCAAGCATGACCAAGGATCACGCCATAGGTCTCGGATGAGACTTGATGCTTCCTCCTCTGTTTGTAACCCGTGGATTAACACCCTCTCCAATGGAGTTTCTTCTTGTGATGCTTCAAATGCCTCTCGGACCAGCTCATCTATGTTATCTATAGAAAAACAAGCACCCATATTTTGTTCTTGATCTCTTCGTAGTTGCTGAAGAGTTCTTTCGATCTCAGGATCTTGTTCTATAGGATGAGTATCCACAGAGCGACGACCTTGCATATACCTTCAAAAAGAAAAAAAAAACTAAAATTATCAAATAAAATCAAAAACAAACTCAAACTAAAGTAAGCAATTTATTCCCCGGCAACGGTACCAAAAACTTGTTGGTTGCAAAAGAGCAAACAAAATATTTATCAAACCTTGCAAGTGCACAAATCGTAAACGATAGCACACTAGGCAAGCAAGGGTCGTTCTCACGTGGAATGAATTACCTATGGAAGTTATGAATTTGAAAACACTAAATTTAGACACTCTGTGACTCTCAAACAACTTGAATAAAACGCAACTCACACACACGAATGGGGGGGGGGGGGGGGGTTTGAATTGGTTATTAGAAACTAAAAATGTGAATTAACCTTAATAAAAAGTGCAGCAGAAAATATATTTAGAAAAATCAATAAGGAGAAGCTAACTAGAACTTCCTATCCACCACTAAACATTCATCCAATCCATAGACGATAACGGAGTTAAAGATATCAAACATGATGAAGATATTCACGACAAGGTGTTGGCATCCCACTCGAGTCATATAGATTCTCTCTTAGTTAGTATGTAAGCTGCATGGCATCTACATAAATACATGTATTCCAAATCATAACCTAGCATGGGCATTTACTAGATTTAATAATAGGAATCCATTAAGAACAAAGAGAATATGAATATCACATGAACCCTAAAACATGGTATTTATTCTAGGTAATTTATGAAACAATTTCCCTTAATTGAATCTTATAACAATTAATTGTTCAACCAAGGAAAGATTCGTATGGCGTCCGACTTGTATCCTTGCAACATAAATCCTAGAATCATGCTCCTAAGGTGATCAATCAAAGAAACATAATAAAAGAAAGACAATTCTTATGGGGAAATTGAATTCATCATGTAAGAAAAATAATACTCCATTAAAATATGTCTATGAATTTGAAATTATGACTAGGGCTTCAAGTTAGCCCTAGCTATGAGAAGTTTAGCTACACATCATAACTATGAAAGCAATTAAAAACATTAAAACTAAAGAAAGGTAGAAGAAGAGAAGAAATTAAAGCTCTGAAGGGTTTTCGGACTTCAATAATGATTATCTCCTCTTCTCCTAAAGAAACTCTTGGTATTTATAGGTGATACCTCTTGTAGATTGCCAATTTGCTTTGTTGTAGGAAACACATCAAGTAGGAAAGTAGATTTAAACAAGGAATGATAATCCTTTCCTAACTTTGGTCTCCTCTTTTGATGATTGACTCCTAATTTGAGTTTGGGAAGTTTCCCAAACATGTCTTGATCTCTTGAAGTCATTAGGATTTGAAATGGGAAGTTTTGGGACGAGTCTGACCCAATTCGGGTTAGAAATATAGAGTTGTCTTGCTCTTGTTGCATTTTGAGTATTTCACATATTCACTTAGGTTGCATTCTCTTCATTGAGAACTAAGTCTTGTGTTGCTTCCGGGATTAGGTTGCATAAATCACAATCATTAGGACTAGGATCACTCATACCGAGATTAGGTAGGTGAGTGATTACTTCCGGGATTAGGTTGTAATCTTTCTCACATTTAGTGGATTTGAGGTTCGAGTGTGGCTCACTTATTAGCCCGTGGTTTTTCCCGTGAGGGTTTCCACGTAAATATCAAGTGTCATTTAATTTCCGCACTATATTACACTTGCTATATTTGTATTGACTATTGGGGTATTTTTGTAATCTTGCCTATTAACGAAAATTGGGTAAAATCAGATAAAATCTATTCAAACCCCCCCCCCCCCCCCCCCTATAGATTAATATTGTACACACCAAGTAATTTGTTTCAATTGGTATCAGAGCGGGTTCCTAGATATACTTAGGTGATCCTTGCTCATTTTGGTGTGTTTTGCATTTGTGTGATTTTTGTTCATTCATACATTTTGCATACATTTCATTTCATTCATTATACACGATGAGTGGAAACAGTGGCAACAACGAGGGAGCTTCTAGCACGCGTCCTCCCCTTCTCACCGGCTTGAATTACTCCTCATGGAAAGGAAAGATAGAATCCTACATATGCCAAATTCATGACCGTGCTTGGATGGTGGTTGAAGATGGATATGATCTACCCATGATGACTCCCACAGGTGAAGGACAAGAAGTTTTGAAGCCTAAGACACAATGGAGCACACAAGAGTTTGAGGCTTCAAAATGGAATAGGAAAGCAATGCATGCCATACTATGTGCAATGGATGAGAATCAATACAAGTTGATTCAAAATACTAGGATTGCTAAGGAGGCATGGACAATCCTAGAAGTTGCACATGAGGGAACCGAAGTAGTGAAGGACTCCAAGCTCCAAGTTCTACAAACTCAATTTCAGATGCTCAAGATGGAGGAGAATGAGTGCTTCTACGACTTCGAGATCAAGTTGATGGACATAGTCAACCAAAGTCATCAACTTGGTGATCCTTATTCGGATAGGAGGATCAAACAAAAGATTATGAGATCCCTACCCGATAGGTTTGAGTCTAAGGTGACGGCTGAAGGGAAAAATACGTGCACGTAGCGGAAGCGAGACTAAAAGAGAGTTTAGCAGATTTTAATTTTTTTTTTCCATATTGAACCTTAACCCTTTAATTAATTAATCATACATACGAAAAGATGAAATATCTTTGTCGTGTGATCCGATTGACTAACGTCGATGGTAATCAGCTAGATCTTCCAAAATCGATCACGAATGTTAATCACCTAGGAGCGTTGTCTCCCTTCTTTGAATTGTGAACCTAAGAATGGACAAACAAACACTTTTTCTAATTTTGTTAGTCACTCTAATCTTCAAAAGGTTGCTAAGAATGTTCCGGTCACTTTTGAATTCACAATCGTAAGATTGAAATTCGCGTGAACCTAATTCGAAAGTGTGTACCAGATCTCTTGATGTTAAGATCACTAGTACACTATCGAAGCTAGAACAATTCTTCTCTCACAAACCACCTTGGCCGAATTCTCACTAGTAATAGAGTAGGATTTTTTTTTTTTTTTCTCTTTTGCCAAAGAAAATAAATTCTTCTCAAGAAAAAGTCTAGGGTTTGACAAATATACAAAGAATATATATATTTTCTTTTTCACTCCTAATATATATATTTGTATATATATGCTGCACCATAGCCTAATATATATCTTTATATATATATATATACTGCACGCCTGATACATATATAAACATAATGCAATTAATTGCACGCCTAATGTATATATTTATATATAGTGCACGGCCATTTGCCATATATATTTTTCATATATCTATACATTGTGGTCGAAAAATACTCTACCATGTAGGATTTGTGTCTTTTGACTTAAATCCTAACCCTAGGTAGATTTCCTTAGAATTCCAAACTCTAATCAAACTCTTTAGTGTATTTGTGACTAAATAAAAGACTTCCTAATTTGACTAAACAAATAAAGTCTTTTATATTTAGTATAATACTAATAGTAGTATACTACTAGGAAACATATTTCCTAATCAGAAAAAAGATTTGATTTTTAATTAAATAATTAATTAACATATTAATTAATTTCCATTTAATTAAATAATAAAATAAAACAATATAATGGGCTAAAAAATAGCCATTGCTGCCCATGACTAAAACTTGGGCCTACATATTGTTTTCTTATTTTATTTAATCCATTTGGACTTTAATAAAAAGCCCACATGTGAACTAGATCCATTATTACTAAAAGAAATAAGCCCACATGCCTTTCATTAATATATTAATATAATTAATCAGCCCATTAAATAAATAATGTACAAATTATATTCTTAATATATATTAAATACAATTCTAAATGGACCCACAATTATTCCGGTAGAATATATCAAGTGATTCATGCAAGTCCGTGCGGATTGGGGATCTTGGCGGGCCTATCTAAATTTAAGCTCCAATAGATATAACCCAATCACAATCAACAAATGATTCACTTAGGTTCAATCTATTAATTTTAGTTCATTCTACTAAATAACTAAAATTGCACTCTTAAATAAAGATGGAATAAGTTAACGATACTCATTCATACCCTAGACAATCATATGGGAGATAGTGAATCCTCGTAAAGAATATCAGTAATCGCCAAGAGCTCATAGACCGCCTATAGCTCTCCAAGTTACCATATTTACTCATATGACCACACTTTGAACTTGGATATATATTATGACTTGTCCAGAAGTCATCTTTCAATAGACACTATTGAAAACTCAACGTTAAGATTTCATATCCAAAACCACAAAGCATCCATATGATGATATTCTACTCACATTTAATAAATGGAGCCACGATGTCCATATCTATAAATGAAGTCCTCTATCGATTAACAAATGAATACCACCAAACTATCGAGGATAGACTATGCTATATAATCGTACTCATTGATAGCTCAAATGATAACACTTGCAACCACAAGTCCATCATTTATCTTAGGATTAAGATAGACTCTCCGATTGTCCTGATAATGAAAAGACTTTTATCTATTGACGGTTCTAGAAAAAGTATTTCATTGTGATCCGGTTCAATGCACCCAGTGCACTAGATTCTTTTACTCGAAGACCCTTTAATGATTTTAGACTCATCACAACACATTTGATCCCACTCAAATGCTAGTAAAAGAATTCTACAACTTTAACAAGATAAAGGTGCCCAACCTTTAACTTAAGTTGTGAACGTTATTCAAGACTAACTAAAGAATTGTGTCTACCTCATACATATCCAGATGTATAAACAATTCTTCTTTTCTCATAGTCTTTTGACCTTATGATTATTTACTTTGACAATTATAATAATAAATGTTATATAAGATTATGTTAACAAACAGAAATCAATTTATTAATATGAAAAGATTGTTAAGTACAACATTACACTCTTGCTGTTGAGCATAACCCTAACAATCTCCCACTTGCGCTATAGCAATTGTATCATATCTCTCATTCCCATGTTCTCTAGGTGCCCATCAAAACACTTATATGGTAGAGCCTTTGTGAAGGGATCCGTTAGATTTTCTGCTGATGCGATTTTGATAATCGTCACGTCACCCCTATGAACAATCTCCCTCAGAAGATGTTACTTCCTTTCAATGTGTTTTCCTCTCTTATGACTTCTTGGTTCTTTCGAATTAACCATTGCTCCACTGTTGTCACAGTAAATAGTGATCTGCTTAAGTGCACTAAGATCCACTTCTAAGTCAATCAAGAATTGGCGGAGCCAAACAGCCTCTTTGGCAGCTTCGCATGCAGCAACATACTCAGCTTCCATGGTGGAGTCAACAATGCATGATTGCTTGATACTCCTCCATATGACTGCTCCTCCTCCAAGAGTAAACACAGATCCTGATGTGGATTTTTTGGAGTCAGAATCCGATTGGAAATCAAAATTCGTATACCCTACGGGAATCAAATCCCTTCCAGAGTATGCAAGCATATTGTCTCTCGTTCTCCTCAGATACTTGAAAATATGCTTGACTACCGTCCAGTGATCAGGACCAGGTTTCGATTGAAACCTTCTAACTATGCCAACAGCAAAACAAATATCTGGTCTAGTGCAGAGCATTGCATACATGAGACTTCCAACTGCCGAGGCATATGGAACCCTACTCATGAATTGCTCTTCATGCTCATTCTTAGGAACTTGTTCCTTAGAAAGTTTGATTCCATGCCTAAAAAGTAACATACCTTTCTTGGAATCCTGCATGGAAAGCCTAGACAAGATTTTATCTATGTATAAAGCTTGGGATAATGCAATCGTTCTATTCTTTCTATCCCTTATTACTTGGATACCATGAATATAACTTGCTTCTCCTAAGTCCTTCATATCAAATTATTTTGCTAACCATTCTTTTACTGATGTCAATACACCTACATCGTTTCCGATGAGTAATATATCATCAACATAAAGAATTAGGAAAACCAACTTGTTGCCTTTTATCCTTTTCTATACATAAGGTTCGTCAAGGTTCTAAACAAATCCAAAACCTTTCACAGCTTGATCGAACCTTATGTTCCAGGATCTGGATGCTTGCTTTAATCCATATATGGATTTTTACAACTTGCATACCTTTTCCACTTGGCCTTTTTCAATGAATCCTTCTGGTTGCATCATATAGATGCTTTCGTCAAGACTTCCGTTAAGGAAAGCTGTCTTGACGTCCATTTCCCAAATCTCTAAATCTAAAGATGCCGCAATGGATAAGAGTATCCTAATGGATTTAAGCATGGCCACAGGAGAGAAGGTTTCCTTCTTTCTGTGTGTAACCTTTAGCTACTAATCCAGCTTTAAAGGTTTCCACCTTTCCATCCATATCTCTTTTCCTCTTGTATACCCACTTGCACCCAATGGGTTTTATCCCTTTAGGCAAGTCTAAAAGGGACCAGACTTTGTTATTGAACATGGACTCAATCTCAGATTGCATTACCTTTTGCCAATGGCGACTATCAACATCCTCCATTGCTTCCTTATATGTGTAGGGATCATCGTTGTCTGGGAGATTCTCCACTGATTCTCCCAGATCGATGTATCTCTCGGGTTGTCTTACAACCCTCCCATTACAACGAGGAATGGTAGGTTGTTGATCTTGTGATGGATCGGAACTTACAATTGGGCCAGGTTGTGAAACCTCTTGTGGAATTGTATCTCCTGACATCTCATTCAGGACAATTCTACTTTTAGGTATAAACTCAATCATATAGTCCTTTTCCAGAAATTTAGCATTTGTCAAAACAAATACTTTAAGATCTGAAGGACTATAGAAATAATACCCTTTAGTTCCTTTTGGATACCCTACAAATATGCATGTTTCTGTACGGGGACTCCATCTTTTCTGTCTTTCCTTTTAACACATGCGCAGGACAACCAAATATCCTTAAGTGTTGTAAACTAGGCTTTCGCCCAGTCCACAACTCATGCGGTGTTTGAGGAACCGACTTCGATGGTACATCTTTTAGAATGTACATTGCAGTTTGTAGAGCATATCCCCAAAAAGAAACAATGAGTGTTGAATAACTCAACAATGACCTAACCATATTCAAAAGAGTTCTATTTCTTCTTTCTGCCACCCCATTCTATTGAGGTGTACCTGGTGCAGAAAACTGAGAAATGATTCCACTTCAGCTTTGAATGCTTTGAACATGTCAAAAGCATCCGACTTATGTCTCATGAGATACACATAACCAAACCTTGAATAATCATCTGTGAAAGTGATGAAGTACTCATATCCACCTCTAGCTTGAATGCTCATAGGATCACATACATTAGTATGCATTAATCCTAAACATTCAATGGCTCTTGTGCCTTTGGTCCTGAACAACCTTTGGTCATTTTACCTTCCAAACAGGATTCACAAGTTGGTAGATCATCAACCTTTAAGTCACTTAAAGGTCCATCACTAACCAATCTTTTAATCCTATTAAGGTTAATACGACCTAGGCGTAAATGGCATAGGTAGGTTTCATCTTATGATAATTTTACTCTTTTATGATTAGGTTGCGTTAATACTGTGTCTAACAAGTGAGAGATATTTCTATGTAAATATAATAGACCATTTTCCAATGTACCTTTGCAAACAAATTTGTCATTCATACTAATAATAAAATTTTTATTAAAAGTAATTGAATATTCAAATTTATTTCAACAAGAAACTGAAATTAAATTTCTCTTGAATTGAGGTACATAATAAATGTCTATCAAATCTAAATGCATACTAGCATATAGATTAACTCTAATATCTCCCACTGCACTAGTAGACACCAACGCTCCGTTGCCTAAACACAAGTTGATTTCATTCTTATTTAACCTTCTCCTTTCTTGAAACACCCGTAAGGAATAACAAACATGATTAGTGGCTCCAGAGTCTACGATCCAAGAATCTGTAGAATCTACCAGAAAAACATGTTTCAAGATAATTCACATTACCTTGTTCCTTCTTATTCTGAGAGTTTGGGCAATTACTTTTCCAATGTCTCTTTTCACCACAAAAGAAGCACTTTCTTATGATCTCGGTTACTTTCTTGGTCTCCTCCTTGGTAGGCCCAAGTTGCTTTTTCTTCTGTTATTCCTTGACCTTCTGACGGGTCTTAACAGTAGCAACTTTACCAACCATATGAATCTCTTCAAGAGACATCATCATATCAGCAGTAGACCCCATTCCTTCATGTTGTTGTTGCAACATGTCAGAGATGGTAGCCACAATGTAGCATTTGACCATCTCATCAGAGGTCTTCCACTGCTCATACTCATCTCTTTGCATCACATTAGATTCATTAGTAGGAGCAGGTGGTTCAGGAGTAGTGAGAACAAAATTTATGTTTTTCAGCTTGCAGCAACAACCCAATTTTCCTTTTCCATGTGACATAATTATTACCAGTTAAAGTTTTATCTTTTTAGTTGATCAATAGGGATAGGATCATGATTTCTTAACAAAACAAAATTATATATAAGTAAATAATCAATGTTTAGCATTTTCGAATAATTATCTTGAATTAAATATTTATAATTCAATCGTGAAATTCAACGTTCGATCCAACACCCATAAATGTTACTCCTCCTTTGGGAGTTCGCACCATTTATTAGTTGGACTAGGTCCCACCTAATTGTTAACATAACAACCAACGTTTTCAATTTTAGCCTTGTGATTTTATTAACAAGAACTCTTGGGAGGATATCAATAAAACCACATTGAGTGTACTACCAAGATTTCGACCCTTAATATATTCCCTCACGAAAATCCCTCCTTGGGGAGTAGATCTCGTTTGAATCAATTGTCTAGTCTATCCTTGTAAGGAAGTATATTGCTATATTCCATTCATGGACGCCCCTTGGGGGGATTACCAAAAATAATATAGTTCAACTAACCTTGGAGGCCATAGGTGTTTGCAATACACCTTCTCCCACTCAATTATTTAAGGCATGTGATTAAATCCCATAAAATGATTTACCAAGTTATCTAGATGCCAATTAGATACCTAAATCATTCAATGCATGTTCATACCAAAAGAGATATATGAGTGGCACTCCTATTCTACATGACATGTTATCAAACAATAACAAATATTGTAATATTTACACAAAATAAATAGCCACGATTTTGATCCATCCTAGAAAAGCAAGTAAATTACAATTGTTTGGAATACAAAAAATCTCCATTCTTGGCGAACAAATCTTCAAGCGGCCATGGATCACGTGAGCACCCACGGCTGCCCAATTGGCGTGCACACTCCACAACCCTAACAAGGGCTGCCGTGTGCAGCCCATGGACTCCATGGGGCTGCCATGCGCAGCCCACAGTCCAACATGCACAGCTGCGTGCAATTTTGCGCGCGTGCACGTTGCGATGGTGCGCATGGTCCCAAACTCGTTCTGGTTGCTACTAATTCTTCAAGTCTTCGAATCTTCAATGCTTGAGCATATTACAAACATATTTATACAATAAAAATACTGCAGTTTTTTTTTTTTTTAATCACAGCAGTATTTAATACCAAAAAATACTGCACTATATTTTAATACATTAAAAAAATACTGCAGTTTAATATAATACATAAAAAAAATATATAGCTACTACCAAGAAGGAAATTGTGACAATAAAAGGCCACCCTTCTTGTTACAATTCCGAAACAAAAATACATTGAAATTCTAGGATCAAAATCGAGCAATAACAATTCACTTTATATCAAAATATAACATATATAAATCCATACATTCCAATGTAATTATATATGAGAATACCTAGAGTGCCATCTATTTCTAAACATGCATAATCACAATAAAAAGAAATAGATTCACGTATATATATGTTAATTAATTAAAGGGTACTACCAGGCTCTGATACCAATTGAAGGGAAAAATACGTGCACGCAGCGGAAGCGAGACTAAAAGAGAGTTTAGCAAATTTTAAAAATTTTTCCATATTGAACCTTAACCCTTTAATTAATTAATCATACATACGAAAAGATAAAATACCTTTGTCACGTGATCCGATTGACTAACGTCGATGGTAATCCGCTAGATCTTCCAAAACCGATCACGAACGTGAATCACCTAGGAGCGTTGTCTCCCTTCTTTGAATTGTGAACCTGAGAATGGACAAACAAACACTTTTTCTGATTTTGTTAGTCACTCTAATCTTCAAAAGGTTGCTAAGAATGTTCCGGTCACTTTTGAATTCACAGTCGTAAGATTGAAATTCGCGTGAACCTAATTCGAAAGTGTGTACCAAATCTCTTGATGTTAAGATCACTAGTACACTATCGAAGCTAGAACAATTCTTCTCTCACAAACCACCTTGGCCGAATTCTCACTAGTAATAGAGTAGGATTTTTTTTATTTTTTTCTCTTTTGCCAAAGAAAATAAATTCTTCTCAAGAAAAAATCTAGGGTTTGACAAATATACAAAGAATATATATATTTTATTTTTCACGCCTAATATATATTTATATATATATGCTGCACCATAGCCTAATATATATCTTTATATATATATATACTGCACGCCTGATACATATATATACATAGTGCAATTAATTGCACGCCTAATGTATATATTTATATATAGTGCACGGCCATTTGCCATATATATTTTTCATATATCTATATATTGTGGCCAAAAAATACTCTACCATGTAGGATTTGTGTCTTTTGACTTAAATCCTAACCCTAGGTAGATTTCCTTAGAATTCCAAACTCTAATCAAACTCTTTAGTGTATTTGTGACTAAATAAAAGACTTCCTAATTTGACTAAACAAATAAAGTCTTTTATATTTAGTATAATACTAATAGTAGTATACTACTAGGAAACATATTTCCTAATCAGAAAAAGATTTGATTTTTAATTAAATAATTAATTAACATATTAATTAATTTCCATTTAATTAAATAATAAAATAAAACAATATAATGGGCTAAAAAATAGTCATTGCTGCCCATGACTAAAACTTGGCCCTACATATTGTTTTCTTATTTTATTTAATCCATTTGGACTTTAATAAAAAGCCCACATGTGAACTAGACCCATTCTTACTAAAAGAAACAAGCCCACATGCCTTTCATTAATATATTAATATAATTAAACAGCCCATTAAATAAATAATGTGCAAATTATATTCTTAATATATATTAAATATGTAAGGATTCCCATTTGTTGATTGGCTTGTTTCGTGGACAAACCACATGTTGAGGTTGTTGTAAGGGTAGCTTAGGAATTGGTGATCATCCAATGACCCTCTCAAGACCTCAAGTGAAGAAGCACCAAAGGTATATTTTAGTGCTTACATGCTTTGAAGAGATCATAGTTGCACACACTCACAACTCATGCATAAATCTTATTCTTGTATGTTGTGTGTTTTATATGAGTGCTTGCATGTTCTTGAACATCTCTTCATCCTTGTTTATTTGATTGCATCTAGTCTATTGAAATGCCATAACATGTTTAGGCATTAGGATGAAAAGTCATGAATTTTATTCATGCTTGTTTGAGTTGATTGCATCTTGTTCTATGATAATGCCATGACATGATAGGCATTAGGATGCATTCAATTCCCCACACTTGCACTTCATGTTTGATTAGCTTTAAGTGTGGTGTAATTCGTTTTCCGAAGAATGTTCGGAAACGTCTGGGCGTGCAAGTTGGTGTGCATGGTTTAGCGCGATGATCGCCGGTGGAGATGCCCTTGGCTTCTCCTTTGGATTCACCATATTTGGTGAACGGCGGTTGAGATCGGCGGCATGGCCACCTTTCGAAACCGTCGATCAAGACCTGATTGTAATAAATGTCTCGGGTCCAAAACAGCGGTTAGATCGGCAGTTATGTACCCGCCGAATGAAATTGCCGATCGTGCGTTTTCAGGGGCAATCTTGTCTTTTCACATGCCCTGTTCTTGATGCCTATAAATATCACACTTTCTCTATTCTCTAACTTAGTTCTTTGACTCTAAAGAACCCTAAGCTTCAAAGAGAGATACTTGAGAGAAAATCAATCAAGAACTCATTTTTATACACTCAAAACCACATACATGTGCATCAAAGATCATCTAAGCATTTTCTAGCATAGTTAGTTTGCTTAATTGAATGGGTTTTACTCAACACACATCCTTTGGTATGTTCTTCACTAATCTCATCTAAGTTTAGTGTTTTATTTATCAAAAAAATCTCTTATATTATTTGTATGCTCTTAGAATATATTCTAGATACAAAATAGAGATTGTTGTGTTGACATGATTGAGTGTTGTATTTTGATAGCAACATCTAGGTTATTTTATCTATGATTTGCTAAGCTTTATGAAATTTCATTTAGCCATTGATATCTAGGATTGCATTTGTTGCCATCTAATCATCCTAGATAAGCATATAGAGTTGCCTAGCTCTCATTGCATTTGTTGAGTATTTATATATATTCACATAGGTTGTAATCTCTTCATTGAGAAGTAAGTCTTGCGTGTAGCTTCCGGGATTAGGTTGCTTAGATCGCAAGCAATTGAAGTCTTGTGTGATAGACCGGGATTAGGTCGGACACCGAGATTAGGTGATTGTTAGGATTATGCTCAATAGCAAGAGTGTAATATTGTAATTAACAATCTTTTTCATATTAATAAAGTGATTTCTGGTTTAAACAAATCTTATAGCATTTATAGTTTAATATTATAATTGTCAAAGTAAATAACCATAAGGTCTAAAGACTATGAGAAAAGAAGAATTGTTCGTACAACTGGATATGTATGTGGTAGACACAATTCTTTAGTTAGTCTTGAATATTGTTCACAACTTAAGTTAAAGGTTGGGCACCTTTATCTTGTTAAAGTTGTAGAATTCTTTTGCTAGCATTTGAGTGGGATCAAATGAGATATGATGAGTCTAAAATCATCGGAGTGTCTTCGAGCAAAAGATTCTAGTGCACTGGGTGCATTGAACTGGATCACAATGAAATACTTTATCTATAACCGTCAGTAGATAAAAGTCTTTTCATTATCAGGACAATCGGAGAGTCTATCTTAATCCTGAGATAAATGATGGACTTATGGTTACAAGTGATATCATTTGAGTTATCAATGAGTACGATTATATCGCATAGTCTATCCTCGATAGTTTGGTGATATTCATTTGTTAATCGATAGAGGACTTCATTTATAGATATGGACATCGTGGCTCCATTTATTAAATGAGAGTATAATATCATCATATGGATGTTTTGAGGTAATTGGATATTAAATCTCAATGTTGAGTTTTCAATAGTGTCTATTGAAAACATGGCTTCTGGACAAGTCAAAATATCCAAGTTCAAAACGTGGTCATATGAGTAAATATGGTAACTTGGAGAGTTATAGGCGGTCTATGAACTCTTGGCGATTACTGATATTAATCACGAGGATACACTATCTCCAACATGATTGTCTAGGGTATGAATGAGGAACATCTTCCTTTTCTGTCTTTATTTTAGAGTTCAATTTTAGCTCTTTAGTGGAATGGGTTAAAATTAATGGATCGGACCTAAGTGAATCATTTGTTGATTGTGATTAGGTTATGTCTATTGAAGCTTAAATTTAGATAGCCCGCCAAGATCCTCAATCCACACGGACTTGTATGGATCACTTGATATATTCTACCGGACCAATTTATGGGTCCATTTAGAATTGCATTTAATATATTAAGAATATAATTTGCACATTATTTATTTAATGGGCTGCTCAATTATATTAATATATTAATGAAAGGCATGTGGGCTTGTTTCTTTTAGTAAGGATGGGTCTGGTTCACATGTGGGCTTTTTATTTAAAGTCCAATGGATTAAATGAAATAAGAAAATAATATATGGCCCATTTGTATGAGTGGGGCGGCAAGGTGCTTTTTAACCTAATATATTATTTTGTTTCATTGTTTTAATTAAATAAGAATTAATTAATTTATTAATTAATTGTTTAATTAAGAAACAAATCTTTTCTGATTAGGAAATATGATTCCTAGAGTTATACTATTGGTAGTAGTATACTAAAATTAAAAGACTTGTTTGATAAGAAAATAAATAAATAATTTTATTTATTTAATCAAATAAGAAGTCTTTTTATTTAGTCAAATAACTAGAATAAAAATATCTATGAGTTGGATTAGGGTTTGAAGTCTTAAAACTAGAAGTGAATTAGGGTGCAACTAAAACTCCTATATTTTTGGAGTGTAATTTGCGGCAACCCTAGTTTTTTTGGTACAAGGATTTCGGCCACCCTTAAAATAAAAGAGAGAGAGTTTCGGCAACCCTAGGTATTCGCATATATAATTACATGTGGATGTATGGATTTATATATGTTTTATGTGGATTGTTATTGCTCGATTTTGGTCCTAGATTTTCAATGTAATTTTGGTTTCGGAATTGTAACAAGAAGGGTGGTCAATCATCGCCATAATTCCTTATTGGTAGTTGCTAGGTTTTATTTCTTTTGTTTATTTTAAGTGCAGTATTTTTACTGCAGTTTTTTATTATTTTTGTGCAGTTTTTTTTTTGTAAAAAGTACTGCAGTAATTAAAAAAAAAAAAAATTCTGCAGTATTTTATTGTTTAAATAAAGTTGTAATACGTTCTACATCGAAGAATCGAAGATGTGAAGAAAAAGGAAGCAACTGGAACCAAGAACGAGCACCGTGCGCACCCTAGGAGTGGATTGGGCTGCGCATGGCAAGCCCATTACATGGTGGGCTGCGCACGGCAGCCTTGTGCGGCCTTATGGGCTGCGCATGGCAACCCCTTTTGTGGGGTTGTAGGCTGTGCACGCCCATGGGAGGAGGCCGAAGGATGAGCGTATGGTTGATGGGCCACTTGAAAATCTTGTATTCCTAAACAATTGTAATTTATTTGTTTTTCTAGGATGGGCCGAAATTGTTGCTATTTAATTTTTGCTTATATATTGCAATATTTGTTATTGTATGATAACATGACATATAGAATAGGAGTGCCACTCATATATCTCTTTTGGTATGAACATGCATTGAATGATTTAGGTATATAAATTGGCATCTAGATAACTTGGTAAATCATTCTATGGGATTTAATCACACGCCTTAAATAATTGAGTGGGAGAAGGTGTTTTTGTAACACCTATGGCCTCCAAGGTTAGTTGAGCTTAATTATTTATTGGTAATCCCCCCAAGGGGCGTCCATGAATGGAATTTAGCAATATACTTCCTTACAAGGATAGACTAGACAATGGACTCAAACGAGATCTACTCCCCAAGGAGGGATTTTTGTGAGAGAAAATTGAGGGTCGATATCATGGTAACACACTCAATGTAATTTTATTGATATCCTCCCAAGAGTTCTTGTCAGTAAAATTGCAAGGCTAAAATTGAAAACGCTGGTTGTTATGTTAACAATTAGGTGGGACCTAGTCTAACTAGTAAATGGTGCGAATTCCCAAAGGAGGCGTAACATTTATGGGTGTTGGATCACCGTTGAATTTTTATAATTGAGTTATTTATTTAATTCAAGATAAATATTTAAAGTGCTTTATAATGATTATTTACTTATATATGTTTTGTTTTTATTCAGAAATCATGAGCCCATCACTTATGAACATCCTGAAAGATAACACTTTAACTGGAGATAATTATGTACCATGGAAAAGGAAAATTGGGTTGTTGCTGCAAAGTGAAAAACATAAGTTTGTTCTAACTACTCCTAAACCACCTGCTCCTAATAATGAATCTAGCATAATGCAAAGAGATGAGTATGAGTAGTGGAAGACTTCAGATGATATGGCCAAATGTTATATTATGGCCACTATCTCCGACGTGTTGCAACAGCAGCATGAAGGAATGGAGTCTGCTGCTGATATAATGATGTCTCTAGAGGAGATGTTTGCTATGAAGTCCAGGACGACTAAGAGAGAGGCAGTGACTGCTTTTATGAATCTTAGGATGAAACCTGGACAGGCTGTGAAGGATCACATGATGAAAGTCATAGCACATCTCAACATTGCTGAACTGCATGGCGCTGAGATAGATGGTGAGACAAAAATTGATATGGTTGTCAATTCATTGTCAGATTCCTTTGATCAGTTCAAATTGGACTACACTTTGAACAAAAAGGAATACACCTTACAGAGCTTGATGCAAGATGTTCAAAGTGCTGAAAAGATCCTTGTGAAAAGCAAAGGTCAAGAGATTCATGTGGTTGGTAAAGTTGCTACTGTTAAGACCCGTCAGAAGGTCAAGAAACAACAGAAGAAAAAGCAACTTGGGCCTACCAAGAAGGAGACCAAGAAAGTAACCAAGATCGAAGGGAAATGCTTCCTTTGTGGTGAAAAGGGACATTGGAAAAGAAATTGCCCAAAGTCCCAGAACAAGAAAGAAGAAGGCAATGTGAATTATCTTGAAACATGTTTTTTGGCAGATTCTACAGATTCTTGGATCATAGACTCTAGAGCCACTAATCATGTTTGTTATTCCTTGCAGGGGTTCCAAGAAAGGAGAAGGCTGAGTAAGAATGAAATCATTTTGCGCTTGGGCAACAAATCGTTAGTGTCTGCAAGTGCAGTGGGAGATATTAGAGTTTATTTGGATTCTAGAAGGCATTTAGATTTGATAGACGTTTATTATGTACCTCAATTCAAGAGGAATTTAATTTCAGTTTCTTGTTTGAATAAATTTGGATATTCGGTTACTTTTAATAAAGTTTTTATTATTAGTAAGAATAACAAAATTATTTGCCAAGGTACATTGAAAAACGGTCTATACTTTTTGCACAGAAATATCTCTCACTCGTTAGACACAGAAATAACGGAACCTAATCATAAAAGAGTTAAATTATCAAAAGCTGAAACCTATCTATGGCATTTACGCCTAGGTCATATTAACCTTAATAGGATTAAAAGATTGGTAAGTGACGGACCTTTGAGTGACTTAAAGGTTAATGATCTACAAACTTGTGAATCTTGTTTGGAAGGTAAAATGACCAAAAGGACGTTCTCTGCCAAAGGTGCTAGAGCTACTGAATGTTTAGGATTGATACACACTGATGTATGTGGACCTATGAGCATTCAAGCTAGAGGTGGATATGAGTACTTCATCACTTTCATAGATGATTACTTAAGATTTGGCTATGTGTATCTCATGCAACATAAGTCGGATGCTTTTGACATGTTCAAAGCATTCAAAGCTGAAGTGGAAAATCAGCTTGAGAAACACATAAAAATCTTGAGATCTATGTTGAGTTATTCAACACTTCCTATTTCTTTTTGGGATATGCTTTACAAACTGCTATATACATTCTAAACGATGTACCATCTAAATCTGTTCCTAAAACACCGCATGAGTTGTGGACTGGGCGCAAGCCTAGTTTACAACACTTAAGGATATTTGGTTGTCCTGCGCATGTGTTAAAAGGAAAGACAGAAAAGATGGAGTCTCGTTCGGAAACATGTATATTTTTAGGGTATCCAAAAGAAACTAAAGGATATTATTTTTATAGTCCTTCAGATCTTAAAGTATTTGTTTCGACAAATGCTAAATTTCTGGAAAAGGACTATATGAATGATTTTGTGCCTAGAAGTAGAATTGTCCTGAATGAGATGTCAGGAGATACAATTCCACGAGAGGTTACACAACCAAACCCAATTGTAAGTTCCGATCCAACACAAGATCAACAACCTACCACTCCTCGTCGTAGTGGGAGGGTTAGAACACAACCCGAAAGATACATCGGTCTGGGAGAATCAGTGGAGAATCTCCCGGACGACGATGATCCCTACACGTACAAGGAAGCTATGGAGAATGTTGATAGTCGCCATTGGCAAAAGGCAATGCAATCTGATATTGAATCTATGTTCGATAACAAAGTCTGGTCCCTTGTAGACTTGCCTAAAGGGATAAAACCCATTGGGTGCAAGTGGGTATACAAGAGGAAAAGAGGTATGGATGGTAAGGTGGAAACCTTTAAAGCTAGATTGGTAGCTAAAGGGTATACACAGAAAGAAGGTATCGATTACGAGGAAACCTTCTCTCATGTGGCCATGCTTAAATCCATTAGGATACTCTTGTCCATTGCAGCATCTTTAGATTTAGAGATTTTGCAAATGGACGTCAAGACAGCTTTCCTTAATGGAAGTCTTGACGAAAGCATCTACATGATGCAACCAGAGGGATTAATTGAAAAGGGCCAAATGGAAAAGGTATGCAAGTTGCAGAAATCCATATATGGATTAAAGCAAGCATCCAGATCCTGGAACATAAGGTTCGATCAAGCTGTCAAAGGTTTTGGATTTATTCAGAATCTTGAAGAACCTTGTATATGAAAAAGGATTAAGGGCGACAAGTTGGTTTTCCTGATTCTTTATGTTGATGATATACTACTCATCGGAAACGATGTAGGTGTATTGACATCAGTAAAAGAATGGTTAGCAAAACAATTTGATATGAATGACTTAGGAGAAGCAAGTTTTATTCTAGGTATCCAAGTAATAAGGGATAGAAAGAATAGAACGATTGCATTATCCCAAGCTTCATACATAGACAAGATCTTGTCTAGGTTTTCCATGCAGGATTCCAAGAAAGGTACGTTACCTTTCAGACATGGAATCAAGCTTTCTAAGGAACAAGTTCCTAAGAATGAGCAAGAAGAGCAATTCATGAGTAGAGTTCCATATGCCTCGGCAGTTGAAAGTCTCATGTATGCAATGCTTTGTACTAGACCAGATATTTGTTTTGCTGTTGGCATAGTTAGCAAGTTTCAATCGAAACCTGGTCCTGATCACTGGACGGCAGTCAAGCATATTTTCAAGTATCTTAAGAGAACGAGAGATAATATGCTTGTATACACTGGAGGGGATTTAATTCCCATTGGGTATACATATTCTGATTTCCAAACAGATTCTGACTCCAGAAAATCCACATCAGAGGCTATGTTTACTATTGGAGGAGGAGCAGTTATATGGAGGAGTATCAAGCAATCTTGTATTGCTGATTCCACCATGGAAGTTGAGTATGTTGCTGCATGCGAGGCTGCCAAAGAGGCTGTTTGGCTCCGCCAATTCTTGATTGACTTGGAAGTGGTTCCTAGTGCGAATAAGCAGATCACTATCTACTGTGACAACAGTGGAGCAGTGGCTAATTCGTAAGAACAAAGAAGTCACAAGAGAGGTAAACACATTGAAAGAAAGTATTATCTTTTAAGGGAGATTGTTCAAAGAGGTGACGTGACGATTACCAAAATCGCGTCAACAGAAAATCTAGCAGATCCCTTCACAAAGCCTCTACCTCAGAAGAGTTTCGATGGGCATCTAGAGAACATGGGCTTGAGAGATATGACACATTTGCTATACCGCAAGTGGGAGATTGTTAGGATTATGCTCAATATCAAGAGTGTAATATTGTAATTAACAATCATTTTCATATTAATAAAGTGATTTCTGGTTTAAACAAATCTTATAGCATTTATAGTTTAATATTATAATTGTCAAAGTAAATAATCATAAGGTCTAAAGACTATGAGAAAAGAAGAATTGTTCGTACATCTGGATATGTATGTGGTAGACATAATTCTTTAGTTAGTCTTGAATATTGTTCACAACTTAAGTTAAAGGTTGGGCACCTTTATCTTGTTAAAGTTGTAGAATTCTTTTGCTAGCATTTGAGTGGGATCAAATGAGATATGATGAGTCTAAAATCATCGGAGTGTCTTCAAGCAAAAGATTCTAGTGCACTGGGTGCATTGAACTGGATCACAATGAAATACTTTATCTATAACCGTCAGTAGATAAAAGTCTTTTCATTATCAGGACAATCGGAGAGTCTATCTTAATCCTGAGATAAATTATGGACTTATGGTTGCAAGTGATATCATTTGAGTTATCAATGAGTACGATTATATCGCATAGTCTATCCTCGATAGTTTGGTGATATTCATTTGTTAATCGATAAAGGACTTCATTTATAGATATGGACATCATGGCTCCATTTATTAAATGAGAGTATAATATCATCATATGGATTTTTTGAGGTAATTGGATATTAAATCTCAACGTTGAGTTTTCGATAGTGTCTATTGAAAACATGGCTTCTGGACAAGTCAAAATATCCAAGTTCAAAACGTGGTCATTTGAGTAAATATGGTAACTTGGAGAGTTATAGGCGGTCTATGAACTCTTGGCGATTACTGATATTAATCACGAGGATACACTATCTCCAACATGATTGTCTAGGATATGAATGAGGAACATCTTCCTTTTCTGTCTTTATTTAAGAGTTCAATTTTAGCTCTTTAGTGGAATGAGTTAAAATTAATGGATCGGACCTAAGTGAATCATTTGTTGATTGTGATTAGGTTATGTCTATTGAAGCTTAAATTTAGATAGCCCGCCAAGATCCCTAATCCACACGGACTTGTATGGATCACTTGATATATTCTACCAGACCAATTTATGGGTCCATTTAGAATTGCATTTAATATATTAAGAATATAATTTGCACATTATTTATTTAATGGGCTGCTCAATTATATTAATATATTAATGAAAGGCATGTGGGCTTGTTTCTTTTAGTAAGGATGGGTCTGGTTCACATGTGGGCTTTTTATTTAAAGTCCAATGGATTAAATGAAATAAGAAAATAATATATAGCCCATTTGTATGAGTGGGGCGGCAAGGTGCTTTTTAACCTAATATATTATTTTGTTTCATTGTTTTAATTAAATAAGAATTAATTAATTTATTAATTAATTGTTTAATTAAGAAACAAATCTTTTCTGATTAGGAAATATGATTCCTAGAGTTATACTATTGGTAGTAGTATACTAAAATTAAAAGACTTGTTTGATAAGAAAATAAATAATTAATTTTATTTATTTAATCAAATAAGAAGTCTTTTTATTTAGTCAAATAACTAGAATAAAAATATCTATGAGTTGGATTAGGGTTTGAAGTCTTAAAACTAAAAGTGAATTAGGGTGCAACTAAAACTCCTATATTTTTGGAGTGTAATTTGCGGCAACCCTAGTTTTTTTGGTACAAGGATTTCGGCCACCCTTAAAAGAAAAGAGAGAGAGAATTCGGCCATCAAGGGGTTGTGGTGCTTGACACAATTCTTCTTCTTCTTCTTCTCAACTCATAGAAAGAAATTTTTATTCTACTAAAAACAAAAAAGAGTGAATAGATTATTCTTTGATGGTACACTAATTGCTTGTTCATCAATAAGCTTGTGTGTACAACATCGATTTAGGTTCACGCGAGTTTCGATCATTAGATTGAGAACTCAAAAGTGACCGGAATAATCTTAGTCTTCTTTTGATTGTTTTGTGACTAACAAAAGAAAAGAAAAGTTTGTTTGTCCATTCTCAGGTTTGCAATTCAAAGAAAAAGGGAGACCACGCTCCTAGGTGATTCACGTTCGTGCTAGGATTGAAGATCTTGCGAATTACCATCGACGTAAGTCAATCGGATCACGCGACAAAAGGTATTCTTCTTTTTGTTGATTATATATATATGTTTGATTAATTAAAGGGTTAAGGTTCATAAAAGGAAAATTTTTTAAAAGCTACTAAATCTATTTTTTTTTAGTCTCGCTTCCGCTGCGTGTACTACGGTATTTTTCCCTATAGTCACACAAGCAGAATGGACTAGAGCCACTTTTAAAGGCCAGCGTGGTAGAAGTGGGGGGTTATAGACCGGAATGTTAGACGAGGTCTACATAGGTTGTAAACTCCATTTAAGTTAGTGGATTTCGAGGTTCGAGTGTGGCGCACTATAATAGCCCGTGGTTTTTTCCCGTGAGGGTTTCCACGTAAATATCAAGTGTCATTTATAATTCCGCATCATATCACACTTGTTATTATTATTGACTAGATTGGGGTATTTTCGTAATATTGACTTAATGCAAAAATTGGGTAAAATTTGTTAAAATCTATTCACCCCCCCCCCCTCTAGATTAATATTTGTAAACACACCCGAGTTTATTTTTGCACTTTCAAAATACAATTCTAAATGGACCCACAAATAGTCCGGTGGAATATATCAAGTGATTCATGCAAGTTAGTACAGATTGGGGATCTTGGCCGGCCTATCTAAATTTAAGCTCCAATAGATATAACCCAATCACAATCAACAAATGATTCACTTAGGTTCAATCTATTAATTTTAGTTCATTCCACTAAAGAACTAAAATTGCACTCTTAAATAAAGATGGAATAAGTTAACGATACTCATTCATACCCTAGACAATCATATGGGAGATAGTGAATTCTCGTGAAGAATATCAGTAATCGCCAAGAGCTCATAGACCGCCTATAGCTCTCCAAGTTACCATATTTACTCATATGACCACACTTTGAACTTGGATATATATTATGATTTGTCCAGAAGTCATCTTTTAATAGACACTATTGAAAACTCAATGTTAAGATTTCATATCCAAAACCACAAAGCATCTATATGATGATATTCTACTCACATTTAATAAATGGAGCCACAATGTTCATATCTATAAATGAAGACCTCTATCGATTAACAAATGAATTGTTAGGATTATGCTCAATAGCAAGAGTGTAATATTGTATTTAACAATCTGTTTCATATTAATAAAGTGATTTCTGGTTTAAACAAATATTATAGCATTTATAGTTGAATATTATAATTGTTAAAGTAAATAATCATAAGGTCTAAAGACTATGAGAAAAGAAGAATTGTTCATACATTTGGATATGTATGTGGTAGACACAATTCTTTAGTTAGTCTTGAATATTGTTCACAACTTAAGTTAAAGGTTGGGCACCTTTATCTTGTTAAAGTTGTAGAATTCTTTTGCTAGCATTTGAGTGGGATCAAATGAGATATGATGAGTCTAAAATCATCGGAGTGTCTTCGAGCAAAAGAGTCTAGTGCACTGGGTGCACTAGACTCTTTTGCTCGACACAATTCTTTAGTTAGTCTTGAATATTGTTCACAACTTAAGTTAAAGGTTGGGCACCTTTATCTTGTTAAAGTTGTAGAATTCTTTTGCTAGCATTTGAGTGGGATCAAATGAGATATGATGAGTCTAAAATCATCGGAGTGTCTTCGAGCAAAAGATTCTAGTGCACTGGGTGCATTGAACTGGATCAAAATGAAATACTTTATCTATAACCGTCAATAAATAAAAGTAATTTCATTATCAGGACAATAGGAGAGTCTATCTTAATCCTGAGATAAATGATGGACTTATGGTTGCAGGTGATATCATTTGAGCTATCAATGAGTACGATTATATCGCATAGTCTATCCTCGATAGTTTGGTGATATTCATTTGTTAATCGATAGAGGACTTCATTTGTAGATATGGACATCGTGGCTCCATTTTTTAAATGAGAGTATAATATCATCATATGGATGTTTTGAGGTAATTGGATATTAAATCTCAACGTTGAGTTTTCAATAGTGTCTATTGAAAACATGGCTTCTGGACAAGTCAAAATATCCAAGTTCAAAACGTGGTCATATGAGTAAATATGGTAACTTGGAGAGTTATAGGCGGTCTATGAACTCTTGGCGATTACTGATATTAATCACGAGGATACACTATCTCCAATATGATTGTCTAGGGTATGAATAAGGAAGCATCTTCCTTTTCTGTCTTTATTTAAGAGTTCAATTTTAGCTCTTTAGTGGAATGAGCTAAAATTAATGGATCGGACCTAAGTGAATAATTTGTTGATTGTGATTAGGTTATGTCTATTGGAGCTTAAATTTAGATAGCCCGCCAAGATCCCCAATCCACACGAACTTGCATGGATCACTTGATATATTCTACCGGACCAATTTAGGGTCCATCTAGAATTGCATTTAATATATTAAGAATATAATTTGCACATTATTTATGTAATGGGCTGCTAAATTATATTTATATATTAATGGATGACATGTGGGCTTGTTTCTTTTAGTAAGAATGGGTCTAGTTCACATGTGGGCTTTTTATTTAAAGTCCTACGGATTTAATGAAATAAGAAAAATAATAATTGGCCCAATATATACATGTGGGGTGGCAAGGTGATTTAAAAGCCTTAAATATTATTTTGTTTTCATTGTTTAATTAAATAAGAATTAATTAATTTATTAATTAATTGTTTAATTAAGAAACAAATCTTTTCTGAATAGGAAATATGATTCCTATTGGTATACTATTGGTAGTAGTATACCTAAATTAAAAGACTTGTTTGACAAGGAAATAAATAATTAATTTTTTTTATTAAATCAAATAAGAAGTCTTTTATTTTAGTTAAATAAGGAATAAAAGATTTATGAGTTTGATTAGGGTTTGGAAATCTTAAACAAAATAGGAATTAGGGTGCAACTAAATCTCCAATATTTTAGGAGTAATAATTGCGGCAACCCTAATTGGTTTTGGTAAAAGAATTCGGCCACCCTAGTTAAGAAAGAGAAAAAAAAAAAGAAAATTTGCCACATATAAGGCTATTGATGTTTTTCGGCCAGCCTAGGGTTTATGTGCAGAAATTTTATTTCTTCTTCTTCTTCTTCTCAACTCATAGTTAGAGATCTATTATTCTACTAAAAACAAAAGGAACATAGATTATTCTTTGATGGTATATTGTTTGCTTGTTCATTAATAAGCTTGTATATACTATATCAATTAAGGTTCACGCGAGTTTCGATCATAAGATTGAGAACTCAAAAGTGACCGGAATAATCTTAGGTTCCTTTAGATTGTTTTTGGGACTAACGAATCAAGAAAAGTTTGTTATATCCGATCTCAGGTTTGCAATTCAAAGAAAGGGAGACCACGCTCCTAGGTGATCCACGTTCGTGCTAGGTTTGAAGATCTTGCGGATTACCATCGACGCAAGTCAATCGGATCACGCGACAAGAGGTATTAATCTTTTGTTTATTTTTATTTATCTTTAATTAATCAAAAGGGTTTAAGGTTCATAAAATTGGAAAAAATTTTAAAGCTACTCAAACTATTTTTTTAGTCTCGCTTCCGCTGCGGGTATATTTTTCCCTACATGAATACCACCAAATTATTGAGGATAGACTATGCTATATAACCGTACTCATTGATAGTTCAAATGATAACACTTGCAACCATAAGTCCATCATTTATCTCAGGATTAAGATAGACTCTCCGATTGTCCTAATAATGAAAAGACTTTTATCTATTGACGGTTCTAGAAAAAGTATTTCATTGTGATCCAGTTCAATGCACCCAGTGCACTAGATTCTTTTACTCGAAGACCCTTCAATGATTTTAGACTCATCACAACACATTTGATCCCACTCAAATGCTAGTAAAAGAATTATACAACTTTAACAAGATAAAGGTGTCCAACCTTTAACTTAAGTTGTGAACGTTATTCAAGACTAACTAAAGAATTGTGTCTACCTCATACATATCCAGATGTACGAACAACTCTTCTTTTCTCATAGTCTTTTGACCTTATGATTATTTACTTTGACAATTATAATAATAAATGCTATATAAGATTTTGTTAACAAACAGAAATCACTTTATTAATATGAAAAGATTGTCAAGTACAACATTACACTCTTGCTATTGAGCATAACCCTAACAACAGCTTTAGAAGAAAATAGTGGATATAAGGATATGAAGCCAAGCGAGGTCATTGGAAGACTTCTCGCCTACGAGTCTAGGAAGGCTCCTAGCTCCACTCCTCCTAAAAAGCAAAAGGGAATTGCTTTGAAAGCATTTAGGGATCAAAAGGAGGTGAAGAATGACTCGGATGAAGACATGGCCTTATTTGTGAAAAGATTCAATAAGGTTATGAAGTTCGGAAAGAAGGGATTTGGTTTGAGAGGCCAAGACTTGAAGAAAATGGGTCCTTTCAAGAAGTTTGACCTAAGGCAAGAGAAGACCGAAAGGAAAGGAGTTCATTGCTTTGAGTGTGGCGGGATAGGTCACTTTGCTCCCGAATGTGCAAATCACAAGGAAAAGAAGAAGGAAAAAGTGATGGCCGCCACTTGGAGTGGAAGTAGTGATGACTCCAATGAAGATGATGAGTCTTCGGATGATGAAGGTATCATGGCTAACTTCCTAGCTTTTGCCTCCTCTCACAAGAGCAAAAGTGGTAGTGAAAAAGAGGAAGAGAGTCAAAGGGAGAGTGACTCTAGTGAAGATGACTCCGACTCTAACTCCACAAATGGATATGTGGAGAAAGAAGTGTTAGTTGAATACCTTAAGGAGTTTAGAGGCTTAGAGATGAAAACCACTAAGAAGATCAAGATGTTGATAAAAGAAAATCTTGAGCTTTCATCTCACAATGACCACTTAAGTGAAGAAGTGGAGAGACTTAAGAAGAGAGAAGATAAGCTAAGAGAGGAGTTAGCTTTATCTAAAAGGAATGAAGAAGGGTTGAAGAGGGAGCTTGATGAAGCTAAGAAATCTATGACAAGGATGTCATCTAGCACCGAAAACTTAGATCACATTCTAGATGTTGGAAAGAGTCCATGTGACAAGAGAGATCTCGGATTTGAAAATGATAAGGAGACCTCCCTCTCTAAGAAAACTGTGTTTGTTAAGGGCTTGGGGAACAAGGAATTCACATTATATCAAAATATAACATATAAATCCATACATTCCAATGTAATTATATATGAGAATACCTAGAGTGCCATCTCTTTCTAAACATGCACAATCACAATAAAAAGAAATATATTCACGTATATATACGTTAATTAATTAAAGGGTACAACCAGGCTCTGATACCAATTGTAGGGAAAAACGTTTGCACACAGCGGAAGCGAGACTAAACAGAAGTTTAGTATATTTTAAATTTTTTTCCATATTTGAACCTTAACCCTTTAATTAATTAAACATATACACCAAAAGATATCATACCTTTGTTGCGTGATCCGATTGACTATGCGTCGATGGTAATCTGCAAGATCTTCCAATCCAATCACGAACGTGAATCACCTAGGAGCGTGATCTCCCTTCTCTTTGAATTGTGTACCTGAGAATGGACAACAAAACTTTTCTGATTTCCGTTAGTCACAATAAACTCCAAGACATTGCTAAGAATGTCCCGGTTACTTTTGAATTAACAATCGTTAGATTGAAATTCGCATGAACCTTATTCGAAATTGTGCACAAGATCTCTTAACGTAAAGATCACTAGTGTACCATCAAAATAAGAACAATTCTCCTCTCACAACTTCTCTTTGCCGAAATCTCTTACCAGTCTTAGAGTGGGATTTAATTTTTTTCTCTAGCCAAAGAAAATTAATTCTCAAAAGGCAAAAGTTAGGGTTGGCCGAAATTCATGCCTTGTATTATATAGGGACCGAAGTTTTTGCCCGAAAAATTTAGGGTTACCGAATTCTAGCCTTGTTCAACAAGGTGGTCACCAAAGTCCTTTTCCAAATAGGATTTGTGTTTCAAAAAAAGACTTCTTAGAATTCAAACCCTAATCCAACTCTTTAGTGAATTTGTGACTATATAAAAGACTTCCTAATTTGACTAAACAAATAAAGTCTTTTATATTTAATATACTACTAGTAGTAGTATACTACTAGGAAACATATTTCCTAATCAGAAAAAGATTTGTTTCTTAATTAAATAATTAATTAACATATTAATTAATTTCCATTTAATTAAATAATAAAATAAAACAATATAATGGGCTAATGAAAATAGCATAGCCGCCGATGACTATAACTTGGGCCAAATATTGTTTTCTTATTTTATTTAATCCATTTGGACTTTAATAAAAAACCCACATGTGAACCAGACCCATTCTTACTAAAAGAAACAAGCCCACATGCCTTTCATTAATATATTAATATAATTAAACGGCCCATTAAATAAATAATGTGCAAATTATATACTTAATATATTAAATACAATTCTAGATGGACCCATAAATAGTCCGGTAGAATATGTCAAGTGATTCATGCAAGTTCGTGCAGATTGGGGATCTTAGCGGGCCTATCTAAATTTAAGCTCCAATAGATATAACCTAATCACAATCAACAAATGATTCACTTAGGTTCAATCTATTAATTTTAGTTCATTCCACTAAAAAAACTAAAATTGCACTCTTAAATAAAGATGGAATAAGTATACGATTCTCATTCATACCCTAGACAATCTAATAGGAGATAGTGAATCCTCGTGAAGAATATCAGTAATCGCCAAGAGCTCATAGACCGCCTACAGCTCTCCAAGTTACCATATTTACTCATATGACCACACTTTGAACTTGGATATATATTATGATTTGTCCAAAAGTCGTCTTTCAATAGTCACTATTGAAAACTCAACGTTAAGATTTAATATCCAAAACCACAAAGCATCCATATGATGATATTCTACTCACATTTAATAATTGGAGCCACGATGTCCATATCTATAAATGAAGTCCTCTATTGATTAGCAAATGAATACCACCAAACTATCGAGGTTAGACTATGCTATATAATCGTGCTCATTGATAGCTCAAATGATAACACTTGTAACCATAAGTCCATCATTTATCTCAGGATTAAAATAGACTCTCCGATTGTCTTGATAATGAAAAGACTTTTATCTATTGACGGTTCTAGAAAAAAGTATTTCATTGTGATCTAGTTCAATGCACCCAGTGCATTAGATTCTTTTACTCGAAGACCTTTTGTAAGAATTCCCATTATTGATTGGCTTATTTCGTGGACAAACCACAAGTTGGGGTTTGAATTGTAAGGGTAGATTAGGTGATTGAAGACCAACATCAAAGGCCCTCTTCAAGACCTCAAGGTGACAAGCACTCCAAAGGTATATCTCTTGTGCTTAGTTTTCATTGAAGAGATCTAGAAGCACACACACACTTAGCATACTTGCATATGTGTGCATACTCTTCACATGTCACATTACACACTAGCACTTTGATTGATTATATCTTATTGTGTGTTTGTTTGTGTCGTGTAATTCGTTTCCCGAATATGTTCGGAAACGTCTGCGCTTGCACGATAATGTGCTTGGTTTTGGGTGAAGATCGCCTTCGGAGAATGCCCTTGGCTTCTCCTTTGGTTTCACCATCATTGGTGAAACGGCGGTTTGATCGGCGGCTATGACCGCCGAATGAAACCGCCGTTTGATTCCAGAAAGCTCTGGATTGGATCTGCGGTTACGATCGGTGGTTAGGCCGCCGAATCGAAACCGTCGAATTAGACCTGATGCATTTATTATTCTCGGGTTCTGTTCTGCGGTTTAATCGGCAGCCTGGCTACCGAATTGAAACCGTCGAATTAGATATTTTAGGTCGGTTTCTTTTTGGGTTTTGATCGGCGGTTTCGATTGACCACCGAATTTGGTCGCCGAATGAACCCCTGCTTCTCGGGTTCAATTCGGCGGTTACATTCTGCGGCCACGACCGCAGAATGAAACCGTCGATCGGTGATTTCAAGGGCAAAATTGTCTTTTCACTTGCCCTGTTCTTGATGCCTATAAATATCATACTTTCTCATATCTCTAACTTAGTTCTCTGACTCAAAAGAACCCTAAACTTGAAAGAGAGATTTTTGAGAGAAAATCAAATCAAGAACTCATTTTTATACACTCAAATCATACACATGTGCATCAAAGATCATCTAAACATTTTCTAGCATAGTTAGTTTGCTTATTTGAATGGGTTTTGGTCATCACACTTCCCTTGGTATGTTCTTCACTTTTATCATTGATATTTAGTGTTTTATTTATCAAGGCATCTCTTTTATTATTTGAATGATCTTAGATTAATATCTTATATTCAAAATAGAGATTGTTTGTGATGACATGATTGAGTGTTGTATTGTGATAGCTATCTAGGTTTTCATAATCTATTGTTAGCTAAGCTATTTGACATGTCATTTAGCTATTGACATCTAGGATTGCATTTATTGTTATCTAATCATCCTAGATAAGCATCTAAGGTTACCTAGCTTTATTTGCTCATTGAATATCATCATATATTCACATAGGTTGTAATCTCTTCATTGAGAAGTAAGTCTTGCGTGTAGCTTCCGGGATTAGGTTGCTTAGATCGCAAGCAATTGAAGTCTTGTTGTGATAGACCGGGATTAGGTCGGACACCGGGATTAGGTGGTCACACAAGCAATTGGACTAGGTTCACTCATACCGGGATTAGGTAGGTGTGTGATTATATACCGGGAGTAGGTTGTAATCGTTTAACACATTTAGTGGATTCGAGGTTCGAGTGTGGCGCACTATACAGCCCGTGGTTTTTCCCGTGAGGGTTTCCACGTAAATATCAAGTGTCATTTATAATTCCGCATCATATTACACTTGTTATTGTATTGACTAGATTGGGGTATTTTCGTAATATTGACTTAACGCGAAAACTGGGTAATAACGTTAAAATCTATTCACCCCCCCCCCCCCCCTAGATTGATATTATATATTAGAACACACCTTGAGTTATTTGTTTCACCTTTCAATGATTTTAGACTCATCACAACACATTTGATCCCACTCAAATGCTAGTAAAAGAATTCTACAACTTTAACAAGATAAAGGTGCCCAACCTTTAACTTAAGTTGTGAACGTTATTCAAGACTAACTAAAGAATTATGTCTACCTCATACATATCTAGATGTACGAACAATTCTTCTTTTCTCATAGTCTTTTGACCTTATGATTATTTACTTTGACAATTATAATAATAAATGCTATAAGATTTTGTTAACAAACAGAAATCACTTTATTAATATGAAAAGATTGTCAAGTACAATATGACACTCTTGCTATTGAGCACAATCCTAACACTGTTAACCGCCAAAATTGGTAGATGACCAAAGAAGAATTTTCCACCTCTATACAAGGTGGACATGGGAATTCAGATACCATTCGACTATCTCAAGAAGGGAAGGATCCCGACTGATCCGAATACATACCCCCTCTAGAGGGATCCCGATTGATCCGAATACATACCCCCTCCAGAGGGATCTAGCCCGGCAAATCCTTAGCCTCTCGTGGACCCCGTAGCATCCAGACATGAAGTTCCACCCAGTATCCAGATACGGAGCTCCACCAAGCATCCCGATTCACAATTCATCCCGCAGTATCCCGACACGAAGTTCCACCTAGTATCTCGATACGGAGTACCATTAAGTGCCCCGTTGCTATACCATCCAGATATCTTGCTATTTCATCGGCTAGATATCCCGCTACAACCTCGGTTGGCATCCCGATCCTCAGGTAGCAGCAGGATACTCAAGAACTCAGAATGCCTTCTAGAATCAGTTCACTAGACAGCAAGATACCTGATGAAAAAAATGCCAAAGAACAAAGACAATTAGGATAAAACTCCATAGAGAAATACTAAAACGCCACTGTTTAGCCAAAACAGGAGGAGTAGATTTCTTCCCGCCAACTGAGAGTTCTATTTTAACAAGTCAACTCTGTTAGAATCCTGCTAGAAAGGAAAGACTTGATTCTAAAAGCTCCTACGAGATTGTCTCCTCCTAGGAAGGAAAGACTTGATTCTGATGATAAAAACTCTGAGATTGTCTCCTAAGAGGAAGGAAGTCCTACAATCGCCAAACCCTAGACCGAAACTATAGGAGTGCATGGCAAGCAACGAGACCTATATAAACAACATGATACACACCAGAAAGGGAGGATTTTGGAAATTCACCTCCTAAAACCCTACGTTTAGTTCTACTTATCAGCACGTACGAGTTCGCCATTGCCATCTCCATCGCCTACTGAAGCTCCACACTCCAACATTAGCCTAGAAAAACACAACTCTTGTACTTATAATATAAAGTGATAACCAATAAAGATTCTATTTTGTTTACCATATTTTTATTCAAACCGTACTTATATTGTTAAGAACATAGTTGGTATCGAACTATGTGATACCCCTCCGACTGGGATCGATCTTGATCTTGGTCTCTTAAAGTTGTTATTTGGAGATTCACCCTAGTGACGATTTTCCGGTAACAAATATTATAATTAAATATTAAATAATGACAATTTTTAATTAAATATTATAAAGATATCTTGATAGTTTTTAACTGTCAATAATGCCAGTATTTTCTTATAGTATGTGAAGGCTAGGGTATGAAATGGGGGTGAAAGGACAAGAATACCCCTCCGAAATGGGCTGAAATTTATGTGTTTTCACACCTGATGGGAGCAACGCTGGATCAAACCGTCGGTTCAAGCCAACGGTGTGTAGTAGCGGTGGTTGCTGGAGATATAAAGCTGGGTTCGTACTGCCTGATCAAGCTAGCGGTGGGAAGTAGCAGTGGATAATTGAGATGTAAATCTGGTTCGTACCGCCTGATCAAGCCAGCGGTGGAAAGTAGCGGTGGTCTTCACATTTGCCCCTTCTTGCCATGTTTTCTTCAATGGAATGTTGTAGTTGCTCTGACAACGACAATAGGCCACAACATTAGACCTAATTTCTTCTTCGATTTAATTCCTCTCTGTCGTGGTTATAGCACCATTGCGACACCATACTTGATTAATTTATTAGGAATTCAACTCTCTGTCACGGTTGTGGCGTAACGGCGAAAACACTGCGACAACTGCTTAGCTTAAGTCTTCATTGCTTCACTTCATCTATTGCGATGTGCCCAAAGGCGACACCTGAAATGGTGACAATGCCCTGTTTTTCACTCTTTATGCACTTTTTACATCAAATCCATCTTCTTCTTCACAAATGCCCTTGTGGCACTAATAAACCTGAAACATTTGTTTAACATAGTTAAAACACGGGAAAATGCACAAGAAACAAGCAAAAAGAGAAGGAAATGGGGCCAAAATCATACTAATTTTTGTTCGATCAACTATTGATAAGCATATTCAATTAGAAAGATCAAGCATAGTCTATGATTTGCATGAAGAGATTTACATTAGAAACATAAATCAATAAGTACTTGTATTCTCTTGTAAATGTCTCATATGATCATGCACAAGTCAAGGAAACAATATTTATAAAGATCTTGTCAATAAGAATTCATACAAGATCAATTCAATCCACATAAACAAATACCAAAGAGATAAGGATAGAGATATTTAACACATGATTTTTATGTGGTAAACCTTCAAAGAGGAAACATCCACGGATTGAATCCACAACCACCGGTAACACCATCTTTCTTTAGTTGAATAGAAGTACACCCTCAAAAGTGACCAAATCACATGATACACTCTCTCTTGAATATCCCTCATATTCTACCCTCGGGCCTTTTACTAGCAAAAGGCTTGCCTTCTCTTTCTAACCGAGACACATCGCATGCCTCCAGAAAGTATCCTTGCTTGACTAACCGAAGCCTCACACTTCTAGCCAAGACTTCCTTTGCTTGTCTAATCGGAGCCTCACACTCCTAGATAAGTCTTCCTTGCTTGACTAACCAAAGCCTCACACCCATAGCCAAGACTTCTTGCTTAACTAACCGAGACACATCTCATGCCTCTAGTTAGGACTCCTTTCTCAAATTGAAGAATCTACTCCAACATGAGACTTCCACCTTTTGCAAGGCAAAAGACTAAGTAATGCAAATGATGCAAACACATGCAACATAGAATATATGATCAATATATCCCATGGAAACCATAATAAATCAATGAGCACACAATGTATGTTTTTCTAGTTTATAATCCAAAATATGACATCACCCAAAATGATGCATGAGCATATGAAATGTATGGATTAAGTACAATCCATTAAGATCTAGACATAGGCAACATGGTTCATAAAACAAGGTTGTCTAGATCTCATACATAAACAACAATCTAGAGCATGCCAAAAACACCAAACACACTTTTTATTCTAGATTATGTTCATGCAACTAAAGCTTGAAATAAACATGTTCATGAAGCACATATTCAAGACTTTAGTGATTAAAACTAAAATACTAAGATACGAGATATAATCAATAAAATCCTCTAGTAATCAATTAGAGCACACATTCACAAAATCAATCAATTGAATCCTACAAGGCTCTAAATATATAACAACTTGTGCTATTCCTAAATATGATCAATCAAAGACTCATAGCAAATTTAGGAACTATTAAACATTCATATATTCTCAATCAAATCTCAAATAGTCCTAGATAGCAAGCTAATCACAATGCAACACACAAGCATGTGAAAACATAGGTTTTAAGAAAAACATAACTCACATTCAAGTTTCTATTAAGCACAGTTAGCTTTTAATTGAAACTCTACTTCACAATAACATTTGTTCAAGTAACATACACATATAGATGAAGAAAGCCCAAGGTAATTGAATATCATTACGAACAAATCACAAAAGATAAGACAATTATCACCCTGATCTAGAATTGCAGGCACAAAATCAATGTTGAACCAACACAAAACTTGAACAAACGACCTCAAGGTTGCTTGGAGATGATAGAGGACTTCAATACGAAGATTCTCCAACTTGAATCACTCAAATCGAATAAGAGATGAGAGATATGGTGTTTGGAAGTTGAGAGAATCTCAAAGAAAAATTCTGCATGTTTTCTTTCTTAGAATGAAAAATGAGAGAGGGGGAATATTTTAAAGAGAATGGGAAGGAAAGTGAAGTGGAGAGAAGTGGACCACAGGCAGCCATCAAGGGCACGCCACGTGGGCTCCCCGTGGAGGCGCATGGCCACCATAGGAAGACGGGAAGGACAGCCCCATGCCCTTCCCATGGACACCTCCACGGGAAGGAGCCCTTTTGGCCCCTTTCCACTTTGCTTTCCTCCTACGTGCATCCATCGCGTTCTTTGATTGTTCTCCGGCTTTTGAACTCCCTGCATTTGGATTACAAACCGTAACTCTCTCACGCACATGGACAACTATGAAACTTTGACAAAAGGCTTGGAACTTGACTCGATACACAATTACGAAAACCAAGGATGATGAAAGCATAGAAAGTTTCATAACTTCCAACTCTGAACTCGAAAAATAATGAATGAGTAACTGAAATGTTCGAAACTCAATGATAAAAAATATGAGAACATGTTCAAGTCCAATACCAATAATACACAAACAAATAAACACAAAATCACACAAGTATGCAATTTCCTAGAGATAGTCCTTGAACATGCAATTTTACAATGTTTGTCAAATTAAGTCTTATACATGTGCATACTAGAATATGTGTGTGAATGTGTTATACTAATTTAGCGCTACGATACAGGGACACAAATGTATGCAATGTGTGTGTGTGCGCGCTTAAGCCTTTCAAGAGAATAGAGGTTTAATTATACCTTTATAGACAATAACGTTTTCTCCTCTTGAAGGCTTCACTTTGCTTTAATAGTTATCCAACTTCATTGAAGCTTGATAAACCGTGAAACCTAGACAACAAAACAAAATAGAATAATGCCAACTAGACACAAAATCCTAACAACCACAACCAATAACTACTAGAAGGCCTCATTTAAAATAGGTGCCAAAGTCTTCCACTCTCATACAGCGTGTGGACTGATTTTACAAAAACAAAATCATGGTTTGAATTGAACCATTGCCAGCTTAAATTGCTTCTATTCACCCCATATTTGGCACATAAAACTTTCTTCCACAAGGAATGATCCTCACAACCAAACCTCCAAACCATTTAGCCAACAACCCCGCATTTTTGTCTAGAATACACCTCATTACCCAAAAAAAAACTCACGTTGCATCCTTTCAATCTTTTGAGTCACCCCCACTGGCATCTTGAAAACCGACATGTAATACGTTAGAATATTCGATTACACTGCCTTGATTAACACCAATCTACCACCTTTCGATAGGTATCTCAACTTCCACGGAGCCAATCGATTCTTAATTTATTGAAGAATCGGCTCCCAAAACTTCAAACTACTTGGATTCACACCTAGAGGGAGCCCCAAATAAGAAATACAAAGATTGACTTTCTTGCATCAAAGCACCTCAACCCACTTATTATCCATTAAACTTTTTTTTGCCCACTTTGACAATAAAAGATTTTAAAAAATTTATACGCAACCCTAATGCCAACTCATAACAACGCAAGATCCTTTTCACATTTAAGAGGAACTCTACCCTTGGTTATATGAAAAGAATAGTGTCGTCCACGAACTGGAGATGAGTAACAAGGACTTCATTGTAACTGAAACTCGCTCCTCTCAACATGTTTGAATCCACAGCTTTTTTCAACAAGCAATTCAAAGATTCTATTCCAATATTGAAGAGAAAAGGCTACAAGGGATCACCTTGATGAAGACCCCTTTCTAGGGAAAATTGATCAATCGGGCAACCATTCACCAAAACTGATAATGTAGGGGAAGAAATACAATCCTTCATCCATCCCCTTCACCAAGCTCCAAGACCCATACCTTCCACAGCTAAATCTAAAAAAGAAAAATCCACACTATCGTAGGCTTTCTCGAAGTCAAGCTTAACTAAGAGACCCCCCCCCCCCCCCATTCATTATCTCTCCTCCAAGTGTGAATGATCTCATTGGCAAAGACAAAGCTATCAACAATTTGACGACTCTTGACAAAGGCCATTTGAGTGCCCCCGATGACTGTATTAATCACTTTCTTCAAACGATTTACCTGGACCTTCGTAAGCACCTTGAATATCGATCTATCCAAACTAATTGGTCTAAAGTCTTTCATTGAATCCATTTTTCCAACCTTAGGAATAAGAGTTATGAAAGTTCTATTCTTGTCCTTGATGATAGGACTATGATTATAAAAATCCCTAATAAACTTAATAAAATCCTCTTTGATCACCTCCCAATTCCTTTTGATGAAGTTTAAATTCAACCCTTCTGGGCAAAGGGCTTTATTTGTAAAGAAAAACGTTTGCACGCGGTGGAAGCGAGACAAAAAAGAGTTTAGTATATTTTAAAATTTTTCCATATTTGAACCTTAACCCTTTAATTAATTAAACATATACACCAAAAGATATCATACCTTTGTCGCGTGATCTGATTGACTATGCGTCGATGGTAATCCGCAAGATCTTCCAATCCAATCACGAACGTGAATCACCTAGGAGCGTGGCCTCCTTTCTCTTTGAATTGTGTACCTGAGAATGGATAAATAAAACTTTTATGATATTTGTTAGTCACAATAAACTCCAAAAGATTGCAAAGAATGTCCCGGTCACTTTTGAATTCACAATCGTTAGATTGAAACTCGCATGAACCTTATTCAAAATTGTGCACAAAACCTTTTGATGTAAAAGTTAGTAGTGCACTATCGAAATAAGAACAATCTCTTCTCACAATCTCTCTTGGCCGAATTTCACACTAGTGTAAGAGTTGGATTTTATTTTTCTCTAGCAAAAGAAAAATCTCTCAATTGCAAAAACTAGGGTTTTTAGGGTTCAGCTGAATTCTCTTTTCACATATCTAAATATATAATTCCGCACGCCTAATATATATATATATATATTTTTGTGCAATTTCTGCACGCCTAATATATATATATATACATTTAGTGCAAATTTGCTGCATGCATTATAAATTATATATATATTGCACACGACACTATATCTCTTTTGCCAAAAAACATATATCTATAGTGCACGAATTCATCTTGCATTAAACCTCTATAGTACAAACCCTAATCCAACTCTTTAGTGTATTTGTGACTACATAAAGGACTTCCTAATTTGACTAGATAAATAAATCCCTTATGTTAGGATTATGCTCAATAGCAAGAGTGTAATATCGTACTTGACAATCTTTTCATATTAATAAAGTGATTTCTGTTTGTTAACAAAATCTTATAGCATTTATTATTATAATTGTCAAAGTAAATAATCATAAGGTCAAAAGACTATGAGAAAAGAAGAATTGTTCGTACATCTGGATATGTATAAGGTAGACACAATTCTTTAGTTAGTCTTGAATAACGTTTACAACTTAAATTAAAGGTTGGGCACCTTTATCTTGTTAAAGTTATGGAATTCTTTTAATAGCATTTGAGTGGGATCAAATGTGTTGTGATGAGTCTAAAATCATCGAAGGGTCTTCGAGTAAAAAAATCTATTGCACTGGGTGCATTGAACTAGATCACAATGAAATACCTTTTTCTAGAACCGTCAATAGATAAAAGTCTTTTCATTATCAGGACAATCGGAGAGTCTATCTTAATCCTGAGATAAATGATGGACTTATGGTTGCAAGTGTTATCATTAGAGCTATCAATGAGTATGATTATATAGCATAGTCTATCCTCGATAGTTTGGTAGTATTCATTTGTTAATCTATAGAGGACTTCATTTATAAATATGGACATCGTGGCTCCATTTATTAAATGTGAGTAGAATATCATCATATGGATACTTTGTGGTTTTGGATATTAAATCTTAACGTTGAGTTTTCAATAGTGTCTATTGAAAGATGACTTCTGGACAAGTCATAATATATATCGAAGTTCAAAGTGTGGTCATATGAGTAAATATGGTAACTTGGAGAGCTATAGACGGTCTATGAGCTCTTGGCGATTACTGATATTCTTCACGAGGATTCACTATCTCCTATATGATTGTCTAGGGTATGAATGATAATCGTTAACTTATTCCATCTTTATTTAAGAATGCAATTTTAGTTCTTTAGTGGAATGAACTAAAATTAATAGATTAAACCTAAGTGAATCATTTGTTGATTGTGATTGGGTTATTGATGTAGCAAGCAAAGACTATATGGCAAACAAAGGTTTGGATTTCATAGAGAGGAGGAATCTACTCAAAGATGAAGGGTGTGGAAAGAAGGAAGCAAAGATTCGGAATGGTCGAAACTGTCAGAATAGGCAAATTTCAAGGAACTTTTCAGAGGGAAAAGGAACTCAAAATCAACATTATAATATGTTTCCGGAAAGCCCAAGATGAGCCCTAAAAATGTTATACAGACTCAGTCCTCAATAACAGATCACAACATGCTCAAATTTGTCCATCTATCTTGTTGCGCAAAGACGTGAGCTGGACGAGAGCTGGACGAGTTGGACGAGCTAAACCTCTAGGACCACTACAGAGGGCATATGAGGTCCGATCATCTATTATAATATGTTTCCGAAAAGCCCAAGACGAGCCCTACAAATGTTATGAAGATTCCATCCTTTGTTATAGATCACAACAGACCCAAATTCGGCCCTCTATTTTGTTGCACAAAGACTTGAGCTGGAAGTTTGAATTAGATGAAATTGAGTCTGAGTCATATTAGTTTTTGTTCTCTTTTTCATAATCTTTGTTAGATTAGGATTTGTTCTCTTTTTTGTAATCTTTGTTTGATTAGGATTTGTTCTCTTTTCCTAGATAGGATTTCTTTTCAGTTTTAGTTTAATTTAATTTAAAGTTGATTCCTTGTGGAAGTCGACTTATTGCTTTTCTTATTTAAGTTGTTTGAATCCAATTTGTTATGGAGTTTTTGATGATTAACAAAATTTGAGAGAGAGCATCTCCTTTTATCCAATTTCGGTATCCTGAGTGGATAAACAAATTTGAAGCCTATTATTCTGGTATCTGTGCGCAGATCAACAGATTAATAGTAGGGTTCACTTCCGGTAATCGTGCGCGAATTAACGGATCCGAATCATTTATCTTTTCATTTATCAATTATTGTTTGTGTTGAATTTTCCGCTACCTCAGTTGGTATTTAAGGCCTATTATTCTGGTATCTGTGCGCGGATCAACAGATTAATAGTAGGGTTAGTTTCCGGTATTCGTGCGTGAATCAACGGATCCAAATCGTTTATCCTTTCTTTTTATCGATTGTTGTTTTGTGAATATTCCGCTGCATCAGTTATATCTATTGTAGCTTAAATTTAGATAGGCCCGCCAAGATCCCCAATCCGCACGCCAAGATCCCCAATCCGCACGGACTTGCATGAATCACTTGATATATTCTACCGGACTATTTGTGGGTCCATTTAGAATTGTATTTAATATATTAAGAATATAATTTGCACATTATTTATTTAATGGCTGTTTAATTATATTAATATATTAATGAAAGGCATGTGGGCTTGTTTCTTTTAGTGAGAATGGGTCTAGTTCACATGTGAGCTTTTTATTAAAGTCCAAATGGATTAAATAAAATATGAAAACAATATGTAGGCCCAAGTTTTAGTCATGGGCAGCAATGACTATTTTTTAGTCTATTATATTGTTTTATTTTATTATTTAATTAAATGGAAATTAATTAATATGTTAATTAATTATTTAATTAAAAATCAAATCTTTTTCTGATTAGGAAATATGTTTCCTAGTAGTATACTACTATTAGTATTATTTGTTTAGTCAAACTAGGAAGTCTTTTATATATTCACAAATACACTAAAGAGTTGGATTAGGGTTTGAATTCTAAGAAGTCTTTTGTGGAAACACAAATCCTATTTAGAAAAGGACTTTGGTAATCACCTTGTTGGACAATGTAAGAATTCGGCCACCCTAAATAATCTAGGGCAAAAAATTCGGTCCCTATATATGACTAGGGATGATTTTTGGCCAGACCTAGTTTTTCCTTGAAGAATTAATTTTTCTTTTGCAAAAGTGGAAAATTAAAAATCCTACTCTTAGAATAGTGAGAATTTCAGCCAAAAGGGTTTTGTGAGAAAAGATTTGTTCTTGTTTCGATAGTGTACTAGTGATCTTAACATCAAGAGATCTTGTAGACACTTTCGAATTAGATTCACACAAATTTCAATCTTACGATTGTGAATTCAAAAGTGACCGGAACATTCTTAGCAACCTTTTGGTGTTTGTAGTTACTAACAGAATCAGAAAAGGTTTTGTTGTCCATTCTCAAGTTCACAATTCAAATAAGGGAGACCACGCTCCTAGGTGATTCACGTTCGTGATTGGAAGATCTTGTGGATTACCATCGACGTTAGTCAATCGGATCACGCGACAAAGGTATTTCATCTTTTCATATATATGTTTAATTAATTAAAGGGTTAAGGTTCAATATGGAAAATTTTTTAAAATATACTAAACTCTTTTAGTCTCGCTTCCGCTGTGTGCAAACGTTTTTCCCTACACCTTATTTATCTACTTATCAAATATAGTCTTTTATATTTAATATACTACTACTAATAGTATAATACTAGGAAACATATTTCCTAATCAGAAAAAGATTTGATTCTTAATTAAATAATTAATTAACATTTAGTGTATTGATCCATCCTAGAAAAGCAAGTAAATTACATTTGTTTGGAATACAAAAAACTTCTTTCTTGGCGAACAAGTCTTCAAGTGGCCATCGATCACTTGAGCATCCCACGGCTGCCCCTATGGGCGTGCACACTCCACAACCCTAACATGGGCTACTGTGTGCAGCGCATGGACTCCATGGGGCTGCCGTGCGCAGCCCACAGTCCAACATGCACAGCTGCATGCAATCTTGCACGCGTGCATGTTGCTATGGTGCGCACGGTCCCAAACTCGTTCCGGTTGCTTTCAATTCTTCAAGTCTTCGAATCTTCGATGCTTGAACATATTATAGCTTTATTTAAACAATAAAATACTGCAGTTTTTTTTTTTTTTTATTAATCACTGCAGTATTCAATACAAAAAAAAAAAATACTGCACTATTTTTAAATACAATAAAAAAATACTGCACTTAATTTTAATACAATAAAAAAAAATTTTGCAACTACCAAGAAGGAAATTGTGACGATAATAGGCCACCCTTCTTGTTACAATACCGAAACAAAAAATACATTGAAATTCTAGGACCAAAATCGAGCAATAACAATTCACTTTATATCAAAATATAACATATACAAATCCATACATTCCAATGTAATTATATATGAGAATACCTAGAGTGCCATCTCTTTCTGAACATGCATAATCACAATAAAAAGAAATAGATTCACGTATATATACGTTAATTAATTAAAGGGTACAACCAAGGCTCTGATACCAATTGTAGGGAAAAACGTTTGCACGTGGCGGAAACGAGACTAAAAAGAGTTTAGTATATTTTAAAATTTTTCCATATTTGAACCTTAACCCTTTAATTAATTAAACATATACACCAAAAGATATCATACCTTTGTCGTGTGATCCGATTGACTATGCGTCGATGGTAATCCGCAAGATCTTCCAATCCAATCACGAACATGAATCACCTAGGAGCGTGGTCTCCCTTCTCTTTGAATTGTGTACCTGAGAATGGATAAGAAAAAACTTTTCTAATATTTGTTAGTCACAATAAACTCCAAAAGATTGCAAAGAATTCCCGACAATCGTTAGATTAAAAATCGCGTGAACCTTATTCAAAATTGTGCACAAAACCTTTTGATGTAAAAGTTAGTAGTGCACTATCGAAATAAGAACAATCTCTTCTCACAATCTCTCTTGGTCGAATTTCACACTAGTCTAAGAGTTGGATTTTATTTTTCTCTACCAAAAGAAAAATCTCTCAATTGCAAAAACTAGGGTTTTTAAGGTTCGGCTAAATTGTCTTTTCACATATCTATATATATAATTCTGCACGCCTAATATATATATATATATGTTTTGTGCAATTACTGCACGCCTAATATATATATATATACATTTAGTGCAAATGTGCTACATGCATTATAAATTATATATATATATTGCGCACGGCACTATATCTCTTTTGCCAAAAAACATATATCTATAGTGCGCGAATTCATCTTGCATTAAATCTCTATGGTACAAACCCTAATCCAACTCTTTAGTGTATTTGTGACTATATAAAAGACTTCCTAATTTGACTAGATAAATAAATCCCTTATTTATCTACTTATCAAATATAGTCTTTTATATTTAATATACTACTACTAATAGTATAATACTGGGAAACATATTTCCTAATCAGAAAAAGATTTGATTCTTAATTATATAATAAATTAACATATTAATTAATTTTCATTTAATTAAATAATAAAATAAACAATATATTAGGCTAATAAAATTAACCTTGCTGCCCATGACCAAAACATGGGCCATATATTGTTTTTCTTATTTTATTAAATCCATTTGGATTTTAATAAAAAGCCCACATGTGAACTAGACCTATTCTTACTAAAAGAAACAAGCCCACATGCCTATCATTAATATATTAATATAATTAAACAGCTCGTTAAATAAATAATGTGCAAATTATATTCTTAATATATTAAATACAATTCTAGATGGACCCATAAATAGTCCGGTAGAATATATCAAGTGATTCATGCAAGTCCGTGTAGATTGGGGATCTTGGCGGGCCTATCTAAATTTAAGCTCCAATAGACATAACCCAATCACAATCAACAAATGATTCACTTAGGTTCAATCTGTTAATTTTAGTTCATTCCACTAAAGAACTAAAATTGCACTCTTAAATAAAGATGGAATAAGTAAATGATTCTCATTCATACCCTAGACAATCTTATAGGAGATAGTGAATCCTCGTGAAGAATATCAGTAATCGCCAAGAGATCATAAATAGCCTATAGCTCTCCAAGTTACCATATTTACTCATATGACCACACTTTGAACTTGGATTTATATTATGACTTTTCCAAAAGTCATCTTTCAATAGACACTATTTAAAACTCAACGTTAAGATTTAATATCCGAAATCACAAAGCATCCATATGATGATATTCTACTCACATTTAATAAATGGAGCCACGATGTCCATATCTATAAATAAAGTCCTTTATCGATTAGCAAATGAATACCACCAAACTATCGAGAATAGACTATGCTATATAATCGTACTCATTAATAGCTCAAATGATAACACTTGTAACCATAAGTCCATCATTTATCTTAGGATTAAAATAGACTCTCCGATTGTCCTGATAATGAAAAGACTTTTATCTAATGACGGTTCTAGAAAAAAGCATTTCATTGTGATCCAGTTCAATGCACCCAATGCACTAGATTCTTTTACTCGAAGACCCTTCGATGATTTTAGTCTCATTATAACACATTTGATCCCACTCAAATGCTAGCAAAAGAATTCTACAACTTTAACAAGATAAAGGTGCCCAACATTTAACTTAAGTTGTGAACGTTATTCAAGACTTACTAAAGAATTGTGTCTACCTCATACATATCCAGATGTATGAACAATTCTTCTTTTCTCATAGTCTTTTGACCTTATGATTATTTACTTTGACAATTATAATTATAAATGCTATAAGATTTTATTAAAACAGAAATCACTTTATCAATATGATAAGATTGTCAAGTACAATATTACACTCTTGCTATTGAGCATAATCCTAACATTATTCCCATCACAACTACTCAAGGCTAACGAAACCTCCTTTTCTTTAAATTCTTCCTCTAATGTCTACTTGTCTTATGCCGCCTACCTTTTGAGGTTAAAACTCTGTATCTTAGGTATGCACCATTGCACACTCTTGTAATGACTTTTGAAAAATTCAAAGACTCTAGTTCTAATTTCCTGTGGCTCGACACATCTAGACCCATTAAAGGTCATCTGTCCAATATAATTCTTTTTCCTATTGCATGGAAAATACTATGGAAGAACTTCGAATTTTTATCACCATCCATCGCCCACCTAACACATAAGTTTTGCCTCCTTTTTTATTCCTCGATACAAAGACTCTTCCAAAATTCAGCCATGATGTCCAATCTCTCTTGACTCAGCCCAACCAGCCAGCCCTTTAAAATGGCTTTAGACTCCATAGCTGCCAGCCTATCTTCTAATTTTTTTCAAACCATTGTCCTCTTTTTTCCTCTCGCTCAACCACTTCTTCATCCACAACTTAGCCGCTTGGCTTTAGAGAATAAAACAAACCCTTTAGATCCTTTGACCTCACAATTCATCCATCTATTCATGGAATCATTCATCATGTTTTTGTCTTCCATCCAACTATTAAAGACCCTAAAGGACTAAGAAAATATATATACGAGTGTCTAATATAACCTAAAGGGGGGGGGGGGGGGTGAATGGGTTGTTAATCGATTATTACCAAATTTTTTATTAGTCAGTATTAACAATAAAACCCAATTCAAACAAATAATAAAAATCAAGTAAAAGTAAGGAAAGTAAGGAATACTTGATTTTTACGTGGAAACCTTCGACAATGAAAAACCATGAGACTAGCCACGCTTGCCACTTGAGCCACAGCAATCCACTATACGAAAAGACGATTACACCCTCAAGTGGTACAAGGACTCTCGCTCACGATAACCTTAGGCTATGGACACTACCAGTCGACACTCTTGGTTTAATCCTAGTGATATCCCTCGATCCACTACTCTTGATATGAGCACCCCCTAATCTACCCGTAGGCTTTTTATAGCGGTACTTGGCAATGCTTGCCAACCAACCCTTTGGTTGCAAGACTTTACTCGCTTGAGAAACTTCACCTAAAAGCCATAAGACTTTGACTCTATGAAGAGAATACGGTCTCAGTGTATATATGAAATTATGCTCAAATGCAATAATATGTAAGACCACACACAAAATGCTTAACTAGATGTTATAATGCAATTTAAAAACCTAGTTATCAAATAAAGCCTACATGTCATCCATAAGGACTAAATTAGATGTATAGATAAAATCTAACAACATAATTGACAAATAAAGTCCAACAAACACAAGTTGTCACAACATATAACAACGGAAATAAATATGCAATCAAGAAATTCAATTAATGAGGCATAAATATCAAAGTCTAGATGCAAGGCATAAAGACTTAGCTAGAAGGGCAATATGGTCCTAAATTCTAGCTATCACAAACAAACCCAATCATGCAATTAAGACTCATAAATATATGCAATAAAAGAAGTCAAGGTATTTAATCAAGCAATAAATACCTATTCTAGAGTAAGAAAAACAATAAATGATATTCAATAAAGTTCTAACTTACTTAGTCATGAAACCAAGAAGACCCAAGCTTTAAAGATGTTCAATGATTCATGAAGAAGATAGGTTTTGGGTTTAGAGAGTCAATATATGAAGCTTTAAGATTTCTCTCTCTAGAGCCACTCAATCTCTCTCTTTAGGGGCCGTTTGGTATGGGGTGATCTTGGCATGGGAATGGGAATCTGATAGGATTCCCATGTTTGTTACTAGGTTTGTATTTTCAGATTCTCGAGAATGTGAGTCCCATGGGAATCACATTACCCTTCAAAGGGGTAATATGTGATTCCCAACCCAACAGGTGGGTTTCAAATGCCCCTCCATCTAATTCCCACCGTTGGACCCACCATCATTAAAAAAAAAAATTATTTTCTTCTTCGTTCTTCACGATGCTTCACTTTCTTCTTTGTTCTTCACAATGCCCCTCTATCTGCTCCATTGACTTCGATGACCCACAAAGAAAATAATGCACAAAATTATTATACAACAATTTTTAAAGTTTGAAAATTATTATACAACAATTTGGAATTCTTTTTTTCTACCCTTTTAAAGTTTTCATTCCTAATTATCAAAAAATTAAAAAGATCCAAAATTCAGAGTAACCAACGAGAGAGAGACAGCAGCAGCCAAAATTCTGAGTTTGCTCGATGATAATGACGAGGAGGAAGAGGAGGATGACAACGAACAAGATCTGGGTTTGCTCGATGATGACAATGACGATGAAAAGCTTTGATGATGACAATGACGAAGATCCCGGCTGGATGGAGGCGACGACGACCTGGAGGTAAGGACAACGACGAAGATAAAAGATGGAAGAGATGAAAGATTTGAGTTTTTTTTTTTTTTTTCTTGAAAGAGATGAAAGATGGATCTGGGTTTTTTTTCTTGAAACAGATCTCTTTTCTTGAAAGAGATAAAAGATGGCGTGGGTTTTTTATTTTTTTAACCAGTGGATTTCGATTTTTTTTTAAGAAAAAAATTTAGTTTTTAATAAAAAGAAAAGCAAATTCCCATGTACAACCAAACACTTTTATTTGATATTCCTAGGAATCCAACATAATATTCCCATGCACAACCAAACATATGTACACAACTTTTCCAGGAATCACATTCCAGGGTTTCACTTTCCTAGGAATCACATTATTTTGATTACCCCATACCAAACGGCCCCTTAGGGTTTCAATTTTATGCTCTTGGTGAAGAAGATGAGAAAGAGATGGTTATATAAGTGTCTTAAGTGAAACTACATCGTTTTGAGAAAATAGGGCAAAAAATGTTATAGTACGCAGGTCCGGTGCGCTAGTATGGACCTGTAAAGTTATCCGCACACCGGGACCAGGAAAATCATGAAAAATGACTTTGCTAGTGACTACGTGGGTAAGGACCTGCACACTGGCAAATCAAAACAGCAAGCTGATTTTTGAACGGATCAAAACAAGACTAAACGAAATCTAAACCTTTTGTATGTATATCGTTGGAAAGGTATGGAAGTCTACTTTCTACTCCATTTTACAAAATGAGGTTTTGATATCTGTAGAAAGAGATATGGTCAAAAGAGTGACCAAAGGTCAAATATGGATAATAACAAAATGTCCAAAACTCATGGTATAAGACCATGTGACCAAAGACCAAACCAAGCGAAGAATAAGACCTTCTCAAATGGTCACTCACCGCGCTAAAACAAACACACCATCGCGCATGCATGGACATTTCCATTCAATCATCAAGAAACAAATTACATCACACAAAACCACACTTAAGTCTAAGAATGAAGTACAAGTGTGATAGGTGTAATGGATGCACACATATAAACAATTAAAACACAAATGTAAGATGAACAAAGCATGCACGAAGTTTGTGTGTGCACCTAAACTCTTCAATTGGCAAAGTCAAGTGAATATATCTTTCACTCTTGAAGTCACGAAGATGCTTGGAAGCTTGCCTTGATAATCATCAAGAAGACCTAAGCTACCCATTACACAATCATCCCCAATGTGGTTTGTCATGAAATAATCCAATGATAAATTAGATGTTCTTATAGACTAAGACACCAATCCATAAAAGGTTCATCGAAAAAAATAGCATTGTGGTCAAATAGCTCTGTAGAGAAACCCCTTTGAGTCAATTTGGGAAACCACGAAAGCGTAAGAGGTGAAAATAAAAAAAAGGTCCAATCTTGACCATGATGCCTTCTCCCTATTGTTGGACCAAGCAAAGGACAAAACAAACATTGGTCATCTTAATCTTAAGGATGAACTCATTGAAGCTCTTTAAAGAACCAACCGCACAGTTGCCACCTTTTCTCTCTGATGGTACAATGACCGATTTAAAATCTCCTTCAATGTAACATGGAATAGGAAAGGATGCTTGAGTGCCAATGAGAAAATCTCATAAAAACTTCCTCTCTTTTTCATCATTAGAGGCATAAATATTGCAAAAGACGGTCTCTTTTTTCAACGAAACCAACTCACTTGCCAACGCTATATATCGTTTCCCTGTGATGCAAGCTGTAAGGTCTCATATTTTGATTGGCTTATTTCGTGGACAAACCACATATTGGGGATTAATGTAAGGGTAGCATAGGCATTTGATGGTTGGTGATTTGCACAACCAAGGCCCTCTCAAGACCTCAAGAGAAGAAGCACCAAAGGTATATTCTAGTGCTTATTTGCTTTGAAGAGATCTAGTTGCACACACTCACAACTCATGCATATCTCTAATACTTGTATGTTGTGTGTTTTTATATGTGTGCATTCATGTTCTTGAATATCTCTTCATGCATGTTTAAATGATTGCATCTTGTTCATTGAAATTGAAACAAATACTCGGTGTGTGTTCTAATATTTAAATCTAGAGGGAGGGTGAATAGATTTTAACAATTTTACCCAATTTTCAGGTTAATTCAATATTACGAAAATGCCCCAAACTAATCAAAAATACTATATCAAGTGTAAAGTGTGAAATTTAAATAACACAAGATATTTATGTGGAAACCTTCACGAGAAAAACCACGGGCTGGTAAGTGCGCCACACTCGAACCTCGAATCCACTAAATGTAAAATGATTACAACCTAATCCTGGTTTAATGATCTAATCTCGATCAATAATCATCACACCTACCTAATCCCGGTATAAGTGCACCTAGTCCAATTGCTTGTGTGACCACCTAATCCCGATGTACGACCTAATCCCAGTCTATCACACAAGACTTCCATTGGTTGCGATCTAAGCAACCTAATCCTGGAAGCTACACACAAGGCTTACTTTTCAATGAAGAGATAAACACCCTACGTGAATATATGATGATATTCAAAGAACAAATAAAGCTAGGGAACCTTAGATGCTTATCTAGGATGATATGATGACAATAAATACAATCCTAGATGTCAAAAGCTAAATGGCATGTTATAAAGCTTAGCTAATCATAGATTAAACAACCTAGATATAGCTATCAAAATACAACACTCAATGAAAACAACACACGATCTCTATCTTGTATAATAGCATATGAACTAAGAACATACAAGTAAAGAGATGCTTTAATATGAAAAACACTAAAATTAGATGAGATCAGTGAAGAACATACCAAAGGAAGTGTGTTGAGAAAAACCCATGCAAGCAAGCATCCTAACTATGCTAGAAAATGCTGGATGATATTTTGATGCATATGAGAATGGTTTTTGAGTGTTAAAAATGAGTTATTGATTTGATTTTCTCTCAAATATCTCTCTTTGAAGTTTAGAGTTCTTAGTGTCAGAGAACGTGTCTTTAGAGAATGAGAAAGTTGTATATTTATAGACATCAAGAACAGGGCATGTGAAAAGACAAGTTAGCCCTTGAAAACGCACGATCGATGGTTTCATTTGGCGGTTTCGTAACCGCTGATTAAACCGCAAAATCAAACCCGAGAGAAAAATCAATCAGGTATGATCGGCGGTTTCGAACAGCGGTCGTGGCCGCCGATCGTAACCGCCGTTTCACCAAAGTTAGGTTTTTGGTTGTTGTTGGCATGTATTCCATATCAAAATATTGTTTATATTGTATTGTTTAGTGGTTGTATTGATGATGATTCAAAGCTTCAAAGAAAGACTCAACTACAAAGCTTGCAAGATGATGGCTTGATAAGGGGAATTAGCTTCATTGCTCATCAAAGATATAATTGACCTCATTCCTCTTACAAGGCATAGGCACACACACACAAATCATTCATAAGTGTCCCTACATCGTTGTGCACCATTTATATAACACATTCACATGATTTTGTATGCTCATGCATTGAACTCAAATGCTCATACATTTTAGAGTTGCATGTTCTAAGACTATGTCTAGGAAATGGCATTCATATGTGAACTTGTGTTTGTATGTTTGTGTTTCTTGTGTTTTGTACTTTTACTTGATCTTAATTGATTCCTTATTGAGTCTCGGTCATTTCGGTTACTCATATGTTAAGTTTCGAGTCCAAACGATGTAGCTATGCTACTTTTCGTTCTCATTCGTTGAGTTGTGTTCGTCGTCATTTTCTGAGATGAATTCTCAACCATTTGTCAAAGTTTCATAGTCTTCGTTGTGTATGAGGGAGTTACAGTTTGTAATCTGAAAATAGATTTGAAATCAGAGTTCGAATGCCCGAATACGGCTGAAGAACGTGAGAGGTGCGCGGGAGAGGCAATGTGGCCAAAGGCCATGGCCTAGCCACCACGTGTGGAGGCTGTGTGCCACACGGCCCAACCAGCCCTCTGGTCCTGTGTGGCACATGTGCCCCACACATGGGCAAGGCTGGTGTGGCCTGATTTTATTGGACAAAAATGCCCTTCTTCCCTTCCTTTTAAATCTCCCCATCTCCCTCCATTTGTTTTCAAAGAAGAAAAGTTTTGAAATCCCATCTAAGATTTTCTCTCCAATTTTCTCAACTTCCAAACACCATAACTTTCTCATACGAAGTCGGAATTGAGTGATTCAAGTTGGAGATTGTTTGTAATCGAGTCCTCTACCTTTTCCAAGTAATCTTGAAGCTGTTTGATTGATTTTCAGAGTGATCTACTCAGAAAACCAAACCAGCTCGTGAAATCAAGGTAGAGTTCATATCTTGGTGATTTCATCTTTTTAAACCTTCAATTTGCTTGGGGTTTCTTCTTCTATATGTATATGTATGTTTAGTGAATGCTATTGAGAAAGATAGCTTCACAATCAATCTAATTGAAAAGTCTAATTAGAGACACATGTGGACTAGATTCTTGGATTCTTTGTTCTTCACATGATTGGGAGTTGTATTGTGATTAGATTGACATCTAGGATTATTTGAGACTTGATTGATTCATTTTATGATTAATAATCCTTGATTTGTGACTTTGATCCTTGATTGATGATTTCTAGGATTAGAGTCTTTGTATGTGTTTTTAGAGATATCTAGGATTGATTTGTTTTTAACAATATCTCCTATCTCTAAATCTTTGGCTAGAATACTTGTTGAATACATTTTGTGATTCTAGCATTTTTATGTATGTTTATAACATCTTGAACTTGTGCCTCATGTATATGAATTGTTCAAGAGTTATTTGTATGAATGAATCTAGGAGTTTTATGTGTTAATTGATTTCACATGCTCTAGGTTTTCATTCATGATTTTGCATCTAGATTTCTATTGCTTGTGTTTTCACATCTATAGATCTAGTTGTTCCATGGAATGTATTGATCACATGTTCTATGATGTCTTGATTGTTTGCATCATTTGCATTCACATGATCACACTAGGAAGTCCTTGTAAAAGGCATAAAGTCTTGGTTAGAGTCGAGATGACTCGGATAGCCAAGCAAGAAGTCTTGCCTAGAGTCTTGAGGACTTGGATAGGTAAGCAAGAAGTCTTGTCTAGAGTCGGGATGACTTGGATAGACAAGCAAAAAGTCATGGCTAGAGTCGGGAGAACTTGGATAGTCATGCATGGGAGGCTTTCTAGGGGCAAATGTACCTTGTATAGAGAGTTGGCTTATATATTGGTAGGCTCGGGTGTTTGGTTAGACATAGAGTCCGATAGAGCGGGGTACATGGGATATGTATGCACTCTTGAGGAATTTCTAATCTTCCAACGATGTTGGTTTGGTATGAGTTTCAATATGTGGTTTACATCATTGAGGGATTTTGTATCTTCCAATAGGGATTGGGTAAACATAGACTCCACATGGGTTGGTGATCTAGGATTGGTCACTTTGTGGAATTTCTAATTTACTTTCCAAATATATATAAGTACCCAATGGTTGTAATTCAACCCATGGATGTTTCCTCCTTGGAGGTTTTACCACGTTAAAAAATCCCTTGTGTTAATTCTTTCTATCTCTATCTTTTATATTTGTTTTTGTGTATGTTTTAATCTTGTAGTACAATCTTCACTTGTGATGTTTTTGGATACAAGATTTTGTAAAGTGTGATTTGTAAATATATTCTTTTGATCATATTTGTAATTACATTTCTTTTGTATATTGTTTAGAATTTTATGTATAGCAATATTTGTATATACTTGTAACGATTGAACATATATTGATATACAAGTATTCTTATTAATTGTTTTTGTATTTTCTTTATACCTCATACAACTTATTGATACTTAGACAATGTATGAATGATCACATGATAACTTGTCTTAGTATGATTCCGTGTTGTTTGTGTTGTATGTAAGGCTACCTTAAGGGACAAACTTAAGTTTGTTCAAGGGATTGAAATTAGGCGAAAAACCTATTCACCCCCCCCCCCCCCCCCCCCCCCCTCTAGGTACGTCTTAAGCAATTTAACCTTGTTTGTATACTTTCAACCAAAAGTGGTGAAACCAAGGGAGAGCCAAGGGCATTCTCCAATAGCGGTCTTCGTGTAAAACCAAGCACACCAACATGCATGCGCAGATGTTTTCGAACATATTCGGGAAATGAATTACAAGACACATAAACACATAACAAGATATGACAATCAAAGTGCTAGTGTGTAATGTGGCATGTGAAGAGTATGCACACAAATGCAAGTATGCTAAGTGTGTGTGTGCTTCTAAATCTCTTCAAAGAAAACTAAGCACTAGAGATTATACCTTTGGAGTGCTTGTCACCTTGAGGTCTTGAGGGCTTTGAGCTTGATTACATATTACCTAAGCTACCCTTACAACAACCTCAATATGTGGTTTGTCTGCAAAATAAGCCAATCAATAAATGAGAATCCTTACAATCTCATCCATTGGCTATTTCGTGACAAAACCACCACTCACATTGATCCTCACAACATAATTGAATCTACAAGATTAAAAAGATATTCTACATTACAAAGAGATATTAAAAAGTAAAAACTTCAAGTCTTCAATCTCTTGTAGAACTATCAACCCTTCAAAACAAAAATTTTACTTACCAAAGCAAGTATATGTGAGATGATCAAGTGAAAATAAACAAGCATTTGCATTTTAAAATTTAAGCACAACATCATGCAATGTATGTGAATGCAATGCTCCCCCTCAATGGGTTACTCCCCCTCAATATGTACTCTCCCCAATATGCACAATTACTACTACAATTTAGCATCTCCCCGTACCATATTCTACTCCCCCTTTTTGTCAGGATATAGGCAAAGGAGTAGTCCCCAACAAGGTCACTTATAGCAAAGAGAGATAGTAGCATACATGATATTTGCATAATCATATAAGCCACTTTATGCTACTCAATTAATTGGAGAGAAACAAGGAGATTTATTTTAAGAAAATGTGTGAATTAAAAATGCTTTGGATACAAGACATGTAGCATTCAAGTCCAAAATACAATGGTATTTGGCAAAGCAAATGACAAAAGTTTCTAATAAGAATTCAAACCAATTTCACCACTGTGATGAGAGAAGCAAGGATATAGATATTTTATTGTATTTCAATTTAAGAATCACTATATCCAACTTTATAAGCGAAACATGGCATGAGCGACTTTGCACCCTATTTGATTTTTCCGGGAATGAAACCCGTATGATAGTAGCCATGTTCAACAAAAAAAGAAAGAAAGACATTTTGGATAGTAACATTCTTTGAATGGATACAAGATCCTTTTTCATTTGAGTCTTATAAGCTTTTTCACACATTGTTTTGCATTTTAGAAATTACAATCATCAATTCATGCTTTTTCATTTGAGCATGTCATTTGAATCTCATGCTTTTCATATGTCATTAGCATGTCAATTAAGAATCATCATGTCATGGAGATAATTATAGGTCATTCAAATCATACTTCCTATGTAAATCTCCTAGTCCAAAAATGCATGTTTGAACATAAATATGACATGGATTGTAAACAAGCATTGATCACACTTATTGAATTGAAAACATATATACATATGTGCAACCAAGCTTACTTAAGAAATTAATAAAGAAGCATAAGATATTTCAAATTTTTTGCATGCATCAAGTATGCAAAAGCTCTATTTGCTTGAGTTCCCCATATGGGGTCAATACCGTATCACTATAAAGAAGGACATGAGGTCATAAAGACCTACTAAGTCCATTGGACCTAGTTGAACCTATTTGAGACTTGTTAGTCTCATAGCAAGCAGGTTCATCTTTTCTAATCCACTTAGGTGAAACACTTTTCTTCCTAGTGGTCAAAGGTTCAAGAGTTCTAGATATCATAGGATCATGTAAATGAAATTTATCCTTCCTATGATCATGCATTCGAGCTCTTGCCTTTTGTTTCTCAATCATGCTTTTAATTCTACACAATTTAATGTAATGAAAGCAATTTGGTCTAATATGACCATCAATACTGATGACTCGCTTTTTGTGTCATTACCAAATTGCGAATTACCAAAAGAATGTTTATAAAATGAATTTTTACGCAATATATTTTAAGTTTTGAAAATGAGTAATGTGGTAAGCTTAGAGTTCGTTCCACAGGGAATTAGAATAATATGTTGAATTAATTAGCTAATCTATAAACAATAAAATAAATCATAAATGAATGAATGAGTGTATGGTTTGTCAAACCACCAAACATACATACAAAATTAACCTAACTAAAAATATGGTGATATGAAAAATAGAAGACTCACAATCTTGATAAGAAAAATGGATGTAAACAATTAATAAGATAGCTAGGGAATAGATCGATTAATAATTGAATGTGGGTAATGCCATATAGCTACTTTAATGTACCAATCTCATTATGTTACCACTAAAGGCTTAGATTAGTGGGGTTGATATACCCACCACTAACCTATCCTATTTAATGGGTTCTTAATCACACAAGGAGTGTCAATCCACATATGAATATATAACAAATTACTCCACTCAAGATTGCAATTAACAAGTGATATACAAGTCAATTACATAATGAATAGAATCTATTAATTTGAATGAATTGAACACATAAGAGATTCATTACAAGCTAAGCTAAAACCCACAACCAATTGATCCTCAAATCTATCCCCTAGATTAGGGGTTTAGTTATACATATTTGCAATAAATGAAAAGAAGTAAATAGTAAGGAAATAACCCTTGGGTCACCTTCTTTAAGATTGATCCTTCTTCTCCTCTATGCTCCTAGATGCAAGGAATGGAAGTAGATGATATGTCTAGATAGGTGGATGGCTTATGGTGAGTGACAAAGGATTTGTGATGTAGAAAATGATAGGGAAGGAATGGTCTAGGGAAGTAATCAAGATTTGGTGTGAGTTTTTGGGTGGAAAAGATTAGTTCAACTGTAGAAATGGAGGAATTTGGGAGGTGATTAATGGAGGAAAGGGAAATAGGTAGGAGAGAATATGCTTGGCTTTCAAATTGAAAAGAGGGATGAATTTATAGTATTTTCGAATTAGGTCACGGATGGTAAAATTACCAAAAGATCCCCTCTAATTGTCAAATTGCCATTTTGGCCCCTCTAGGGGGCCTTCTTATAATTTTCCTCCAAAATTCAACCAATCAGAGAAGAGAACAGTGAGGCTCGCAGTTTGGCATCAAATGGCAACATTAGGGATGCAAGTGGCGACACAATCAGGTGTGGGAATCAACTCCCTATCGCCATGGCGACTTCGAAAAGCCAAATGGCGACCTAGGGGCAAAATGGGGATTTTAAGGCGTGATTGGGGCTTGAATTGGAGTGCCAGATTTTGGCCAATTGGAGGGCCAGAACTCATATGACTGGGCAGCCGCTCAGATGGTCGTCATTTTAGACCGGAACCCGTCGACGGTGGGTCGTTTTCCGGTGAGAACGAGCGGCGGCGTGATTAGGGTTTTGTAGTGCCATAGTTGTCGCTGGCTCGCTGAAGGAGAAGATGAACAGGTGAAGAGAAGGGGTGCATTCAGCAGGAAGGTGGGGTGTGCACAGGCTGCTGTAGATAGGCATAAAAAGGGGGGGTGTTTAGAATTGAAATAGGGTGTAATTGGGCGCTGAAGGGTCAAGGTTTTGGTGTGCTTTGGGCCACACGTTTTGGGCCTGCGCATCAGGTGAAACGCACTGTTTCACTTACACAAAGGAGTTGGGCTGCTTTGAGTTGGGCTTGTTGCTTGGGCTAGCTTGCAATTAAGTCAAAACGCACCGTTTAAGCTTATTTGGCCTACACACAGAAATGGGTTGGGGTGCAATCAGAAGCCCAAATCTCCCACTGTTTAAAACGCACTGTTTCACTGTGTGAAAGCTGTTGTGCTTTTGCGTGGAAAATTACGCAACGACCCCTGTCTTCTTACAAAACCACAATAAATGCAATTCTTCCTGCAATTGTTACACTTTTGCCCCTAATTTTCCACAATTTACTACAATGCCCTTCAACCTTATAAATACCTGAAAATACTTAATAAACACCATTAAATCTCAGAATAATGCCCAAGAATCAAGCAAAAAGAGAAGGAAATGAGGGCTAAAATCATAACAATTTTGGTTCGATCAAATACCCCCATACCTATCTTTTGCTAGTCCTCGAGCAAAACAATCACCAATCAACCCCCAAAGACATGCATCAAGACATTTCAAATATTTTCAAGAAAGTTCCAACTTACTCAAGCAAGGATCTACTATCCAATCATTAACATGTGAAACCAAAATGAGGAGATTAACACAATGATGCATTAGTGAGGACTTAAACATGTAAGATAATGTCAAGTAAAGATTAAGAGCATGCCACTCTAGATATGATTGTACGTAATGCGACCTTACATTCAAAATGCCAAAGCTTCAAAGCAAATGTGCTATTCGGTTTAGAATGTAATTCGCCTCGATCTAATCCTCACTAGATTCTCTCTTTTCTTCTCTTTGATTCCTAGGTTTCGCTCAAAAATACATATGCAATATGAGTTTATGTCATGGATGTCAAATTGATTGCATATGATAATATTTAAAGCACAATTTCTGAAAATGAGGCCTCATGAAAGGAATTGCAAATCATGAATTAGAAAGAACATGTGAAAACCAAAATTCACAAGTGGACATCCCTAAAGATCGTGAATGTCTTACTTAGGTTGTAATGGGGCTTAGGTGAATGGTGAGTCAATAAAATGGGGCAATAGATAACAAGGAACCCAATGATTTATACTAAGGCATACATTCTAAAATGAATCCCAATTGCTTTCACACATTCGTTCACGCCTTTGGCGCCCATTTCTTACAATATCATTTCAATTGCATATTCACTACTCACTTTTCTTTGAGTAGCCTATTCAATTATAAACCCTCTATCTAGGCCACTTGTGCCTCATTCATGGTTCTCTTTTTCATTTTGTTTGACTTTGCCCTTTCTTTTCTTTTCTTTTGCATGCATCTTTTATTTCAATCTTTTTCTTTTCTTTTTCTTTTCTTTTTCTTCTTCTTTTCTTTTTCTTTTTCTTTTTCTTTTTATCCACTCTTGCATTTCAATACTCTCTTACACAACTTTACATGCCTAGGTACATGTATCAACATTTTCTCTTAAAAGAGCTTACAACCATATCCTAAGCCTTAGTAAAATCATTTGGTTAAGGTAAGTCAATTATGTAGGCTATATGGTTCATGTGGATGTGGTTCAAAAATGAAAAGCTTAAGATGTGTTTGGCTTCAAACGAGGCTTGGGAGCACCCACATTTAGAGGGTATGGAAGTATTTAGGCCAATTTACGGTTTTTCACATGCATTGCCTAAAGTCATTTCTAAAGGATTGTCCACAAGCAAATCAAAGCCTCCACAAGCAGTCCATAATATTCTATGACATGCAATATTTAAGTGCAAATGAGACCTATACATGCTTAAAAGAGTGTTTGAGAATGAGTGTTTAAAGAGTGAATATTTGACAACTCAAAATACGCTTTTTTTAAGGCCGTGTTTGTGATCCTCACGGGAATCTCCACTATTAATTCCTAGCCTTTAAGCAAAATTGATTATTCACCCTAACATTATGAGAAAAAGATTAACGCACTTTGTTCAATGACACCCTAAGTGGCATGATGTTAATCTAAACCAAACAATGGCAAAGATGCACAATTCCTCACTACTTCATGTAGAGCACAATCTCAACAAGCAAAGTATGCTTAAATATGGCATTATCGCAAAAATTTGAAAAATTCGGCTCAAATTTTGAAAAACCAAGCAAAGTGAGTAAAGTGGTGTTGCACAAATGTACCCCCAAACCTAAATTGGACATTGTCCTCAATGTTCATGGGAGGCAACATTTGACAAAAGGCGCAACCCAACAAATCCAAAACAAAAGATGCATATATGTCCACAAATAATCAACGTATTTTCAAAATTTTGGCAAAGTGCCCTCTCATCCTAACATGCACAAATTCATCTAAAAAGATGCTCAATCAAGTATGACATATTCCTCAATATTTCTCTCATTCAAAAATCATCAATTAAGCACATTCATCCTAAATCCACTACCAAAATTCATCTCACACCCTTATTCTAAGCAAAAATGAAATAAAGAAAAGAATTCAAAAATGATGAGACTACTTAAAAATTTAAACTATGAAAGAAATATACCAAGTGGGTTGCCTCCCACCAAGCGCTCTATTTAACGTCTAGGCAAGACGTGGCATGGTGCTTCCGCACTTCGAACCTCCGCAATGTTGCTTCCTTAGTGATAAGGTCCTCGCCCTTTTTATGAGTACTCTTGGCTTGCTCGTCCCTCCAAGACTTGCAAGTTGACTTTGTTTCTTTCCAAGAGATAAAAAACCTTGATTTAACACACAAGCAACACACACTTGCTTCCTAAAGAAGTAATAGAAAAATCTATACACTCACAAAACACATTAGAAAGTTCTGGCAAATAAAAATATACTCAATTTAAGCAATTGCCAACAATAGCTTGAAACACCAATTATTCAAAAGAAATAAACAAATTAAGCAATCAAAACAAAAAACATAAAAATAAAATGCACTAATATTTTCAATGTTGTGCATTTGGGGTGGGATTAGGATTAACTAAGGGTGGTTTGACCAAGTTGGGAAATTCACTCTTCTTTACAATCCAAATCAATGTAGATGATTTCCCCACCATTTCCTTTCCCTTCTTTCTCATTTGGTTCATTGATTCTTTCCTACACCAAATTTTTCTTATCCTAGGTGGACTCCTCCTATTCCTAGGCTTCTCAACCCATACCTTCTTAACATGCATATATGTCTCCCTATGTCTAAAATTCCCTCTTGTGCCTTGCCTCTCATTTTCATGGTTTCGTGGTCTAATGTGACCTATCTTATGGCAATGATGGCACATGGTGATAGAGTTAGGAATGATACCTTATTGGTGGTTCTTCGTTGGAGGTGGAGGTGGAGAGTTCTCATTCCTCCTTTTTGCCTTTCTCCTCCTTGCTTTGCTAGGATTCGGTTCCTTGACCTTGGCACTTGAAGAGGCTTGACTCAAGTCGGGCATTTCTTCTTTTTCTTGCATGGACCTTGCAAGTTTCTCAAGGTGGTCAACTTCCTTCGTCTTCATTATCTCCAAAGCCTTGTCCCTTGTTTGAATTTCGGCTTGCATTAGCCGCATCCTCTTTGCAAAGTCCTCCTTGGTCTCTTCAAGCTCCTTCAATGTTGTACTCTTTTCGGCTTCAAGTCTCTCAATTTGGTCTTCAAATTCTTTGCTCTTGTAGGAGACTTCGCCGTTTTGCTTCTTGAGAGTACCATTTTCAGCTACGAGCGACTTTACTTCAAGTATGATTTTCTTGTTCAATTCTTGAAGCATATTCTCCCTTGTTGTCCCCAAGGCTTCCTTGCCTTCTAACTTCTTCTTCAAGAGTTGTATCTTCCCTTCATAATCCTTGGTGATTTCTTCTTGTTGTAGGGAAGTTGTCATGATTCTTTCTTGAAGTAGAGCATTCTCTTTTTTCAATACATCCATCGCCATCACAAGGTCCCCACTCATGCTCAAAATCTTCTTGTTCATCTCTAATGTGATCTTGCATAGATCTTCTTCCTTCGATTGATACAAGACTTCTATGTTGTGTTGAGTTGTGGCATTGATGGAGTTGTTGAAATTTTCTTCAAATGTGGACTCTTTTCCTTGGTCCAGCCAACTAGGTGACGTATAGTCATTCCTATCTTCCGATGACATTCTCATGGGTGCGTAGCTTGGCCTCGAGTTTGGCATGAGGAAATCCATGGAGTCCTGAAACAAAAATAAACAAAAACTATCAAAGAAGTGAAAAGAAACTAAAAAGACTAAAAACAACTAAGAAAAGCTAATTGATTCAACTATCGCTTTAATTCCCCGGCAGCGGCGCCATTTTTGATGACTCACTTTTTGTGTCGTTACCAAATTGCGAATTACCAAAAGAATGTTTATAAAATGAATTTTACGCAATATATTTTAAGTTTTGAAAATGAGTAATGTGGTAAGCTTAGAGTTTGTTCCACAGGGAATTAGAGTAATATGTTGAATTAATAAGCTAATCTATAAACAATAAAATAAATCATAAATGAATGAATGAGTGTATGGTTTGTCAAACCACCAAACATACATACAAAATTAACCTAACTAAAAATACGGTGATATGAAAAATAGAAGACTCACAATCTTGATAAGAAAAATGGATGTAAACAATTAATAAGATAGCTAGGGAATAAATCGATTAACAATTGAATGTGGGTAATGCCATATAGCTACTTTAATGTACCAATCTCATTATGTTACCACTAAAGGCTTAGATTAGTGGGGTTGATATATCCACCACTAACCTATCCTATTCAATGGGTTCTTAATCACACAAGGAGTGTCAATCCACATATGAATATATAACAAATTACTCCACTCAAGATTGCAATTAACAAGTGATATACAAGTCAGTTACATAATGAATAGAATCTATTAATTTGAATGAATAGAACACATAAGAGATTCATTACAAGCTAAGCTAAAACCCACAACCAATTGATCCTCAAATCTATCCCCTAGATTAGGGGTTTAGTTATACATATTTGCAATAAATGAAAAGAAGTAAATAGTAAGGAAATAACCCTTGGGTCACCTTCTTTAAGCTTGATCCTTCTTCTCCTCTATGCTCCTAGATGCAAGGAATGGAAGTAGATGATATGTCTAGATAGGTGGATGGCTTATGGTGAGTGACAAAGGATTTGTGATGTAGAAAATGATAGAGAAGGAATGGTCTAGGGAAGTAATCAAGATTTGGTGTGAGTTTTTGGGTGGAAAAGATTAGTTCAAGTGTAGAAATGGAGGAATTTGGGAGGTGATTAATGGGGGAAAGGGAGATAGGTAGGAGAGAATAGGCTTGGCTTTCAAATTGAAAAGAGGGATGAATTTATAGTATTTTCGAATTAGGTCACGGATGGTAAAATTACCAAAAGACCCCCTCTAATTGTCAAATTGCCATTTTGGCCCCTCTAGGGGGACTTCTTGTAATTTTCCTCCAAAATTCAGCCAATCAGAGAAGAGAACAGTGAGGCTCGCAGTTTGGCATCAAATGGCAACATTGGGGATGCAAGTGGCGACACAATCAGGTGTGGGAATCAACTCTCTGTCGCCATGGCGACTTCGGAAGGCCAAGTGGCGACCTAGGGGCAAAATGGGGATTTTAAGGCGTGATTGGGGCTTGAATTGGAGTGCTGGATTTTGGCCAATTGGAGGGTCGGAACTCATACGACCCGGCAGCCTCTCAGATGGTGGTCATTTTGGGACCGGAACCCATCGACGGTGGGTCGTTTTCTGTCTAGAACGAGTGGCAGCATGATTAGGGTTTTGTAGTGCCATAGCTGTCGCTGGCTCGCTGAAGGAGAAGATGAACAGGTGAAGAGAAGAGGTGCATTCAGCAGGAAGGTGGGGTGTGCACAGGCTGCTGTAGATAGGCATAAAAAGGGGGGTGTTTAGAATTGAAATAGGGTGTAATTGGGCACTAAAGGGTCAAGGTTTGGGCGTGCTTTGGGCCACACATTTTGGGCCTGCGCATCAGGTGAAACACAGTGTTTCACTTACACAAAGGAGTTGGGCTGCTTTAAGTTGGGCTGCTTGCTTGGGCCAGCTTGCAATTAAGTCAAAACACACCGTTTAAGCTTATTTGGCCTACACGCATAAATGGGTTGGGGTTCAATCAGAAGCCCAAATCTCCCACTGTTTAAAATGCACCGTTTCACTTTGTGAAAGCTGCTATGCTTTTGCGTGGAAAATTACGCAACGACCCCTATCTTCTTACAAAACCACATTAAATGCAATTCTTCCTGCAATTGTTACACTTTTGCCCCTAATTTTCCACAATTTACTACAATGCCCTTCAACCTTATAAATACCTAAAAATACTTAATAAACACCATTAAATCACAGAATAATGCCCAAGAATCAAGCAAAAGGAGAAGGAAATGAGGGTTAAAATCATACCAATTTTGGTTCGATCAAATACCACAATGATGACATGTAGGGATGAAGTTAGAAATCATACCATGTCTTTGTGCATGCATATGAGCATTCCTATGTCTTTGTGGTTGTCTTGGTAATTGGATAGGATCTCTCCTTCTTTGTTGTTGACCAAGACTTGGTGGCTTCCTCGGTTGAGTTTGCATGATTGGTCTCTTCCCTTGATGGATTTGAGCTTGAGGGAAGTTAGTATGAGGAACTCTTGTGGGTTCAGCTTGAGGTTGTCTTCTTGAAGCTACCTTCACTTGTGTACTATGATAGCATTGTCCTAGATCAATATTCTTCCTAGGAGTTTGCATGGGTGAAGTTTCTTCTCAAGCTCTTGACAAACACAGTCTTGTTGGGAATGGAGGTCTCCTTACTATCTTCAAATTCAAGACCTCTCTTGTCACAAGGGCTCTTTCCAACACCAAGCATATGGTCAAGCTTCTTGGTGCTTGAAGCCATCCTAGTCAATGACTCTTTAGCTTCATCAAGCTCCCTTTTTAAACCCTCTTCATTCCTCTTAGACATAGCTAGCTCATCTCTTAGCTTGTCTTTAATCTTTTTGGATCTTTCCATTTTTTCACTTAAGTGGTCAGTATGAGCTAAAAGGTCTAGATTCTCTTCTCTCAATCTTTGAGTCTTTTCCTTGGTCTTCATTGTTAAGCTTTTAAACTCGGTGAGGTATTCATCTAGAACCTTTTTCTCCACATATCCATTTGTGGAGTTAGATGAAAAGTCATCTTCACTAGAGTCGTTTGCTTCTTGACTCTCATTCTCTTCTTCATTATAGGAGATCGGAAAGGCAAAGTAGTTATTCTCACAATCATTAAACCTCGAGGGACTTTCTTCAACTACTTTCACTTTGTTGTCTCGCTTGTGAGAGCTAGCAAGTGCTATAAATTTGGCCACATCCTCTTCAACAATTGAAGAGTCATTTGAAGTGGTGGCCATTTCATTTCCTTCTCTTCCATCCTTCAAGTTAGCACACTCAAGAGAGATATGCTTGAATCCTCCACATTTGTAGCATTGAAACTTCTCTCTTGAAGACATCTCATGGTTTAGCTTGACATTCTTGATTATGGTCTTCTTCTTTAAGCCATAACCACTCCTTTTTAGATTCAAGAACTTCTTGAATCCCTTGGCAATGAGTGCCATGTCTTCATTTGAGTCATCCTCCTCATTTTCTACCTTGGAAGTGTTCAAGGCTAGATTCTTTTTCTTCTTATGAGGTGAGGTAGTAGCCTTTCTTGATTCATAGGCTAGAAGTCTTCAAATGACTTCACTCGGCTTCATTTCCTTGTAGGTGTCATTTTCTTCTAAAGCCATCACTTTAGGTTCGAACCTCTCGGGAAGTGATCGCATGATCTTTTTCTTTATTCTTCTATCCGAGTAAGGGTCCAAGTTGATGGCTTTGATTTACAATGTCCATTAGCCTAACTTGGAAGTCAATAAAGTGCTCGTGCTCTTCCATCCAAATGGTCTCAAAAAGAGTTTGTAGGACTTGGAGATTGGAGTCCTTGACCACATCGGTTCTTTCATGAGCCATCTCTAGGATGTCCCATGCCTTTTTGGCGATCCTAATAATTTGAATCAACTTGTGTTGATTCTCGTCGACTCAACATAGGAGGGCATGCATCGCCTTATGGTTCCATTTGGAAGCCTCGAAGTCTTAAGCATTCCATTGAGCCTTAGGCTTCAGCACTTCCTCTCCTCCTCCTGTAGGAGTCATCATAGGTGAAGTGTAGCCGTCTTCAACCACCATCCATGCCCTATCATGGATTTGGCATAAGTACGCTTCCATCTTCCCCTTCCATGAGGAGTAACTATCGTCGGTGAGCAACGGTGGCCTCAAGCCCCACGCTCCCTCTTTGCTCATACCAAAATCACTCATATTGTTTGGATGAATGCAAATGAGATGAATGCAAAATGTATGAATAAATCAAAAATCACACACAATGCAAAACACACCAAAAATGAACAAGGATCACCTAAGTATATCTAGTAACCCACTCTGATACCAATTGAAACAAATACTCGGTGTGTGTTCTAATATTTAAATCTAGAGGGAGGGTGAATAGATTTTAACAATTTTACTCAATTGTCGCGTTAAGTCAATATTATGAAAATGCCTCAAACTAGTCAAAAATACAATATCAAGTGTAAAGTACGGAATTTAAATAACACAAGATATTTATGTGGAAACCCTCACGGGAAAAACCACGGGCTGGTAAGTGTGCCACACTCGAACCTCAAATCCACTAAATGTGAAATGATTACAACTTAATCCCAGTTTAATGATATAATCTCGATCAATAATTATCACACCTACCTAATCCCGGTATAAGTGAACCTAGTCCAATTGCTTGTGTGACCACCTAATCTCGGTGTATGACCTAATCCCGGTCTATCACACAAGACTTCAATTGCTTGCAATCTAAGCATCCTAATCCCGGAAGCTACACACAAGGCTTACTTCTCAATGAAGAGATAAACACCCTAAGTGAATATATGATGATATTCAAATAGCAAATAAAGCTAGGAAACCTTAGATGCTTATCTAGGATGATATGATGACAATAAATACAATCCTAGATATCAAAAGCTAAATGATATGTCATAAAGTTTAGCTAATCATAGATTAAACAACCTAGATATAGCTATCAAAATACAACACTCAATCAAAACAACACACAATCTCTATCTTGTATAATAGCATATGAACTAAGAACATACAAGTAAGTAAAGAGATGCTTTAATATGAAAAACACTAAAATGAGATAAGATTAGTGAAGAACATACCAAAGGAAGTGTGTTGAGCAAGACCCATGCAAGAAAGCATCCTAACTATGCTAGAAAATGCTAGATGATATTTTGATGCATATGAGAATGGTTTTTGAGTGTTAAAAATGAGTTCTTGATTTGATTTTCTCTCAAATATCTCTCTTTGAATTTTAGGGTTCTTAGAGTCAAAGAACTTGTCTTTAGAGAATGCGAAAGTTGTATATTTATAGACATCAAGAACAAGACATGTGAAAAGACAAGTTTACCCTTAAAAACGCAAGATCGGCGGTTTCATTCGGTGGCCAGGTCGCCGATCACAACTGCCGAATTGGTCCCTAAAGAAACAATGGAACAACGGCGGTTTCATTCGATGGTATCGTAACCACCGATTAAACCGCAAAATCAAACCCGAGAGAAAAATCAATCAGGTATGATCGACAGTTTTGAACGGAGGTAGTGGGCACCGATCGTAGCCGTTGTTTCACCAAAAGTGGAGAAACCAAAGGAGAGCCAAGGGCATTCTTCGATAGCAGTCTTCGTGCAAAACCAAGCACACCAACGTGCACGCACGGATGTTTCCAATCATATTCAGGAAATGAATTACAAGATACATAAAGACATAACAAGATATGACAATCAAAGTGCTAGTGTGTAATGTGACATGTGAAGAGTATGCACACAAATGCCAAGTATGCTAAGTGTGTGTGTGCTTCTAAATCTCTTCAAGGAAAACTAAGCATTAGAGATTATACCTTTGGAGTGCTTGTCACCTTGAGGTCTTGAGGGCCTTGAGCTTGATTACACATTACCTAAGCTACCCTTACAACAACCCTAATATATGGTTTGTCCACGAAATAAGCCAATCAATAAATGATAATCCTTACAGAAATGCCATAACATGTTTCTGCATAGGATGTAAAGCCATGAAGTCTCTTCATGCATGCTTAAACGATTGCATCATGTTCATTGAAATGCCATGACATGTTTAGGCATTAGGATGCAAAGTCGTGAATTCTATTCATCCATGTTTTAATTGAGTGCTTCTTGTTCAATGACAATGCCATAACATGTTAGGCATTAGGATGCATTCACTTCCCATACTTGTACTTCATGTTAGTCTTAAGTGTGGTGTAATTCATTTTCGTTTGTGTGATTGGAAACATCCACGTTTGCACGTGGTGTGCTTGTCTTAGCACGATGGTTGACTACTTGATAAGATCTCATTCTTCTCTTTGATAAGTGTTAGTTTTTGATTTGTTGTTTGGAGTAAAGTGTCTAGTTTCAAAATATTGGATTTCAATGTTTTAAATATTTTTCAAAACTGACCTTTGTATGGTCTTGTGACAATAAATTTTTATAAAAAAATTTAAATTGAGTTTTGTAAATTTCTAGAAACAATAGACAAACATACCTTTCCAACAGTATATTATTCGTAATATTTCATGACCGTTTGGATTGGTTTTGAAATCTCCAAAGTGACCACCAAAACAGGGCAACTATGTTGTTGTCCGTTTCTGACCTTTGGTCACTAAATTGACCATAACTCATTCTACAGACATTGAAATGTCATTCTGTAAATTGGAGTAGAAATTAGACTTCCATACCGTTCCAACAATATATCATACAAAAGGTTTCAATGTCATTTGTTCATGTGTTGAGGCGCTTGAATCTGAAGTTGATACACTGTCTCGCCCAAACCGATGTTCACTCGCCCTACGTACAGCGAGCACCTGATTGATTTTTCAATCCGCCCTTCACTCGCCCAAAAACCACCCTACATAGAGCGGTTTTTGGGGAAACTTTTTGGAAATTTTCCAAAACGACATAGCTTCAATTGGACATCATATATATATGCCTCTTTAACCTTAGGTCGTCCCAATGACTCAAAAACTCATATTTTTGATTGATAGCATTTTCAAAGAGAGAAATTCACCAAATAGCTCATCTTTGATCATCCAAACCCTTTCCATATGCATAAATCATCATCTAAGCATCATCTAGGATCATCTAGTAAATGCTAATGCATGGGTCTTCTTCAACACACATGTTATGGTAAGTTGAACACTAATTTCATCTAATCTTAGTGTTATTACTTAGCAATTTATCTCATCTATAACTTGTATATGTTTAGATTAATTTTTACTTACAAGATTGAGATTATGTGTTGATTGATTTGGTTATTTGTGATAGCTAGGTTTTATTGTATGATTGAGATTGTTTTTGATTGCTAGGTTTTCATATTTATAAAACATCTAGCTAATTTATCTCATTAAAATGATGTAGATTGTTTCTGATAGCTATTGTATCTAGGATTACTTATCCTCTACATAGCTAAGCTTTATGCCATGTTATTTAGCTTTTGATATCTAGGTTTGATTTAATTGTCATCTTATAATCCTAGATAAGCATTTAAGGTTCCCTAGCTCTATTTGTACTTTGAATATCATATATATATTCACATAGGTTGTTTGATCTCTTCGGAGAATTAAGTCTTGATCTAGGGTTGCTATTACAGACCTGTGGGTAGTAGTGGTGGGTTACATACCAAGATTAGGTTGTAAACATCATTACAAGTAGTGATTGCGAGGATCAAGCAATTGGACTAGTTTCACTTTTACAATTCTGCAGGTACTAGTAACGGGTTATTGACTGTTAAAGGTTGAGGTCAACCGAAGTTGTAAACTTTATCACAATTAGTGTATTCAAGGTTCGTGTATGTCGCACATAACAGCCCGTGGTTTTTCCCAGTTTGGGTTTCCACATAAAAATCAAATGTCATTTATAATTCTGCACTTATTACACTTGATTTATTATATTAACTAGATTGGGGTTATTTTCATAAATTAACTAAATGCGAAAATTTGGTAAAAAGGGTTAAAATCTATTCACCCCCCCCCCCCCCCCCTCCTCTCTCTAGATTAATATTAGGACACACCGTTAATTTATTTCAATTGGTATCAGAGTAGGTTCCTAGATATACTTAGGTGATCCTTTGCTCATTTTGGTGTGTTGTGCATTTTGTGTGATTTTTGATTTTTTTCATACATTTTGCATTCTTCTCATTTGCATTCATTTGACTCAAACACTATGAGTGAATTTGAGAGAGAAGAAATTGACTCCAATGTGGTGGTGACTCTCATGATAGAGAGATTTAGGAGATTTGTGAAATCTCAAAAGAAGATGACCTCCAAAGTAAAGGAGGAGAAAAAGATGACCTCTGAATTGAAGGTGGAGAAAACGATGACCTCCAAAGTGAAGGAGGAGAAAAAGATGACCTCTAAGGTAAAAGAGGAGAAAAAGATTACCCATCCTAAGAAGAAGAAGAATATTGCTTTGAAGACTTCGAAGCATGACACAAAGGAGGGTGACTTGGATGAAGACATGACACTTATTGTCAGGAGATTAAAGAAGTTCTTGAGTCTATAAAAGAATGGTTATGACTCAAAGGGTGATAGCTTCAAGAAGAAGACCAAGGTTAAGAATGACGAGTCGAACCAAGAGGTGTCTTCAAGAGAAGGGATTAAATGCTACGAGTATGGAGGATTCGGGCACATCTCCTCAGAGTGTGGTAACTTGAAAGGAAAGGAAATGGCCACCTCATGGAGTGAGGATGAGAGTAAAGAAGATCATTCAAGTGATGAAGAGCTTGCCATTAACTACACGGCATTTGGAGCCACACGTGTAGAAGTTGAAGTAGATGGCAAGGATGCCTTGACTAGTGATCCTAAAGAAGAAATAGATGAAGTAGTAGCTAAAGAAGTTGCAAGTGTAGCTACTCATTGGGATAAGGCTCATATAACATCAAGTGACCAAGGTGAAGGTCTTGATGAGAAAAATGACTCCATTGGTGAGATGGAAGATATAGGAGATGACTCAAATGTTGAGAATTCGTCATTTAACTCCACAAATGGAAATGTTAAGAGCATGGTGTTAGGATTATGCTCAATAGCAAGAGTGTAATATTGTAATTAACAATCTTTTTCATATTAATAAAGTGATTTCTGGTTTAAACAAATCTTATAGCATTTATAGTTTAATAATTGTCAAAGTAAATAATCATAAGGTCTAAAGACTATGAGAAAAGAAGAATTGTTCGTACATCTGGATATGTATGTGGTAGACACAATTCTTTAGTTAGTCTTGAATATTGTTCACAACTTAAGTTAAAGGTTGGGCACCTTTATCTTGTTAAAGTTGTAGAATTCTTTTGCTAGCATTTGAGTGGGATCAAATGAGATATGATGAGTCTAAAATCATCGGAGTGTCTTCGAGCAAAAGAATCTAGTACACTGGGTGCATTGAACAGGATCACAATGAAATACTTTGTCTATAACCGTCAGTAGATAAAAGTAATTTCATTATCAGGACAATCGGAGAGTCTATCTTAATCCTGAGATAAATGATGGACTTATGGTTGCAAGTGATATCATTTGAGCTATCAATGAGTACGATTATATCGCATAGTCTATCCTCGATAGTTTAGTGATATTCATTTGTTAATCGATAGAGGACTTCATTTATAGATATGGACATCGTGGCTCCATTTATAGAATGAGAGTATAATATCATCATATGGATGTTTTGAGGTAATTGGATATTAAATCTCAACGTTGAGTTTTCGATAGTGTGTATTGAAAACATGGCTTCTGGACAAGTCAAAATATCCAAGTTCAAAACGTGGTCATATGAGTAAATATGGTAACTTGGAGAGTTATAGGCGGTCTATGAACTCTTGGTGATTACTGATATTAATCACGAGGATACACTATCTCCAATATGATTGTCTAGGGTATGAATGAGGAAACATCTTCCTTTTCTGTCTTTATTTAAGAGTTCAATTTTAGCTCTTTAGTGGAATGAGTTAAAATTAATGGATCGGACCTAAGTGAATCATTTGTTGATTGTGATTAGGTTATGTCTATTGAAGCTTAAATTTAGATAGCCCGCCAAGATCCCCAATCCACACAGACTTGCATGGATCACTTGATATATTCTACCGGACCAATTTATGGTCCATCTAGAATTGCATTTAATATATTAAGAATATAATTTGCACATTATTTATGTAATGGGCTGCTCAATTATATTTATATATTAATGGATGACATGTGGGCTTGTTTCTTTTTGTAAGAATGGGTCTAGTTCACATGTGGGCTTTTTATTTAAAGTCCTATGGATTAAATGAAATAAGAAAATAATATTAGGCCCAATATCTTATATGGGGCGGCAAGGTGACTTAATAACCTTAAATATTATTTTGTTTTCATTGTTTAATTAAATAAGAATTAATTAATTTATTAATTAATTGTTTAATTAAGAAACAAATCTTTTCTGATTAGGAAATATGATTCCTATTGGTATACTATTGGTAGTAGTATACTTAAATTGAAAGACTTGTTTGACAAGGAAATAAATAATTAATTTTATTTATTTAATCAAATAAGAAGTCTTTTTATTTTAGTCAAATAAGGAATAAAAGATTTATGAGTTTGATTAGGGTTTGGAAGTCTTAAACTAAATAGGAATTAGGGTGCAATACAAACTCTTGTGTGTTTGAGGATTGCGGTAACCCTAATCTTTTTTGGTAGAGAATTCGGCCACCCTTAAAAGAAAAAGAAGAGAATTTCGGCCAGCAAGGGTTTTGTGTGCAGAATTTTTATTTTTCTTCTTCTTCTCAACTCATAGATAGAGAGCTTTTATTCTACTAAAAACAAAAGGGAAATATAGATTATTCTTTGATGGTATTCTAGTTGCTTATTCTTCAATGAGCTTGTGAATACTACATCGATCTAGGTTCACGCGAGTTTCGATCACAAGATTGAGAACTCAAAAGTGACCGGAATAATCTTAGGTTTCTCTTGATTGTTTTTGTGACTAACGAATCAGAGAAAAGTTTGTTTTATCCAATCACAGGCTTGCAATTCAAAGAAGAGGGAGACCACGCTCCTAGGTGATCCACGTTCGTGCTAGGATTGAAGATCTTGCAGATTACCATCGACGTAAGTCAATCGGATCACGCGACAAGAGGTATTCATCTTTTGTTAAATATTATATATCTTTAATTGATTAAAAGGGTTTAAGGTTCATAAAAGGAAAAATTTTAAAAACTACTCAAACTATTTCTTTTTAGTCTCGCTTCCGCCTGCGTGTACTACGTTATTTTTCCCTACACATGGATCTTAATGACTACAAAGTCAAAGTTTAAAGCTCTAGGATAAAGAATAAGAAGGAGATTTAAAGATTAAAGGAAGAAAATCTTGAGCTTTCAACACTAGTTGACCACTTGAGTGAAGAAGTGGTGAGATCCATAGAGGATGAAGATAAGCTAAAAGACGAGTTAGCTTTATCTAAGAGGAGAGAAGAAGGGTTGAAGAGAGAGCTTGAAGAAGCTAAAGCTTTATTGGCTAAGTTGTCTTCAAGCACCGAAAAGCTTGACCACATGTTAGGAGTTGGAAAAAGGCCAAGTGACGAAAGGTCTTGGCTACATTAATGACAAGGATGTTTCCTCCTCAAGCAAGACAACCTTTGTCAAGGGCATGAACATCAAGATGTCTCCTCCTCCTCAACACTCTAAGAAAAAGATTGACCTAGGAGAGTGTTCAAGAAGTGCCTAAGTACAAGTGGCACCAAAAGGTCAAGCTTAAGCTCAACCCCAAATGGCTCCTCATGCTAACTTCCCTCAACCTAAGATCCATAAAGGGAAGAGTCTGATCATGCAAGCTCAACCAAGCAAGCAACATTGTCTTGGTCATCAACAAAGATGGAGAGATCCAATCCACCAACCAAGACAACCTCAACGACAAGGGAAAGCACCAATGCATGCTTAAGGGAATGGTATGATTCCTAACTTTATTCCCACTTGTCATTTTTGTGGTATTGATGGTCACATTAGACCAAGTTGCTTTCATTATATCAAAATGTGTAAATTTGAAAGCATGATCGAAAAGAAAAAGGCTAGAGCTGAGATGCATGTCCCTAGAAAGGATAGAACCCATTTGCATGATCCTTTACCATCTAGAGCTCTAGAACCTTTGACCACTAGGATTGAAATTGTATCACCTAAGTGAATTAAAAAAGATGAACCCACTTGCTACGAGACTAACATGTCTCCTATAGGTTCAACTAGGTCCAATAGACTTGGTAGGTCTTTAGGACCTCATGCCTTTCATTGAAGCAATATGGTATTTGACCCCATTTGGGGAACTCAAGCAAAGAGAGCACTTGCAAACTTGTTGCATGCAAAAATTTGAAATATTTTATGCTTCTTTATTAATTGCTTGAGTAGCTTGGTTGCACATATGCTTATATGATTTTTCTTCAATAAGTGTGAACCATGCTTGTATTGCAATCCATGTCATATTTTATATTCAAACATGCATTTTTGGACTATGTGATATTCTTAGGAAGTACTCTTTGAATGACTTCTAATGATCTCCATGACATGATGATTCTTAAATGACATACTTAAAATGTGAAAAGCGTGAAATTCAAATGACATGCTTATATTGTGAAAAGCAAGAAATTCAAATGACATGCTCAAATGAAAAGGCATGAATTGATGATTGCAATATTTAAATGCAAAAAACTTGTGTGAAAAAAAAAATAATGAGACTTCAAATGAATAAAAGATCTTGTATCCGTTCAAAGGATTTTTAAATCCAAATGTCTCTCTTTCTTTATTGGTTGAACATGGCTACTATCATATGGGTATCTTACCTGGAAAAATCGAATAGGGTGCGAAAGTCGTTCATACCATGTTTCGCTTATAAAGTTGGATATAGTTGCTCATTAAATTGAATGATTGATAATCTCTATATCCTTGCTTTTATTCATGACAAACGGTGAAATTGGTTTGAATTCTATAAGGAAACCTTTGTCATTTTGATGCAGCGGAAGATTCACAAAACAACAATCGATAAAAAGAAAGGATAAACGATTTGGATCCGTTGATTCGCGCACGAATACCGGAAACTAACCCTACTATTAATCTGTTGATCCGCGCAAAGATACCAGAATAATAGGCCTTAAATACCAACTGAAGTAGCGGAAAATTCAACACAAACAACAATTGATAAAAGAAAAGATAAACGATTCGGATCCGTTGATTCGCGCACGAATACCGGAAGCGAACCCTACTATTAATCTGTTGATCCACGCAGGGATACCAGAATAATAGGCTTCAAATTCGTTGATCCACTAAGGATACCGAAATTGGATAAAAGGAGATACTCTCTCTCAAATTTTATTAATCATCAAAAAACTCCATAACAAATTAGATTCAAACAACTTAAATAGGAAAAGCAATAAGTCGACTTCCACAAGGAATCAACTTCTAAATTAACTTAAACTAAAACTGAAAAGAAATCCTATCTAGGAAAAGAGAACAAATCCTAATCAAACAAAGATTATGAAAAAGAGAACAAATCCTAATCTGACTCAGACTCAATGTCATCTAATTCAAACTTCCAGCTCAAGTTTTCGCGCAACAAAATAGATGGCCGAATTTGGGCCTTTTGTGATCTGTTACAGAGGACGAAGTATTCATAACATTTGTAGGGCTCGTCTTGGCCTTTCCGGAAACATATTATAATAGATGATCCAACTCCATATGGCCTCTGTAGAGATCCACGAAGTTCAGCTCCCCCAGCTCGTCCAGCTCTCATCCAGCTCATGTCTTCGCGCAACAAGATAGATGGCCGAATTTTGGCCTTTTGTGATTTGTTATTGAGGATGGAGTCTTCATAACATCTATAGGGCTCGTCTTGGGCTTTCTGAAAACATATTATAATAGACGATCCGACCTCATATGCCCTCTATAGAGGTCCACGAAGTTCTGCCCGGATTTGGTTGGTCCACGCGACCCAAATACGAGTTCGCCACCCGCTCCATGTGTTCCATTGTCTTAGCTGCTGCTGCATCACATTTGCTTTGCCAAATACCATTGATTTTTGGATTTGAATGCAGCATGTCTTGCTTGCAAAGCATTATAACCACACATTTTCTAAAATAAATCTCCTTGTTCTCTCCAATTAATTGAGTTGCATAAAGTGCATTATATGATATGCAAATGACTTGTATGCTACTATCTCTTTTTGCTACAAGTGACCCGGTTGGGGGATACTCCTTTGCCCATCTCATGACAACAAAGGGGAGTAGTATGTAGTTAGGGGAAGAATGCTAATTGCTAAATTGAAGTGGCAAATTGGCATGATTAGGGAGTTTACATATTGTGGGAGAGTAACCCGTTGAGGAGGAGCATTTGCATTGCACATTCATTGCATGATGTTGCATGTTTTCTTTAATGCAAAATTCTTGCAAAATTCTTTGTTGCAAATTCTTGTTTTATCTCACTAGATTATCTCACATATACTTGTATTGGAAAGTATAGAAACTTTGTTTTGAATGATTGATTGTTCTACAAGAGATTGAAGACTTGAAGATCTAGCTTTTAATTATCTCTTTGTAATGTAGAAAATCATTGTTGACCTTTAGTTTCTATTTTGTTATGAGGATCAATGAGAGTGGTGGTTTTGTCACGAAATAGCCAAAAGGGGAGACTGTAAGGTCTCATATTTTGATTGGCTTATTTCGTGGACAAACCACATATTGGGGATTGATATAAAGGTAGCTTAGGCATTTGATGGTTGGTGATTTGCACAACCAAGGCCCTCTCATGACCTCTAGAGAAGAAGCACTAGAGGTATATTCTAGTGCTTACTTGCTTTGAAGAGATATAGTTGCATACACTCACAACTCATTCATATCTCTAATACTTGTATGTTGTGTGTTTTTATACGTGTACATTCATGTTCTTGAATATCTCTTCATGCATGTTTAAATGATTGCATCTTGTTCATTGAAATGTCATAACATGTTTAGGCATTAGGATGCAAAGCCATGAAGTCTCTTCATGCATGTTTAAATGATTGCATCTTGTTCATTGAAATGCCTTGACATGTTTAGGCATTAGGATGCAAAGCCATGAATTATATTCATACATGTTTTAATTGAGTGCATCTTGTTCAATGACAATGTCATGACATGTTAGGAATTAGGATGCATTCACTTCCCACACTTGCACTTCATGTTAGTCTTAAGTATGGTGTAATTCATTTCCGTTTATGTGATCAGAAACGTCCGCGCTTGCATGATGGTGTACATGTCTTAGTGCGATGGTTGGCCACTTGAGAAGGTCTCATTCTTCTCTTGGATAAGTGTTATTTTTGGTTTGGTTGTTTGGAGTAAAGTGTCTAGTTTCAAAAGATTGGGTTTGAATGTTTTATTTGTTTTTCAAAACTGACCTTTGTATGGTCTTGTGACCATAACTTTTTTTTTATGAAGACTTAAATTAAGTTTTGTAAAATTTTGGACAAACTAGACACCCATACCTTTCCAATGGTATATTATTCGTAATATTTCATGACCATTTGGATTGGTTTTGAAATCTCCAAAGTGACCACCAAAATAGGGCAACTATGTTGTTGTCCGTTTCTGACCTTTGGTCACTCAATTGAGCATAACTCTTTATACAGACATCAAAATGTCATTCCGTAAATTGGATTAGAAATTAAACTTCCATACCTTTCCAACAATATATCATACGAAAGGTTTCGATGTTTTTTGGTTATTTTTTAAGGTGCTTGAAGCTGAAGCTGATGCACTGTCTCGTCCAAACCGCTGTTCACTCGCCCTACGTACAGCGGGAACCTGATTGATTTTTCAATCCGCCCTTCACTCTCCCAAAATCCACCCTACATAGAGCAGTTTGCGGGGAAAATTTTTGAAAATTTTCCAAAACGACATAGCTTCTATTGGACATCATATATATATGCCTCTTTGACCTTAGGTCGTCCCAATGACTCAAAAACTCATATTTTTGATTGATAGCATTTTCAAAGAGAGAAATTCACCAAATAGCTCATCTTTGATCATCTAAACCCTTTCCATATGCATAAATCATCATCTAAGCATCATCTAGGATCATCTAGTATGTGCTAATGCATGGGTCTTCTTCAACACACATGTTATGGTAAGTTGAACACTAATTTCATCTAATCTTAGTGTTTTTACTTAGCAATTTATCTCATCTATAACTTGTATGTGTTTAGATTAATTTCTACTTACAAGATTGAGATTATGTGTTGATTGATTGGGTTATTTGTGATAGCTAGGTTTTCATGCCTATATGTCATCTAGCTAATTGATCTCATTGTATGATTGAGATTGTTTTTTATAGCTAGGTTTTCATGTATATAAAACATCTAGATAATTTATCTCATTAAAATGATTGAGATTGTTTTTTATACCTATTGTATATAGGATTGGTTATCCTCTACATAGCTAAGCTTTAGGCCATGTCATTTAGCTTCTGATATTTATGATTAATTTAATTGTCATCTTATAATCCTAGATAAGCATTTAAGGTTCCCTAGCTCTATTTGCACTTTGAATATCATATATATATTCACATAGGTTATTTGATCTCTTCAGAGAATTAAGTCTTGATCTAGGGTTGCTATTACAGGCTTGCGGGTAGTAGTGGTAGGTTACATACTGGGATTAGGTTGTAAACATCATTACAAGTAGCAATTGCAAGGATCAAGCAATTGGACTAGTTTCACTTTTACAGGCCTGCGGGTAGTGGTAGCGGGTTATTGATCGTTAGAGGTTGAGGTCAATCGAAGTTTTAAACGTTATCACAATTAGTGGATTCGAGGTTCATGTGTGACACACATAACAGCCCGTGGTTTTTCCCAGTTTGGGTTTTCACGTAAAAATCAAGTTTCATTTATAATTCCACAGTTATTACAATTGATTTATTATATTGACTAGATTGTACCTTAAGTGAAGAAAAGAGGGCAAAACAGGGAAAATATATATATATATATAAGAAGACCACTACGAGTGTTGTGCCGTAATTACATAAGAAACCGCGAGTTCTAACTTGTTGGTCCGTGGGAATGAAGCTGCGATAAAATACCAGGAAGTCTCGTGAATTCATATCCGCTGGAATAAGCCCGCTAAACAAAAGTCATGATCTCGCGCAAACTCGAGCTTCAAGTCGGGGACAAGGAACCCACGAAGCAAGGATCAGAAGCCACACAAAACATCAAAAACATGCGCAAGCTAGTCACTGCAGGAAAGAAGTCATGGAACTAACCCACAGCCAAGCATCAAAGAAGTTCATGACTTCAAACCGCGAGAAAGAACCCGTGGTATAAACCTGCACAGCCCCTATCAGAGCTGAGATCACGATATTTTCAGGGGCCCTTCGGTCTTTTCACCCCTATTTCATGCCCTAATCTTGCCCGGCCTATAAATACACCTCTTTGCCTCTTTTCTCTTGGTGAACAACACAAATCCTTGCTCTAAGAAACCCTTCTTAGATCTAAACACAAATCAAGAGAGAGAAGAGCTTCAAAGCTCCCATGGAGGTTCCTCCTCCATGGGAAGCTCACCACCATCACCTCAACACTTCTTCCACCAATATTTAGAAAGGATTCGAAGGAGAAATGAGGTCTTCAAGGGTTTATTCTATAACTCTTTCTCTTTGTATTTTCTTTATTTGATGTGTAACCCCATGTGGGAATATTTATAAACCTACACATGTGTTAATATATGTATGATTGTTCTTTGATTTGATTTGAGTTATGTTCTATTCATTGGTATGTTTATGAGTATATCTCTTATTGTGATATTCATGTGTATGGATGGTTATTCATTGATATGTATCCATGATGAGATTAGGAGTATATTAATCTAATGATGTAGGAGTAGTTGTAATCAAATATCTCATTTGTGCATGTATGTTGGTAGATGATTCAATATGTATGTGTTTAGAATGATTTGAGTGAATGAGAGTTAGGTTGTGCTTGGATGATCTTTCTGGGCATAAACTTGGCTATTAGCTCAATTGAATGGGAAAAGCTTATGCATAACCTTGCTAGGATAACTTTGGTTCATTGTTCTTGTGCTTAATGGGTTTTTGACTATGAGATGCAATTGCTCTACCATTAACAATGGAGAGTGATGAATTGATTTTGGATTCCTTAATCAAGAGATGATTTGGTTTCCAAATTCCTTAATCATGAGAATGAACCCTTTACTTATTTCAAATGGTATTCATATGTTCTACAATATACATGATTTGCATCTTGTGTTTGGTGTACCAATTTCCTTTGTGTGATCATATCTTGCATCTCTGAGTAGAATAACGTAATTACCATCGCATCTTTCCTTTGTGTGTTTACAAATGAGAATAATGTAATTGCATCTTTCCTTAGTTGAAATGGGAATATTTGTAAACATATATCTTGTGTTAATATATGTATGATTTGCATCTTATGTTTGGTGAACCGATTTCGTTTGTGTGATCATATCTTGCCTTTAGGAGTAGAATAACGTAATTATGAGTAGTTTAATTTAGAAAGGAGAGCACCCGGTTACATTTCTATCTTTAGTTTCATAACTTTAGTTAGTTTGTTTTCCATTTCACACATCTCTCATACACCATTCTCACCACTTCCGCATTCTATTTACATTGCTTTTAAATAAACTCTAGAGCTAGACATAATTGATAAATACCAACTCTCTGTGGGAACTACCCTTGCTTACTTACTATACTAGTCCTTTGACTCGTGCATTTGCGATGTAGAATTAAATTAGATAAATCTTTTTGACGACTCAACGACGGTCAATCAAGGAACAAATCTTCATCCCAAAGCGAAATAAGACCACCCGCTGACCCGTCCGCTTCAACCCCCACACCTCTAGTAAGAAGAGACCCACCTAAGGATCTCACCAGCCTATTGTCGAATATAGCCAATTTTGATTCTTGAATGAATAAAAACATAGGTTTGTATCTCTCAACCAAAATTCTAACCATCCTTTTCTTCTCCCCACAACCCAAACCTCTCACATTTCAAGAGAAAGCTAACATAAACAGTTTGAAACCCACACCCCTCCAGAAAATGGACACACAAACTATTGCTACTTCAAGCCTTCGAATCATTCCATATCCTTTGTCTCCCTTCTCCTAATCTCAAACTCAACTTCCTTCTCCTTCCCATCAAAATCGAACCCGAGAGATATACCCATTCAATCACTTTGGCAACCTCCACCTCTAGGTTCCATCAATCATTTAAATAATCCATCTCCTCTCCAGTTTTGAAATCAAAACCCTCAAAAATACCCATATCTAAAACTTTAGCTATCTCTTCTTATAAGTTCCACTTCTCATTATTACTACCCACTTCATAGGCTTCCTGACCTCCTTCTCCACTTGTCTCAAGCTCTTTTCTTCTAACACTTCGTGTTTTCATGCTATGCATCTTAGATGAACAAACTTTCTTCATCCCTCTTCTTTTTGAAGGGAGAATAGAGGAATCTCCACTCGTACCAACCTCTTATTTGGCTTCTTCCACTACAACTGACACCAAAACCTCTTCTCTTGGATACCCTTTATAGGTAGAACCTTTTTCAACACCAGTAGCTCAAAAAACCATAGGATCAGACCTTGGGTCAAAGCTTAAGTAAGAGATTTTGCCATCTGTTGGATGTCGAGTAAAATCTCAAAGGAAACCTTTTTCAAGATGCTAGAGTTATTCCTAGCATGAACTTCGGACAACTCAAGCCCATTCACATGAACTGGGCTTAAGCTAGACAAGTTTGACTAGGCCATCAATTTTGATTTGTTATTACAACACAGTCCACTACTTTTACTTGAGACATCCGAGTCTCCTTAAGAGCCTTCTAGTTTGATGCAGCAGCCTTGGCATTGGACTACATGGAGGGGTTGGATAGGAAAAAGACCAAGGAAATAGGCCATTTCAATCCTACTAGTCCGGGCGACGGAGTCGGATCGATGTGAAACTTTTACTGTTGAAGCGAATCGGCAAGAGCTTTCAAATTCACGACCTATGGTCGTGTGGCATGCCCTTTTTTAGCCGAATTCCGTCGTTTAGGCCCTGAAAAGGTCGTTTTTGCCATTTTAGGAAAGTTTCGTTTTTGCAATAACTTTTGTTTTCCAAGTCCGAATCGACTTCCGTCAATTCCGACTTTCTTAGGATTGTTAACTTTATTCGTTTTTGCATTTAACTCAAATTTTCCATTTTTGGTAATTTTCGTTATTTAGGGTTTTTAGGCTGTTCCTTGCTCATCAAGGATTCGGATTAGGGTTAGAGTTTGTTTCCTTTAAATAGACCTATATGCCGTCATTATTTTCAGTTTTTGATTTAATAAAATTTTCAGATAATTGATTCTCCAACTATACAATTACACATCCTTCGTCCGTGAAGATTGTCGTATTGAAGCCTGATATTCTGGCATACGTGCGCGGATCAACAAAATATTAGTAGGTTAAACTAATTGTTTCTTGCAGGTTTTTCTCGTAGAGCTTCCGCTACACCAGTTGGTATCAAAGCCTAGTTTGTTCGGGACATCACCATGCCACCGAAGAGACGACAACCTAACCGGATCCTTGTAGAAGAGGCCGTCGAACGTGACCATACGACGCAATTATAACAGCAAGTTATGCTGTTAGCCGAGCAGATGGCAAGGGTAATTGCCAACTTAGAAACCTTAAACTTACCAACTTGAAACCCTCGCCTGAGTGGAGATGAAGAGGAAAGTACTGAGGACAGTGATCAAGAGGAAGAAGTTCCGCAGTCAGAAATTCCGCAGCAGAGAAGACCAGTCCGTGACCACATGGAGGAAGAGATTCCGCCCCCCAGGCGACCAGTGCGAGAGGTTGAAGAGAACCGTCGATGGGAGTCAGGTATGAGGACAAATGTTCCTGAGTTTCAAGGAAATCTGCCACCGAAAGAGTTCTTAGAGTGACTGGGAATCGTGGAAGAGATTTTGGAGTTTAAAAACGTTCCGGATAATGCGAAAGTGGCCTTGGTAGTGACTCTGCTTCGAGGACGCGTAGCCGTGTGGTGGCAGCAGCTCAAACTCACCCGGAATCGTTCTGGAAAGAATAAAATCTCTGATTGGGAAAAGATGAAAAGGAAGATGCGAGCGGAATTTTTACCCCATAATTTTCAAAGATTGTTATACTAGAAATTGCAAAATCTGAGACAGGGATTACGATCAGTCGATGACTATACAACAGAATTCTATCAGTTGCTGGTGCGCAACGATATTCAAGAAACCCAAGATCAATTAGTATCCAGGTATTGTGGAGGATTACGACCCCAAATTCTAGACGTGGTGAACCTTTTTGACCCGATTACGGTTTCGGAGGCATATCAACGAGCTTTGCAGATAAAAAAAAACTTGGTACGAAGAACGGGAGGTGGGCCATTAACAGGGAACAATACGGGTTCAATAGGAAGAACAGGGGCCAGCAGCAGTAACCCGGGATGGCAGCAGCGAACCGCGACTAGTAGCAGCAGCGGAAGTGGTCCGCGCCTACCCACCAATCAGACCCAACAGCCTATTACCAATCAGGTCCAGCAGCCGCGAACAGTGACAGGGGGTGTGCGATGTTTCAGCTGTGGAGAAGTTGGACACCGCCAATAGGAGTACCGAAAATTAGGGAAGAGGTCAGCCTTGTTTAATGAGACGGATGACAGTGGCAAAGGAGATGCAGAGGTTGGAGAAGAGGCAGAGTATGATGACGAAGTCGTCGTCGAAGAAGACCATGTAGATGGCGATTCTGGCCCGCTATTAGTGGTAAGACGTGCTTTCTTGACACCACGAGCTGAGGAGAGTGACTGGCTTCGAAATAATGTGTTTCAATCAATGTGTACTATTTTAGGCAAAGTTTGTTGATATGTGATCGACGGGGGAAGTTGTGAGAATATTATAGCAGTCGAAGCTGTTCGAAAATTGGGAATGAAAACAGAAAAGCACCCAAGACCGTACAAGCTGGTATGGTTGCAGAAGGGAGGGGAGATAATGGTGTCACAAAGAGTTCTAGTCCCGTTTTCGATGGGAACGAACTATAAGGACCAAGTGTGGTGCGATGTGGTTCATATGGACGCCTGCCACCTATTGCTCGGAAGACCATGGCAATATGACCGAAAAGTGAAGCATGATGGGTTTCTGAATACATACACCTTGCGATTCAGCAACACCAATATAGTGCTATTACCTGGTAAGAATTCGGAAAAACCTAAATCACCCGATAGCACAAATCTTCTTTCTTTTGCTAGGTTTGAATCGGAAATGGAGGAAGCAGAGACAATCTTTGTGTTGCTAAACAAAGAAAAAACAGCCAAGGTTGAGCTTCCATAAGACGCCGTTCCACTGTTATCAGAATTTCCAGAGGTGTTTCCTGAAGAGTTACCTGAAGGGCTGCCACCCTTAAGGGACATTCAACACCAAATCGACTTAGAACCAGGGGCAGTCCTACCAAACCGCCCACATTACAGGATGAGTCCCGTAGAGCATGAGGAGTTACGGAGATAGGTGGAAGACTTGTTGGCTAAGGGTCACATTCGTGAGAGTCTTAGTCCGTGTGCGGTACCGGCCCTTCTAATTCCAAAAAAAGATGGGTCCTGGAGGATATGTGTGGACAGCCGTGCGATCAACAAAATCATGGTGAGGTATCGGTTCCCTATTCCCCGTCTAGATGACTTACTTGATCAAATTAGTGGAGCAACTGTGTTCACTAAATTGGATCTAAATAGCGGATATCACCAGATCCGAATTCGACCCGGAGACGAGTGGAAAACCGCGTTTAAGACGCGTGAGGGTCTGTATGAATGGATGGTCATGCCCTTCGGCTTATCTAATGCACCGAGTACGTTTATGAGAGTGATGAACCAAGCTTTACGGCCCTTCATCGGAAAATTCATGGCCGTATACTTTGACGATATCCTGATCTACAGTGCACACCGGGAGCAACACAAGCAACACATTCATGAGGTGTTGACAGTCCTACGCGCACAGAAATTAGTTACAGCCACAAGTAAGTGCGTTTTCATGACTGCCAAGGTGTTATTTTTGGGGTATATTATTTCGGGAGAAGGGTTGCAAGTGGATGAGTCGAAAATTGAAGCCGTCAAGCAATGGCCGCAGCCAAAGACTGTCACGGATGTCAGGAGTTTTCACGGTTTGGCAGCCTTCTATAGGTGTTTCATCTCCTATTTTAGTAGCATCATGGCGTCCATTACAGACTGTATGAAGAAAGACAAGTTTGTATGGACTCCGGAAGCTGAAGAAGCATTCAAGCTCATCAAATTGCGGTTAACAACAGCCCCCATCTTAATTCTTCCAGATTTTTCGCAGCCTTTTGAACTTCACAATGATGCATCTAAGCTAGGCATCGGAGCAGTGTTGAGCCAAGCTAGCAAACCAGTGGCGTTTTTTAGTGAGAATTTGTCCGGAGCGAGGTCGCGATATAGCACCTACGACGTTGAGTTTTATGCAGTGGTCCAAGCCGTAAAGCATTGGAGACACTATCTCTTCCATCGGGAATTCATCCTCTATATAGATCATGAAGCATTGAAGCACCTCCACAGTCAGGACAAAATTTCAGCTAGACACGCCTCATGGTCAGCTTACCTTCAGCAGTTTACATTCGTCCTGAAACATAAAGCAGACACCTCTAATAGAGTTGCGGATGCGTTAAGTCGACGAAGTAATTTGCTGTCCACCATGAGTCTCACAATACCGGGGTTCGAATTATTTCTTGAGTTGCTAGCAACGGACTCTTACTTTTCACCCATCCTGACAGCCTTGCAAACTGGGGAAAAATCTGAATTTTTACTGGTAGATGGGTTCCTATTTCGGGGGAATCAGTTGTGCATTCCGGACTGTAGTTTACGGTTGCATATCCTTCAAGAACTTCATGGAGAAGGGCATGTGGGCAGAGATTGCACACTACAAATGATCAAGGCGAGCTATTTTTGGCCGACAATTCGTAAAAAGGTGGAGCAATATGTAGAGTGTTGTCGAATTTGTCAAGTTTCGAAAGGAAAAGCAACTAATGCGGGGTTATACTTGCCGCTGCCAGTCCCAGTTGAACCATGGGCGGAAATAAGCATGGACTTTGTCGTCGGATTACCAAGGACTCAACGTGGATTTGATTCAATATATGTGGTCGTTGACAGGTTTTCAAAGATGGTCCACTTCATTCCGTGCAAGAAAACCACAGACGCGGTTAGTGTTGCTCAACTCTTTTTCAGGAAAATATACCGCTTGCATGGGCTGCCGAATTCAATTGTGTCCGACAGAGATACACGCTTTCTTAGCCATTTTTGGCAAAGTTTGTGGAAACTGGTGAACACTCGCCTGGATTTCAGCAGTGCATATCACCCGCAGACAGACGGGCAAACTAAAGTCGTCAACAGGTCACTGGGAAACTTGTTGCGCTGTCTAGTGGGAGAGAATACGCGAGCTTGGGATCAAAAGCTCAGCCAAGCTGAGTTCACCCACAATCATGCAATCAACCGGAGCACAGGTTTCAGTCCTTTTCAAGTGGTTTATTCTGTGGTTCCTCGCGGTCCGCTCAATTTAATTCCCCTTCCAAACAAGACTCGAATTCAAGGTAAGGCAGCGGATTTTGTTCACCATTTACAGGAGACACATAAGCAGGTCCATGAGAATTTATTGAAGTCGACAGCCAAGTATAAGGCGGCAGCAGACAAGAAACGCCGTCTGGTGGAGTTCGAAGTAGGGGATTTTGTGTGGGCTGTCTTGACTAAAGACCGTTTTTCAGTTGGGGAGTACAACAAACTTGCAGCAAAAAATATTGGTCCACTTGAAGTGATTGAGAAGATAAATTCGAATGCCTACCGGTTGAAACTTCCTAGCCACATTCGTACATCTGATGTGTTTAATGTGAAACATTTGGTGCCCTATTTTGAGGATTCCGCAGAGGAGGATACCATGTCGAGGTCGACGTTTTTCTACCCTGGAGGGACTGATGCAGCAGCCTTGGCATTGGACTACATAGAGGGGTTGGATAGGAAAAAGACCAAGGAAATAGGTCATTTCAATCCTACTAGTCCAGGCGACGGAGTCGGATCGATGTGAAACTTTTACTGTTGAAGCGAATCGGCGAGAGCTTTCAAAGTCATGTGAGGCATGCCCTTTTTTAGCCGAATTCCGTCGTTTAGGCCCCGAAAAGGCCGTTTTTGCCGTTTTAGGAAAGTTTCATTTTTGCAATAACTTTTGTTTTCCAAGTCTGAATCGACTTTCATCAATTCCGGCTTTCTTAGGATTGTTAGCTTTATTCGTTTTTACATTTAACTCGAATTTGCCATTTTTTGGTAATTTTCGTTATTTAGGGTTTTTAGGGTTTTTAGGCCGTTCCTTGCTCATCAAGGATTCGGATTAGGGTTAGGGTTAGGGTTTGTTTCCTTTAAATAGACCTGTAAGCCGTCATTATTTTTCAGTTTTTGATTTAATAAAAATTTCAGAGAATTGATTCTCTAACTATCCAATTACACATCCTTCGTGCGCGAAGATTGTCGTATTGAAGCCTGATATTCTGGCATCCGTGCGTGGATCAACAGAATATTAATAGGTTGAACTAATTGTTTCTTGCAGGTTTTTCTCGTAGAGCTTCCGCTACACCATAGTTAGACTACCAAATGAATCTCTAGGAGAGAATGGGTTCCACCATGTGTTGAATATAGCAACCCGATGTCATCTTGATTACGACCTAGGCCCACTAGCAAACTTTTGTGAGTATCTCCGTCCATGGTCTGAAGCCCAATGACCCATGGTCTACTTGAGCATTCTCCTTTTATATTGTTGGGATTATTAATTGGCCCCTTTTCCCCGGTAGAGTCTAAAGAAAACTCACTGGATTCACTTTTTTCAAATCACAGCACCACTCTCACTTTGTCCAGCACCATCTTGGCATTTCTGTACGAGGAAAATTTTTGTCTAACTTTAATCTTTGGGCTCCATGTAGCTTTACCTTTGTCTAAGGTACACCTATGAAGACAGCTCCCTATCGCATATTCACCTTTTTACTTACCACGATTGTGGTTGACTAACAACCCTCTCATCAAATCTATGTTCTTACCATTCTTAAAGTAACTTTTGAAGTTCCACACTATTTTTAGCTGACCACCCCTTTTCCTTTGGCTGTCTTTTGACATGACCTATTTCCTTGACATTTTCACTTTGATTAACTAGACTGGAAGGACCATCATCAACCTCACGCCTTGCCATATTGAGTAATAGATTAGAATTAGCAATTGGAGTCTTCATCTTCAAACCCAGAAAACTTGCCACCCAATTGTATTCGACCGGAGATGGTTCTTTATAGATTTTGACATTAAATGATCCATTCCCGACCAAGACTTTGAGCTACCAGGACATGATTGATTCTTTAGAATTCAATTAAGACCTCCCCTCTATCAAATCTCCTCATTTACACAGTTTCTTCTTCTAACATAAGAGTTTCACCAAGCTTATATCCCAGTTTATTGAAAAACTCTGTTTTCCAGAACCTCAATGGAACACCTTCATAACTAATCCACACTAGACGGGCTTGAGGAATGAACATAATAGACCACTTCGCCATTAACGCGAACCGATCTCTTTAAAAAAATCTGTTATTAACAAAACCATCCCTATCGAACTCTGAATCAAAACACCAAAGGATGAGTTTATCGCCTAAAAACATCGAAGAAAAAGAGAATCATCTTGAGCTCAAACTATTGTTGACACTCGCCACATTAACAAACTCCTTCAAAATACCCATCATGCACTTGGACAAACATTCATCTTCATTATTCTGGCCACTCTATGTCATTACTAACTCCTTCTCTGTTTCATTGAGATTGCTTTTCTGATGCCCCATCACAACCTCTACGTCGAAATCCAGAGTTTCCACCCTTCAAATCACCACGATTTCCTTCCTTTGTAGACCGATCACCTCCTCCTTCCTTGGCCGAACTTAGTCCGTCTGCTACTTGTCCGCCATTCTGCCTAGAAATATAAGTTCTACAACCATTCAAGCCATAGGCCTTGGAACTTATAGGCCATCTGTACACATTCATTCCATTCACCATCTTTGCAACCTTTACTGCTTCCTCCATTGATTCAAATCTGATGAATGCAAAACATCTTTTTCTATTGGTCTTTTTAGCCGACAAAAATACATCTCTTACCTTTCCGAACGGTTTGAATATACCCCATAAACCTAGAGAATCCACACAAGGATTCAGGTTATCATCGACACCAAACCCTCACAGAAATCTCTCCTTGAATCACGGCCATGGAACTCCTCCTTCCTAAACTCACGGACTTGGAAGACAGCACTTCTCTCTTGCTCTCTCTCCCTCTCTCATGTCTTGGTTTAAATAAACACCAATAGAGGAAATGACTCTTATTTATTTTTGAATTAAACAGAAAAGTAATGTTGATTTATTGTTAAATCTACAACCAACAACACTTATGTGTACCGTGAATCAAAAAATTAATTTATTTAAAATGAATTTAGTATAGAAACAGTACTATCATGCACACTCTGCTTCAACCAGCAAATCTTTGTTTATACTTGGACATGGATCACCTCCAAAATATTGGTTTGATCTTGGGATTAAACACTTTCTCTTCCCTAGACAAGCCTGAAAATTTGTATTAAAACTTTGTTAAATTCAATTAAATGAAGTTGAAAAAAACATGTATTAGAATTATAGATATCTTAAAGCATACAATTAACTTTTAAAAAAATATACAAAAACTAATAGAAAATTTGACATTTCAAATGGTTCCTAACCGGAAGAAAGAGGTTTTATTGACAATTAGAAAGTGTCAATAATGTTAAAGCAACTGTTACACAAAAAAGTTTAAATCTATCTAAGGACCCAAAAATGATATCAAGCTTTTTAACACACTACTTCTTACCACGGTCCAATGTATGCTTGACGGTAAATGACGCTTATTCAATCTGATATATCATGTTCTCGCTTTAATACCAAATTATATCTAAAAACTTAAACTAGTAACAATCAAAACAATGATAGTAATTTTTTTTTTCACAAGGACATCTAGTGTACGAAATTTTTGAAAGCTTTACTTTTTTTTTAAATGATTTTTAACTTTTCAAAAACTGTCAAATATTAGTGAAAGAAATATAGATTTGGGTATATCTTAAAATATAAAAAAACAAACAAACAAACAACTAAAACTCACCTTCTCCACAATAGATGTTGAATTAAAAGAGTGACAAGTGCCTAAAGCATAATCTTGAGTTGCACAACCACCGGAAGGGTTTCCATAACTGGCAAATAGAATCTTGGTGATGTGCTTTCTTGGAGGACATTGTAGGTGTACTTGAGCTTCTCTTCTCTTGTAATTGTTATAATGAGAAGCTGTTACCTGACCACATATACTTTTGACCACAACATTATCTATTGAAATGGATGGAGGGTATCCACCACCCTCTTCTTCTAATATTACCAAAACATTGCCGGTAGGTTTCAGGAAGGATCTTGGCACATGGTACCTAACAAAATTATGAATATAAAGATCAAACAAAGTCGGTATTAACATAATAACTTTAACGATAGGAGATGTTTGTGTTGACCGTTATAGGTATTTATCAGAACTTTTGCCGTGCACACAAATTCTGAAAGTAAGAATTAAGTACCATGTTTGTGAAGGAGAGCCTTTAGGAGTTAGAAAAGAGACCCAATATCGACCAATGCTTTGACCATTAACCCAAGCTTCGCCTTTTCCCATGGAACCAAGGTTCAACGCGACAGGGTCATCTCCAACAGGTGCATCAAATACAGTCTGTCACGTAATAAACATATACATTAACGATCAATACAAAATTCTTTGGTATGAGATCTAGCACGTTTTTTGACAACAGATTCCTAATGTTCCAAATAAGTTAAGAAGTATACTCCATTTGAAACATCAAACATCTGCTTTTCTGCACGAAAAATTCAATATATAAGTAGGGTGTATTGAATTTGATTTGTGTTACCTTATACCATGAAAGGGGTTCACGAGAAGATGAAAACCTACTCCATTGAAGTTGACTTGATCCTTGATTGTTGTACATTTGCAACTTCTCTCCTACCAATCCTACCTGCACTGCACATTGATAAGTTGTACAACAATATACGGCATGGTTGGATTTTTTAAAGTGTGATGAAATCATGAATAAACTATGTATGATTAATTAGTAGTTCAAAACCAAGAATATGTAATTAAAATCTCATTGCAGCACATACCTGATAACCCCATGTGAAACTAGTGAACTCCTTGCTTCTCTGTTTATCTTGGATCAAAACCCTAACTGGTCCAGCATTTCTGCTCTCTAGATATGCTCCTGAATCCTTTACACCACAAGTCCACAAGCCAGAGTAAATTATTGATTGGCTGTGATCACCATGGATTAGTCATAAAGATTGATAGTACTTTTCATTTATTAATGTAAATTTTGAAACACTTAAAAGGGAAAATAATGTTTTCCCTCATATAAGGGATACTGAATTAGTACGATTGCTTCGTTAGTAAAGTCATTTATCGTTACACAAAAGATTTGAGATATTCGAATTTTGCTCATATAAGGGATACTGAATTAGTACGATTGCTTCTCTATATTATAGTTGTCATATGAAGATTAAAGTTGAGAAACTTGAGATTGAATGATACCGGTAATCCAACCATCACGCTTAGAAGCGAAATATTGTTGACCCCTTTGATGAAAGAAACTGTGCTCTGTAGGGTAAAGCTTTTGTTCTTATGACTTCCATGTGCAGATCCTGAACAAAAAAAAAAATGTATGCATATATATATATAGTTCTCATTCATAAAGTACTATGAGGACTGTGAGAGAATATTTTGACAATTAATCTAAGCTTATATACCTGCTGGTACTCCATTGACAAATGCATGCAAAACATGTCCAAGAGACTTCGCACTAAGTAGAGCTTGAGTATCAGAGGATTCCTGATGACTACAATGATATGATATGATTAAAGTAACTGATTTCAACTTATATAATTATAAATTTGGATGTTGTTTTGAGATCAGTGTACCTGAAAGTGTACCAAAGGTAATCAGATGAATCTTTTGTAGTGCTCATGTGCTCTAACAAAGAGTACGATTTCAATGAAGCGTCCTCAAAGTTAATAATAGGCTCTCTGAATTCTTCCCACATTTCAATTGCATCAAACTTCTTAACTGCTCTCATCGATCTTCTACCGTATTGAGTGCTCACCTGTTCAAGGTAATTACAGTTTGAATCCTCCTCTCATTTCAAACAAAATTAAGCTCAAATCAAGTATAAGTCTTGCCTTTGCAGTATTGAAGATTACGTTCTTGCAATCAGGTAGGATGCTAATTGAATTAGCAGGCAATCCATACGAAGAATCTTGAAAGAGCACCTCAACGTCTTCTTCTTCATTTTTGTTCACCAGAAAGGCTGCACATTTTCCTCGATTTCCATGATAGACAAAGGCCTCCATACATGTCAAGGATTTAATGCTCAAAATTACATCCTAGCTTGTTGATAGTGGGATTCGATTCAAAAACTTTAAACACAACTATAAGAGATTTTACTAACTAAGCTAGCTCCGTTGATGCTTACTTGTTGTTTTTCACCAAGAGAAGAAGTAATTTGCAGTCCCCAGAGTAAGGGTTTTGAACATAACTTAATTGCTGCATGCAACTCCTTCAAATGGCCCCACTTTGGTTGCCTGGTCATACCTAATATAATATGTATACTATCAAATGATTAATGATATATAAAATATGTAATTATATAATGAAATTAAAACAAAATTATATGTATATATATACCATACTCATCAAGAGGTGCTTCATCATAATAAGCTGTTGTTACGTATGCGGAGCCTGTCCTTCCAAAATTTGTTCCGCCGTGATACTATAAGAACATGTATTTCAACGTTTGATTCGATCATTTAAAGTACACATAATAATTAACATATATGATTGTTAATAAATATTATAATTATGGAGAAGAATAAATTTAATTACCATATAATAATTTACAAAGCTTCCATTCCTTGCAACCCATAATGCAACATGAAATGCAATGTCCTCAGCAGATCTTATGCTTGTTTCTTCACCATATACTTGATACCTTCACACAAAACTTGATATTATTATGGGTTCAAAAATTAAATAGCACTTTTTTGGGAGGTCTTGTGCAAATAGCACCACATTAATAAGTCTTGTTTTAATAGCACTAAAGTAGGTGATCAGACCAAAATGCCCCAACTTATTTTTTATCTTTTTAAAATTTCTACATATCACTCTCTCTCTCTCTCTCTCTCTCTCTCTCTCTCTCTCTCTCTCTCTCAAACGATCTCTCTCCTTATCCTCTCATACGATCTCTCTTTCTTCCTCTCCTCTCAGATGGACTCGCCTCAACAATTTCTGGAAAATATCACATACACCGGTAAGTATCCAAAAAAACACAGTAATAAGTTTGAATATTCATGAATTAAGTCTCAAAAACCCATGAATAAGTCTCAAAAAATCGTGAGTAAGTCTTGGGTATTCATAAATAAATCTCGAAATGAAACAAATAAGTCACAAAAACGCATGAATAAGTATCGAAAATGCACAAGTCTCAAATAATCGTAATAAGTCTCTGGTATTCATAAATTAAGTCTCGAATAAACGTAATAAGTATCGGGCATTCATAAATAAATCTCGAAATTGAACAAATAAGTCTCGAAATTAAAAATTAAAAAAAAAAAAATTCTCAACATCTGCTACTGTTCATCTTCTCAGATTCAACAAACCCAAACCCAAACCCACCAATTCAAGATTCAAACAAATCCCCATTCAGATTCAACAAACTCATCACTCACATCAAATTGACAACAAATTCACAATAAAAACTAAATTGAAAGCTCAAAATCAACCAAAACGAAATTAATATCTCCAAATCAACAAAATCAAATTTAAAAACAAAACCCTAACAAAATACTTTTTTCCATAAATGACTTCAATCCCCACTATCCTATGGCCGAGAACTCTCGTCGATGTGTCACCGGAGTCTTGCAACTGCCGTCGAACTCTTCACGGAGACTTTAGAAAACGAAAGTGAAAAAAAAAAATAGAACTTGAGAGAGGTGAGATCGTTTGAGAGATGTGAGTTTTGCATCTGAGATGAGAGTTGGAGAGGAAGAAAGAGAGATTGTTTGAGAGGATAGGGAGAGAGAAGAGAGAGATCGTTTGAGATGGGAAGAAAGGGAGAAAAATGTAGAAATTTAAAAAGTTAAAAATAATAATAATAAGTGGGGACATTTTGGTCTCAACACCCTTTTTGGTGCTAATAAAACAAGACTTCGTAATGTGGTGATAGTTGCACAAATCCAAGTTTAAAAAGTGCTATTTTGCCCCATTTCCTCTATTATTATTAGTTATCTTTATAAGCCAGTGAAAATCAGAAACATATATATGTGGTTGTGTAGAGAATTAGAAAACAAAATATATAGTTTTTGTGAACATCAACATACCGAGAAGAGTAATTCTCTGTCCAAATTGATGGCTTATTGGGTGAGTTGGGACCTGCAAATGTCTCCCCACATTTCTTCCCATTGCATGCATTAATCTACAATTTACATCAAACAAAATGTTGCTTTTAATTTGAAATAACTCACAATATCAAAGAGCATGCTAGAGTCTAGATCATGGAATAAAAAATTAAAGTACTTCAAAACATTGGGGCCAGGATTGGACCATGCTTCGTGGGCTACACAGGTTGAAGAAGTCCAAATTCTGTGTAGCCCACAACTTAGTACCCTTTTTTCTTCAATTTAATTTTCTTTTTAAAATTATAATTTATTTAAAACAATTTAATTAACATATTTCATTGAAATATTTTAATATTTTTCAATATCAACTGAAAAATATTATTAAAATTAATTTTAAATGGTTCATTTATTTATTTTTAAATATTTTTAAATATTTTATTTTATTCCAAAAGTTGACTTCAATAATTTTATATTGAATATAATTATTAAAATAATTTAATTCGATTTTTTAATCATTTTTAATTTAATTGAAAATAATTTATTCTTCATGAAATTGATTTAAAATTAATTTTTTTTTAAATAATTTAATATAATATTATCCGGATCATTCTGACACGGTATTGAACATAAAACACAATTTATTTTTGTTCAATCCCATACTACACCAAACAAATGACAATCTTATTTTTATATGGAATAGCATCAAAAGCCACAAAAACAAGGGTTGTTCTATTTTTATCCAAAATTATGGTTTTGATTGTTCTTATCATTCTTTTTCCTAAACTCACAAAATTACCCCAACTTTAATTTACTTTTATTTTTTAAGACATTTTTAAAAATAAATAAATAAAAAAGACCTCGTGCAGATCTTTGGTGGAGGTCATAGACCACGAAAAAATAAAAAATAAAAAATAAAAAATAAAAAAATGGAAAAAAGAAGAAGGGAACAAAAAAGTAAACTTGCAGTATTTTGTTATGCTTGTTCATCAAGTTTGATTGACTTATTTCGGTGACAAACCATATGTGGGGTTTGATGTAAGGGTAGCTTAGGCTTTTGGTGGTTGGTGCTTTCCATAACCAAGTCCCTCTCAAGACCTCAAGAGAAGAAGCACCAAAGGTAAATTTCTGAGTACTTACTTGCTTTAAAGAGATGTAGTTGCACATACTCACAAATCATGCATATGTTTAATTCTTATATGTTGTGTGTTTTTATATGTGTGCATTCATGTTCATTAATATTTCTTCTTACATGTTTAAATGATTGCATCTTGTATGTCAAATGCCATTTCATGATTAGACTTAGGTTGCATACATTGTGTATAGGCGCTATACAAAGCACTGTTGATAGTGTTGTTCGTACAACGCCCATCTGAGACCAGGTGAGGTTTGGGTTAGGCGCTATACAGACCTGATCGATTTAAATTGGTCGCTGTACAAAGCGTTGTACATACATCGACCATCTGGTTCCCGAGTTGGATAGAGTTTTGGCGTTGTTGGGTCGCCCTACAAAGGCGTTGTACGTACAGCATCAATGAAGATTGTTCTTCATTTTCCTAGGTACGCGATGTACAAGTCGCTCTACGTATAGTGACATGTACAGCGCCCAAGGCAAAATCAGGGTAACTTATCAAAACACTGTCACTTCATTTTGAGACCCTATAAATATGCCTCTTCAATTTTAGGTCAAGTTAGAGAGTTCAAATATCATATTTTTCCCTTGGAACATTTTTCAAGAGAAAAAATTCACAAAAACTCACCTTTAAACACTCAAAGTCATTCATTTGTGCATCAAAGTTCATCAAGCATCATCTATGATCATATAGGATGCATCCATTCATGGTTTTACAACATCGCATCTTGCTTGGTAAGGTTTTCACTAACTTTATCTAATTTTAGTGTCTTTCTTAACAAGTCATCTCTTTTATTATTTGTATGCTCTTAGAATATAATTCTAGATACAAGATAGAGATTGTATGTGGTGTATTGGTTGAGTGTTGTATTGTTATAGCTATCTAGGTTTATTTAATCTATGTTTAGCTAGACTTGTCATTTAGCTTTTGATATCTATGATTGAATTAATTGTCATATTATCATACTAGATAAGCATATAGGGTTCCCTAGCTCTATTTGCATTTTGGATATCATACATATTCACATAGGCTATTTTATCTCTTCATTGAGAAGTAAGATTTGTGGCTAAGATTGCTTAGGGCTCAAGCAAATTGGACTAGGTCCACTTTTATAGGCCCACGGGTAGTGGTGGTGGGTTATAGACCGGGATTAGATTGTAAACACCATCGCATATGAATTATGGAAAGGTCATGAACCATCATATAATTATTTCAAAGTATGGGGGTGTTTGGCAAAGGTAGCGGTCCCTGACCCTAAAACAGTTAAAATAGGACCCAAAACCATTGACTACATATTTATTGGTTATGTAATTCACAGCAATGTATATCGGTTCCTTGTACATAAATATAATATTTATGATGTACATGTGAACACGATTATTGAATTAAGGAATGAATCTTTTTTTGAAAATGTATTTCCTTATAAGGAGGCACAAGAAAGACGTTCTCTTAAAAGAACTTATGATGCTATTAGTAATAACTAATAACCAAGACAATCATCAATAAAGTATTGACCAAGAATCTATCAGACAAAAACACAACGTTGAACCAAGACGAAGTAGGAGGTCTAAAACATATAAGTCTTTTGGTCCTGATTTTCTAACATATTTGTTAGAAAATGAGCCTCTCACTTTCAAGGAAGCAATGTCTTCTCTTGAAGCATTATTTTGGAAAGAGGATATTAATGCTGAAATTGATTCCATCATGCAGAATCATACATGGGAACTAGGATCTTCCTACTTGAAATAAGCCTTTGGGCTATAAATGGATTTTCAAAAGGAAGATGAAGGATGATGGAACAATTGATAAGTATAAAGCAAGATTGGTTGTCAAAGGATATAAGCAAAAGGATGGCTTAGATTACTTTGACACATATTCACCGATTACGAGAATAACATCTATTAGAATGTTGATTGCAATAGCGGCATTGCACAATCTAGAAATACATCAAATGGATGTTAAAACGGCATTTCTAAATGGTGATTTAGATGAGGAAATTTATATGTAACAACCCGAAAGGTTTGTAGTTCCTAGTCAAAAACACTAAGTGTGTAAGCCAGTTAAGTCTCTATATAGCTTAAAGCAAGCACCGAAACAATGGCCTTTGAAATTTGACAAAGCTATGATTTCAAATGGGTTCAAGATAAATGAGTGTGATAAATGTGTATACACTAAGAGCACTCAAGATGGATTTGTCATTGTTTGCCTTTATATTGATGACATGTTGATTATGGGCAGCAATATTGGTATGATTAAATCAACCAAAAAAATGTTGACCAGTAATTTTGACATGAAAGATTTAGGTGTTGCTGATGTGATACTGGGAATTAAAATTTCTAGAACATCTGATGGGTTAATCTTATCTCAATCACATTAAATTGAGAAAATACTGAATAAGTTCAGTGAATATGTTACTAGTCCAGTGAAAACACCTTATGATCCAAATCTTCATCTTATAAAAAATGATGGACAAGGCATTTCACAAGTAGAATATGCTAGAATCATTGGTAGTCTAATGTATGTCATGAATTGTACGAAACCTGATATAGCGTACTCAGTTAACAAATTGAGTAGATACACAAGTAATCCTGGAAAGGATCATTGGAAGGCTATAATTAGAGTACTTAAGTATTTGAGATACACAAAGAATTTTGGACTACATTACACAAGATATCCTACCATACTTGAGGGATATAGTGATGGTAATTGGATATCTGATACTAAAGACTCGAAATTCACCTGTGAATATGTCTTTACAATTGGCGATGCAGCAGTATCTTAAAGATCTACTAAACAAATATGTGTTGCTAGATCCACTATGGAATCTAAATTTATAGCCTTATATATAAGACTAGAGGAGAAGCTAAGTGGCTTCAAAAATTTTTAGAAGATATTCCATGTTGGCTTAAACATGTGCCCGCTATAAGTATACATTGTGATAACCAATCTGCAATTGGAAGGGCACACAGTAATATGTATAACGGTAAGTCTAGATACATACGTCGAAAACACAACACCATGAAACAACTTCTCTCTAGTGGTATTGTTACCATTGACTATGTGAAGTCAAAAGATAATTTAGCATATCTGTTTACCAAAGGTTTGGGTAGAGATTAGGTTTGCCAATTAACAAAAGAAATGGGATTAAAGCCCTTGTAAAAGAGGAGCCATAATGGAAACCTAACATGGTTGACTGAAGATCCTAAGATCCAGGTTCAAAAGGGACAACAAAATTATGGTATACTCTAACCAAGCACTGCGAAGATAAAATCTCCTTCCCATTCTTGTGATATGAAGCAGTGCTACCTACAATGGATTTAGGCTAAGCTATGCTTTTAATGATCCCATAATTTGATTTATGCAAGTTGGATATGGTAGGATACATTTTATGGGCGATCACCTATATGAGTGTGAAATTTGGCCTTTTTTATGAGAATTTTACGTAGGGCTGAATTCTCTAAAGCACTCATGAATACTAAGATTTGTTCAGGGTCGAAATAAACACAACCGTATGAATCAGAATATGTTTGGAACGTTATTGTGTGAGTATTATTGTCTTGTTTTACACCAACGGTTAAACAGTTCAAGACATCACGTTCACTGATTAGCCAAGTAAATTCGATATTACTTCACTAGGGAAGGTTCAAGGCCAAAAGCTACATATCTTGATGCAATAGCTTTTCTTTAAGAAACTCTCTCAAGTGTCTACATTGTCATATGCATAGTGTTGTGCCAATTTTCATTCATGTGGAGGATTGTTGGAAATATGGTTTTAAAAGCAATGAATATTTAACTAATTTGAAAATATTTATTTGCTTGGAAAATCATATTTTTTATGAATGAGAAATTGTTCAAAGTAATTAAAACCATATGAAAAATGAAATAGATCTGGAGGTGCATAAAAGGTTGCTGCTCAATTTAACAGACACCAAGTTACAGATGGAAATGTCCTTTGAAATGGAAAGACACAACCATGAACAGATGTAACTATTCTTTTGAATCACAACCTTTCCAAAAGGCACTTTTTATCTATAAATTATAAGTAATTCATTCATTCTAAACATCCAGAAAATTTCATACAATTACTGCATTGAGTATTGAGTCTTTTGTCTTTTGGTCATTGAGAGAGAGTTCTGCATATTCAGTTTTTTGTGTGCTTGTGGATTTGAAGTGCTACTACCACAAGACAAAGAAGTCATTGTATCCTATAAGGCAAGCGCCAATTGACCAATAGCATCAGTGGACGAGCGTAAATCATCTTAAAGATATAGTGTTGAACACTAGCCTCGACTTCAAAAGAATTACTGACAAAACTACTGTAAATTGTGAAGGTTTTTCTACCAACTACTTCACTGTGTTTTTAATTTTATTTTCTATTTATTTATTTATATAGCAATTTACACCAATTTTTTCTAACAATAGCCATAAAAACAAGGTTGTTCTATTTTTATCCAAGATTATGATTTTGATTGTTCTTATCATTCTTTTTCCTAAACTCACAAAATTACCCTCAACTTTAATTTACTTTTATTTTTAAAAACAATTAAAAAAAAATTATTTATTTTTTAAAATACAAGACCTCCATTGGAGGTCTCATAGACTAAAATAATAATAATAATAATAAATAAATAAAAAATTGGGAAGAAGAAGAGGAAGGGAAAAAAGAAAGTAAACTAGCGTATTTAATCTTAAATTAAACATACTAGTTTTTTTGAGATTAAACACATTAGGAGTATTATATTAGAATTAAACATGCTAGGGTTTTTGTGTTAGGGATGAAACACGCTAATGTTTGGTTTTTTTTTTTTTTTTTTTGAAACTCACAGAATTCCTTATATATATTAAACACGATGGAGTTTTAGATTAAACAGGCTAGGGTTTTAGATTAAACACACTAAACCTTTTTTTATCAAAACACGCTAGATTTTTTTTTTTTTTGGTTGGGATTAAACATGCTAAACTTTTTATTTTAATAAACACTCCAAAAAAAAATTAAATTAAAAAAAAACTCCAAAAAAAATGTTGGGATTAGCTTGTTTACTCTTTTTCTTCTTCTTCCTAATCCTTTTTTTTTTTTTCTTTTTTTTTTGTTGGGCGGGGAGTGAGATAATGAATTTAACCCTTATCTATATTCCAATCCCATGTTGTACCAAACACATCATAGTTAGTCCTATCATATCGAATCCAATCCAATATTACGTGTGTTTTGAATTAAAAACTTTCCCTTATATTATCTAAAAACATTTTCTATAAGAATATTTCCCATGTGTGTTCTTCTAAAAACACTTCAACTTTTTTGTGGATATTAAAGACTAAGTCTAGGAGAAAGTTAGAGGTTGGACAAGCAAGATGCTTTCTACAGGAGAGAAGGAAGTGTTATTGAAAGCAGTGGTCCAATCCATCCCCATTTATTCTATGAGCCTTTTCCGCCTCCCAAAGGGTCTCATAGCTGATATTCATCGCATATGTGCAAGGTTTTGGTGGGGCAGTTCAGATGATGCGAAGAAGATTCACTAGGGCTCGTGGTCCAAACTTTGCTCGGGTAAGATTTTGGTGGTTTAGGGTTGTGTGACCTTTCGATTTTTAATTAAGCCCTCCTTGCAAAACAATGTTGGCGTTTGTTTTCGAACTGCCACTCGCTTACTAGCAAGATTCTGAAGGCTTGTTATTTTCCCGATACATCTTTCTTGGAGGCTAAATCATGTTCATTAGGTTCCCTATTTTGGAATGGTCTCCTCTAGGGACGTGACATCTTGGAAGATGGATCCCGTTGGAGAATTGGAGATGGATCAACTATGGCGATTTATAAGGATTGTTGGGTGCCGAGACCATCCATCTTTAAGGTTAGGTCTCCTTACTTGCTTAGTATTTCAGCCAAAGTTAGTTCGCTTCTCTCTCCTTTAAGGGGATGGAATGTTCCTCTTGTGATGGATTCTTTCCTCCAAGCTAATGCCAAAGTTATTTTAAGCCTTCCTATTGGCTCTCGCAACAAACGGACACTCTCATTTGGTATTATGAGAAATTTGGGCAGTACACTATCAGAAGTGGATATAAGGTTGGCAGGGAGCAGATTTTGAAGGCTAGTTTTTCGAGTCTAAGTGGCCTAAAGTCTTGGTGGAAGTCTCTTTGGCACTTCAAGATTTCGACCAAGGTGAAGATTTTTATTTGGCGGGCTTGAAATGATTGGCTCCCCACTTTTATGATTTTGGCCAAGCTTGGGTTGTCAATAGAGCCTCATTGCCCTATTTGCAAAAGGAAACAGGAATCAATAACTCGTGCTCTATAGGGTTGTTCGAATCTTAAGACTAGGTGACAATCGTGCCTCCTATAGCGGAGGGAAAACAGTGGCAAGACAACCTCTCTTTCTTTGATTTTCTCCTCTCCTGTTCTCACTCTTCAATAAGAGGAAATAGAACTCATCTGCATTATTTTCTAGGGAGTTTGCTGGCTTAGGAACCAAGTTGCTCATAAAGCTATAGTGTGTTATGATGAGGATATGGTAGGATGGTCCATTAGTTATTTAGAGGGTTTCCGAGCTGCAAATTCCAAAGAGGAGACAATCCCAAAACTGATCCAAGAGGCGCAAGTTTTATGGTGCAGTCCAATGAGGGGGGGTTTTTCAAGATTAATACAGATGTGGTAGTCCATGGAGCCCGAAACTGTATTAGTGCAAGCATTATTATTCGAGACCATAAGGGGCGGTTATGGGGTCTTCTTTCCAGAGAATCCAGGCGTGTTTTTCTCCTCAAGTAGCAGAGGTTATGGTTTTATTTCATGGTATTTTGTTTTTTGTGAACTCTGACCTTGTCCATGCAGTTGTCGAGTCTGATGCGAAATTTGTTTGTGGACCTCGTGAATTTGGGCATGATTCCTACTACTGACATTGGTGTTATTATTGGAGATATCCTCTTCTTAATTAGTTAATTGTAACTACATTACAGTTTGCTATGTTTCCAAGAAAGCGAATGTAGTCGTTCAAAATATAGCCAAGCTGGCTCCATCTTCTAAGGAGGATAGTTTTTGGCTGGGGTCTTGTCCTCCTTGTGTGAGTTTAGTGCAAGCCGATGTACCTCGCTAAGTCACTAGTGCCTCGTCAAAACGCTATATCTATGCAATTTCATCAAATCTCTAGGGATGTTTGTGCAATTCCCCCTTATTTATATTCCTCCTTAAACGATATTCTCGGATTTCAATAACTTTTAGTGGGGAATTCCGTTTTTAGTACATTTGATATGTTGTGTTCCTTTAGGAAAATTCTATTAGAATTTATCATTAATTCAAATATAGCTTTTGGATAAATTTCGATATTTTCCTTATTTTAGCAATCCTAATACTTAGGGACGGCAAAAATCCCTAACCCGCCCCAAACCCGCGGGGCCCCGGTCCTTTTGGGGCGGGTTTGGGGCACATTTCTTGACCCGGCTGGGTTACCGGGTCGGGTATGGGCTGGTCCCTTTTGACCCGATCCGCCCCGTTTGACCCGGAATATATGGAATATATATATATTTAAAAATATATATATTTAAAAATATATATATTTTAAATATAAAAGGAAAAGAAAGAAGAAAACTCTATGTTGGCCGAAAAGAAAACAATTTGAAAGAAACAAAGTGATATATATATATATATTTCGAGTTTAAACCCAAGAAGACAATATATATATATATATATATTTAGATATAAACTCGAGATATATATATTTTAAATATATGCTTGTTTTCAAGAAGACAAAGTGATGGTGAAGATGTTGGATGGATTTTGTTATTGAAATTTTTTAAGTTTAAACTATTTTGGTGAAGATGTTGAATGGATTTTATTGATACTGAAAATATTGTATGTATTTTGTATTTTTGTTCAAGTCATTTTGGGATTTGTATTTTGTACTTTACAGATGAATTTAATGTTCATTAAACTTAGTTATCATGCTATATTAAATTTAAATTTACGTAATTGAATCGGGTCATTTGGGTCGGGTGTGGGGCACCCTTGACCCAAACAGATCGGGTTTGGGACGAAAATTGAAAACTCGTTCGGGTCACGGATCGGGTTTAGGACAACCGTTGAAAATCGGGTTTCCCGCCCCGACCTGCCCCATTGCCATCCCTACTAATACTAGTTGGAGTCGGTTTTAATATTTTTTTATTTAAGCAAGAATCCGAATGACTTATTGTTATATTTGATTATTATTACTAAACACTTCAAAGTCTTTAGTCCGGTGGAATTCTTATTCTGTTTTATTTTTTTCCATTAAATATTATAAAATAAACCCAAAAACACTTGTAATTAATTAAAAATGCTGTTTGCAGAATAAAAAACACAAACCAGTGGATCAGGAGCATCATCTTGCTTGCACATGAGCCAGGGGACTCCTGTTTGAAGTTGCACTGCCATCTCTGCAGCCCATTTTACGTACGGAGGCCCTCTCTCTTCGTAAGAATGTTCAACCATTTGGTACTCATTCTCAATCTACATATGTATTTATTCAACACCAAATTAATAAATATTGAATTAATGGAACATTTTTTTTAATCAAGAATCAAACCCGGCCACCTGAGACACTATAATTGGCCCTCCCTGTGATGCATATAACCCCTCTGATTTCATCATCTCCACTATCTTTGTTGTAAATCTTTGCATGTTAACCTTTCATGATCATCAACAAATTGACCAAAGCTTGAGTCAAAATTATTAATGCAATACTTTGATCAGCACTCACATTTAATTAACTCAGTTATTTCAAGATATATTATAATTTTATTATATACTTTTGAATTTTTAATTACCTTGAATGGTTCATTGTCACATCGATATGTTATGCCTGGAATCTCATGCAACCAGAATGGCAGCCCTCTGCAACCATTCAGAATAATAAAGATTTTTTTTATTGGTAAAGATTGTAAATAGTACAGTTATTAGTTTTCTGATAAAAAATAAAAATAAAACTGCAATTAGTTTTTATTTTAAGATTATTAAATTCTTAAAAGATACTTATTAAATATTATTTTAATCTTTTCTCCCGTTAAAACAAAAAATATTTTAAACTGAATATGATCATTACATTTTAGAGCTAAAATAAAAGAAATTATATAATTTCTGTCAATTTTTTTTCAAAAAATAAAAAATATTTTTGTTAAACTATGTATATATGTTTTAAGGAAAAAAAAAGAAAGAAAGAAAGAGAAGTATACCCATAAGACCATTCGCTTTCAATGAAGGGTCCAATCCTGAGGCTGGCGTATAAGCCTTGAGCTTGGATTTCTTTCATGAACCTTACAACATCTTTTCCACCACTAAAATCATACTACAAATTCAAATCCAATACTAAATGTCAGCCTCTTGTATTTTTCTGATTGAGATGGTACTTTTTTTTTTCTTTTCTTTTTTTTTTTCAGAAAGATCATGCCTAACTGAAGAATTATTTTGTATATTCAATGTATGAGATCAAAGAAAGATGTTTTGGGTTTAATATATACCTGGCCTGGTAGGAGCTCATGAAGGTTCCAAAACACATAGGTTTGAATCACATCAAGTCCACCTTTTTTGGCTTTGCTTATCAAAGACGCCCACATCTGAAAAATATTAATATATCAGAATTACCACAATACATATATCAGCTACCAAAAATTGGTTACAGTTTTGGTTTCTTTTAAGAAAAGAATGGAAACTTTTTATTGGCTTTTTTAGAGTATAGACTGATTTGATTACTTTTTCCTCGGTAATCTCTAGTCTAAGAAAATTTTATTAACAGATCAAATTAAGACGAATTTCAAAAGTTTTTAAACATAATTCATAAAAGGCGTCAAACGAATCTTGAAATCACCCGAATATGAAAAGGAAATAAGTGCCTTGCATCAGGGCCGGTCCTAAGATTTTAGGAGTGTAAGGGAAAATGTAAAAATGAGGCCCTTGACCCTCCACGTATGTTTACTTGATTTTATTTTTTTTAGTAAATACTTATAAAAATCAATATAATAATTCAAAATCAAGACTGTAACACAACAAAATAACAAATAAAAAGTCACCGCGATTTTTATTTCAACTCTTTCAATCTTTCCATTCAATTCGAAAGGAAAAATGAATATATACATATATATATGTGTGTGTGTGTGTGTGCGCGCGCGTGCGTGCGCGCGCGTGCGTGCGCGCACTAATTCAAACACGAAATTTGAACTGTGTCAAAATTCGAACTCTAACAAACTAGAAAAGAAAAACAAAATTAGGTTTTTCAAATAAAAATGAAAAGAAGGGTTATATTCAATTATATTCGAAACGATAACGAATTCAACTCTTTTACAATTGAATTACGCAATTTTTGAGATTTTATGTCTGAATTTTCTTATCAAGAGATTTGAAGTGTTGTTGTCTATTGTAATAATTATAAGGGATATTATTATTTTTCCCCCTCACATTTGAGGTATTGGTCAATTAATTTACACCCTCATGTTTTGGCATTTGCCATTTTAAACCCTGTAATTGAAATTAATTGTCAGTCAACCCCCTGCCGTTACTATTCCATTAATAAAATGGAATATTTCGTAAACAGGGATATAATCGTAACTCAACAGTGTATATTTAATAATTATTAAAAGATATTAATAAATAATATTAAAAATTAAAAACATCAATTTTCAAGCCTTAATGGCTTAATTAACTTTCTCTCTCTCTATTCTCTTCTTTCTCCACCGGCAATCACTCTCTCCCTGATTAATCTTCTTTCTCTTCCTCTCTTCTTTCTCCTCCACCGGTCTCTCTCTCTCTCTCTCTCTCTCTCTCTCTCTCTCCCTGATTATCTTATTTCTCTTCCTCTCTTCGGTCATTCTCTTCTTCTCTTTCTCTAGATTCGATTCCTTTCTCTTTTTCTCTCCCCAGCGCTCCCTCCTTCCCTTTCTCAAACTACTGGTGGTTTTGTTTGGTGGATGTTTGGAGATAGGGTGGCTTGATTGATGGGTTTGGATGTTTGGTTTCTAGGTTTGGGTGTTGGGAGGTGACTGGATTTTGGAGATGTAGCTGTGTGTTTGGGTGATTTTTGTGTGGTCGCTGGTGGTGATTTTTTTATTTTTTTTTTGGGGGGGGGGGGGGGGGGGGGGGGGTGGTTGTTGGGGTGTTTTGTTTTGTTGAGAGTGTTCTGATTTCTGGGTTTCATTTTTATATATAAATTTATGATTGCATTTTGTTTTTGAAGGGTCTTAGATATCGAAATTTTAATTTAATTTTTTTTTCTTAAGCAAAATGTCAAGCAGCAATTTTTTGCTTGGATTTGGTGGTTTTTTTTTTTTTTTGGGCGATTTGTTTAGATCTCCACGGTTTTTTTTTTTTTTTTGGTTATGGTGGTGTGGGTTCTGGCGATGGTGATGATGAAGGTCCAGTCATGGGTTCTAGATTATGGTGTTTCTAGGTGTGATGATTTTCTGGGTTTGGATGATGACGGTGTTGAAGATGTTGACGTTTTTTAAAACAATTAAAAATTAAAAAATAGAGATACAAGGGTATAATAGTATTTCTGTTAAAAGGTTAACAGAAGTTAACAAAAGGTGTAAAATGGCCAATACCAAAACAAGAGGGTGTAAAATGATCAATACCTCAAATGTGAGGGGGGAAATAATAATATCCCTAATTATAATTATATTTCTGGTGGGTCTGTTTTATTGGTAAGTTTCTTGTATTAACTAATGGGCCTTAAAAAAAACATATGTAAACAATGAGCCTTAAATTATAATCGTTGGCTATCTTTGTTTAAAAATCATATGTGAGTCTTCGGCCTTATATTCATGAAATCACAACAACAAAAATTAAACTGATTTAGAAATTTTAGGGCTCTAGGCGGTTGCCTCGTGATCCTACTCTTAGGTCGGTCCTACCATGTATACAATTTTATTTATTTATTTATTTATTTTTGAAATTCGACAATGAACAAATCAAGAGTTTATCAGAACCTACCGATATTATCAAGTACTATATAAGAGGTCTAGCTATTTACTCCCACTATCTAGAGAAATATACGGACAACTTTGGGGATAACAAACTTTAGGGGCTCTTCTTTACCAAGATGAAGTGTGTTTGAAGGGAATTTGTGTTGCATGGAAAGCTTATCTGTGCCAGGCTAGCTTGTAGACAGCCCCAATACAATTAACCGCAAATTTTTTTTTTAAAAAAAAATTAATTTAAGATCACTTGCTTATCAAGCAAAAATTAATGAGAATACCTAAACTATATATGTATAAATATATATATAAACACTTGACTTCTCACGTACAAAATCCCCTTATATATAAATCTTATATCCAAACCATTCATAACATGATGAAATTTAATGAAATCTTTTACATGAATGATAGGAAAAATGAAATATACTCATTTGGAAACTATTTTTTCTAAATTTTTATAGCAAAACAGATTTAAAAAGTGGAAAAATATAGGACAAATTTAGAAAAAATAGTTCCGAATTCAAAAAATTTAAAAATTTTCCTATAATTATATTTCATATTTCTTATCATCCATGCAAAAATTCTCATTAAAATTCATTAAATTTCATCATGTTATGAATGGTTTGGAAATAAGATTTATGTAAGGGTGTTTACGTGTGAGAAGCCTCATATATATATATATATATATATAGTGAAAATGGAAACTATCCAAAAATTAAGGAGGTTTATTGTTTTTAGCCGGAATTAGTATTTTGATTGTTTTTGTCAAAAAATCCACTTTTCGGACAAAAATACCCTTCATTTAGAAATTTTGCCTGGTGTGTTTAATTCGTTTTTGCCTGGTGTGTTTAATTCTTTTTTGCCTAGTGTGTTTAATTCTTTTTGTCTGATGAGTTTAATTCTTTTTTATCTGGTGTATTTAATTCGTTTAGAAACATTGGTGTGTTTAATTCATTTTGTCTGGTGTTTTTAATTCTTTTTACCTGGTGTGTTTAATACTTTTTGCCTTGTGTGTTTAATTCATTTTTGCCTGGTGTGTTTAATTCGTTTTGCCTGGTGTATTTAATATGTTTTGTCTGGTGTGTTTAATTCTTTTTGTCTGGTGTGTTTAATTTTTTTTTTGTCTGGTGTGTTTAATTCGTTTAGAAACAGTGGTGTGTTTAATTCATTTTTGTCTAGTGTGTTTAATTCTTTTTACCTGGTGTGTTTAATACTTTTTGCCTTGTGTGTTTAATTCGTTTTTGTCTGGTGTACTTAATTCGTTTTGTCTGGTGTGTTTAATTCGTTTTTGCCCAAAAAAAATAAGAGCCCGTCCTGTAACCTTTTTCAAAGGCCGTTTTTGTTTTTGTTTTTGTTTTTGTTTTTCGAAAATGAAAATGAAAATGAAAACAGTGTTTTTAGTTTCAGTTTCGAAATCCAAATACGCGTTTGGTAGCATATCCTGAAAGCTGGATTCCGAATATGAAAACGTAAAAAACGCGTCTGGTATCATTTTACAGACCAAAATTAATGAGTTAAATTTTATTATTATTTATTTTATTATTTTTTTTTTGTCTGATAAAGAAGAAGAAGAAGGAGGAGGAGGAGGAGAAGGAGAGAGCTGACGGAGGCAGAGGCGGAGGAGGAAGCTGACGTCGCTGATCTGACGGAGGCAGCGCGATCTGACGGACTGCGACGGACGGCGGCGAGATCTGACCGACGGGAAGAAGAAGAAGAAGGAGAAGAAGGAGAAGAAGGAGGAGGAGGAGGAGGAGGAGGAGGGAGCTGACGGAGGCGGAGGAGGAAGCAGGCGACGCGATCTGTTTCAGCTCGACGGACGGCGGTGAGATCTGACCGACGGGAAGAAGAAGAAGAAGAAGAAAAAGAAGGAGAAGAAGGAGAAGGGCCGTCGGTCTGACCGACGGGAAGAAGAAGAAGAAGAAGGAGGAGGAGGAGAAGGAGGAGGAGAAGGAGGAGATCGGTGAAAGGAAGAAAAAAGAAAAAAAGAAAAAAAAAATTGAGTTTTTTATTTTAAGTGAAAAACAAAATGAAAAACATCAAAAAGTTGTTTTGGAAAATTTTCACTTTTAACACTGTTGTTGTTTTCGTTTTTGTTTTTGTTTTGGAAAATAAAATGAAAAACAAAATGAAAAAGGGTAACGAACGCGTATTCGAAATTGGATTTGAAAAATAAAAACAAAAACACACTTAAAAAACAGTACCGGACAGCCCCTAACTTTCTTTGTCTCTATTTCTTTTTCTTTTTCTTCTTCTTCTTCCCAGACCTCCACCTTTTTCTTCTTCTTCTTGGATGTATTTAATTGTATTTCTTGGTGTGTTTAATTTGGTCTTACCCTGATGTGTTTAATTGAGTTGTTGTGGTATGTTTAATTGGTGATCTGGTGTGTTTAATTATTCTGGTGTGTTTAATTGATTACAACTGATATGTTTAATTGGTTTACACACTGGTGTGTTTAATTAGGTTCCCCAGTGTGTTTAATTGATTTACCCTAGTGTGTTTAATTGAATTGTGCTTGTGTGTTTAATTCAACCCAATTAAACACACCAGTAACACACAATTAAACACAATCTAACCATTTGTTTAGAAAAAATTTTAAGTAAAACAAAATCTGGAAATTTTATAAACAAACAATACCCAAACTTAACCACAACCACAACCACCCTTAAAATCAACAACTAACACTCAACCCCTAATTAAAAACTTAAAATCTGGAATTTTTTCAAAATAATAATAATAATAATAAACTGAATTTTTTTTTTAAAATCTGATTTTTTTAAAACAAAACAAAATTAGAAAATTTTTTTTAAAATAAACAATACTAAAATCCAAACCTTTTTAAAATCTGGAAATTTTTCAACAAAAAAAAAAAAAAAAAAAAAACTGATTTTTTTTTTTTTAAATCTGGGTTAGGGTCGCTCGATCTAGACCAGATCGTGGTCAAATCGGAAAACCCATCGCACCAAAAACCCATCGGAAACCCATTAGAAATTTTCTTTGAAATAAAACGAAATCTGAAAATTTTTGTTTAAAAAAAATTCTGATTTTTTAAAAAAAAAACTTGGAGGAGGAGAAGAAGAAGAAAAAGAAGAAGAAGAAGAGAAGAAGAAGACAGAGGAGAGAGGAGAAGAAGGAGAAGAACGCGTGAGAGAGAAAGGAGAGAGAGAGAGAGAGAGAGATAAAAAAAAAAGGTTCTGCAGAAATAATGAGAGAGACAAGGAGAGAGAAGAGGTTTTGAAAAATAATGAGGGGCAATTATGTCTCTTCAGTGGATTGTTTAACAAATACAATCACTTTACTAATTTAGGCCAAAAACAATAAAGACCCTTAATTTGTGGTTAAAAAAAGCCTATTTCCTCATATATATATATATATATATATTAGTGAAATATTGGTGGGACATATTAATATATGAAATATTCATGCAATAGATCACTAACCAATGGTGCTTAAACAATGAAAATGTATTAATTAATTTTTCTGAGGATGTTTCACATTCAGAAAGTGAAGGAGGACGTTTCACTTATATATGTTTCTTTTTTTTTTTTTTTTTTTTTTTTGAAAGAAACTTATATATGTTTCACTATCGGAATTGTTTCACTTTTGATTGTAGGGATAAAGTGGAGAGAGAATGAGGATATAGAAAATGTTGAAAAAAACATAATATGGTTAATAATGTAATTGGATGGTTATTTAGTGAAAGGACAATACTCAATAGTATGAATGGTAAAAACAATAGTTAGATGGTAGGAGGTTAAAAAAAAAAAAAAAAAAAAAACAATAATTTCGATCAATCATTTTTGGCAATTTTCTCTTCTTTGTAATTCTTTTGATAAATACAACACAGTAACAATGACCTCGTTTGTTCAAAACAAACAGAAAAGCCAACAAAATAACCCCTAGCCTGCATGACATATTGATATTCCCGAGGAGTCTACTGATATTTCAATGTTATTTTTTTGACAGAATATTTCAATGTTATTTATTAGGATTCAAGTCATTTGTCTAAAAATGATGTTTCAATTTGTGTTTGTGTCTAACTAACCCAATTGAGATACGTATCTACATTTATACAGCTGACTTGAGTCCTATTTATTATTTATTCAATTCTCAATTCCAAATTCCAACACACAATATACTTGAATAAATGTGGTCAAATGAAGAAGAGCAATGTTACATACAACCGGGGTTACAGCATAGCTGCGGCACCGCAATAGAAAAACACATAGGACTCAAGTAATAAACACATATGACCGCAACCCCGGTTGTATATATATTTACTCAATGAAGAAATAACTTTAATATGTAAATATATAACTGCTTAATATATACAATATTTATAATTTAAGACTGTTTTGACTAAAAGTGAATTTTGAAACTCTGTTATAAATACACTTTTTAAAATTATAGCTAAAAGTGAATTATGTAAACCCAATTTAGCTATTTTCTGGTATTTTCACCATTTATAATAAATTAATAAGATAGGACTAATCAGCTGGAGCGAGATTTCGTATGAAAAAACTTTTTTTTTTTTTTTTTTTTTTGAAACAACAATCCATTACAAACAAACGCGGCTTTCAGCCGCAATAACGGAATCAATACAGGATGGAAACTCCTCCAGCCAAAACATATCCTCCACACAAGAGAGGCTGTTTTTAACCAATATGTGAGCCACATGAAAAAACTTACACCAGCAAATGATTATAATTATTATTAATATTGTTATGACAATACAATTCTGATTTCAATCTATTACTTAACTAAATTATATTATATTAGATAATTTAATCGTAGATATTATATTATATATTATAGATATTTTTTTCCTCATTATGTTAAATCATAATTTCTTAATATTAGGCTTTGTATAAGTTATATAATTCCTAATAGCTACTTTACTTAAGTAATCAACCAAAATTTCAAAATTAAAAAAATTCCAAAAATAAAGATATTCTTTTCTTAATTTTTGTAAATTAAATAAAAAATTTCGTAAAGGTGATTCTAACCCTATCTCATCTACCAAAAACAATAATAAGTTGATAATGTGCATGTCTAATTAAAGATCCATAAAGAAGAGAAGATCGAGTACCTCAGGAGGGCTCCGGGGATAGTGAATTGAACCGGAGAACAGAATTTTCCGTTGACCGCCAATGATCAACGATCTGCCATCATATGTCACCTCTCCTCCACGAACGCCGCCCATCACCACCACTACCACCACCATGATCAGCGAACATAATACTCTCCCCATCATTGATGAGATTTGCAGCAACTTTCACACTCTCTTCTCAGTCTCTAGCTAGACTGATCTCTTTAAGTCAACAAATAAATATATATACACAAATGGAAATCGTAATCCCAGGAAAGATTATTTAAATGGGATTAACGTAGAAAAGAAGAGAGAAACCAGCATGCAATTAATGCATGGGATCTTGTTTTTATATCATCCCAAGTTCTTGAATTTGTAATATATTTTTTAAATAATAAACATTGCTTGTATATATGTAATATGTTTTTAATCGATTTGTTAGTTCTTCATTAATTAATTTTTTTGAAAGATTACTATTATTTGGGGTTTTGGGAGGGGGATAGACTCAAACCAACAACACTATACGTAGGTGTGATGGGTATACCACTGGGTCTAGCTCATCTTGTCTAGTTCTTCATTAATTAATTAGTTTTTTTTTTTTTTTTTTTTTTGATAGTATCATTATTTAATTAGTTAATATTAAACAAAAACATGGATATTTACAAGCATAAACGAAGTTGGGTTAGCATAGGATCTGGCTTGAAAGTAACTCTTCTTATATTGTTCAACTTCTTTTTGATAGGTCTGATCAGGTTACCTAGCGTGTTCGTCAAGCTTGGCAGCATTGCATTTATTAGATCTTGCATATGTAGTTCCAGGTCTCTCATATTTTTAGGGAAGGTAATCACACTACAAGAAAAAGCGATATTAATGAGTTTTAAAAAATGCCGCAAAAACCTTTTTACGGCATTTAATAAAATGTCATTACGAAGGGGGTTGCAAATGAATATTAATATATTATAACATGTAACAAATGCCATATAAGATATGTTTTAAAGCAGCCAAAAAATGACGTAAAATAACTATTTTGGGACAGCCAAAAAATGCCACATGAGAGACGATTTGGGGCAACAAAAAAATGTCACGTAAGAGATGTTTTGGGATAGCGAAAAAATGCTACGTAAAAGATGTTTAGGGGCAGCTAAAAAATGCCGTGTAAATAAATGTTTAAACCAAAAAAAAAAATGCTGCAAATATAAGAATTATTACCTATGAAACAGTATTTAAACAAATTAATAACAAATAAAATTGAATCATGAGATTACAATTAAAAACTATTATAATATCAAATTGAATATTCAAAATGTAACATTAGATTGTCATAAAGTCAACTACCAATAACATATTCCAAAATCTAGTACCACACAATTTATTCAACTACCCTAAAATATACTAAAACCTAGTCAAAGATAACAAAGGCATCTTAACACAAACCCGAAGTCTCTCTCTACATTCATTGTCTACTTTATGCCAAGTATTTAGTGTTATGGGCACCATTCGTCGTACCAAGCAACCAACAAATGAAACTAGCCTATTAGAAGTTTTCCCAACAGGTTGTCCTCTTTCATTAAACCTAACCTTGAGGCGTTTTCCATCCATAGGAGGAATAAAATTAATCTTTGCTGGCCCTCTTTTCTTCTTTTTTGGAGGAGAGTGGGGTTGAGATGTGGGAGAAGAGAGAAGAGGAAGAACATTTTAAGGCTGCTCTTGTAGCTATCCGATCTTTCTTGGCCCTTTTTGACGCTTGTTTAGAAGACTGCATTATTCATAATTAAGTAAAACCTATTTTGAATAATTATATCCAATAATTTATTATATTCTTAAATTTAATACTTACTTCTCCATGATCTACAGGCATCTTCAAAAAAGTATATGGTTGCTTGAGGGTAAACAACCTGAAATAGCAGTAGTAGTTCTAGAATCTACCTCCAACAGCAGTAGGGTTGCTAGAAAAGTCAGTCACAACAGTCACCTGTAACTAAATCCAATTTAGAGTTAGGCATCTGCTTAAAGGGAAAAAATAATACACAATAACACAATAGCCAAATATGTCACAACCACACAAATTCAATTCAATTAAAGTTTAAAAAAATTCAATTCAACTAAAAGTATATAAAGTCTTTAGAACCAGTAAAAACAACATATAGGACTATTATAGAAGAATGCCCTCACAATCCTCACTAACATGTTGATCATTCTCGTTTACGTACATTAGTAGGCAAGTGAAAAACAGATAAATCTACACTAGTATATATAGTATTATCACTCTCAATGTACAACAGTGCATATAATTTGGGTAAATAGTGCATATTATTATAAAAAGCAGACAACAGTGCATAACAGGGAAAATTAAAAAAATATAAGTATATCTGTCAAATTAGCAAGCCCTTTATCACCAATATTATAGAAATCCAAGTTCAAACTCTATAACGATTACCTAACAGTAATATTGTTCATTAGTTTAGCTTTGACTTGCAAGCAATTCATGAGCCTTGGATGATTTATTCTATAATAAATTGAAAATGTTCCCAAAACAATTCAAGCTCTAGTAAGTTTAGCCTAACGGATAAGACTCTTATATATTTCAGAAGAGAACGTAGCTAAATCAGTCTCCCTAGGAGGATAACGATTCTACTGGCGTGTATATGTGCTTAATCAACTGCTATAAAGCAAGGACAATAACATAGGCAAGTAGGCAACACACCCGGAAATGCTGAAAACAAAGTTCCCTCTTACTAGAAGGCCTTTAGGGTGCGTTTGGTACGTGAACGGGACAGGATAGGATGGGTTGAGACAGGATAGGACAGTTGTTCCGTATTGTGTTTGGAATGTCTGGAACAAAACAGTCGATTGTACTGTTATGTGTTTGGTACGACTGGGAAAAGACAGGACAAGAGGTTCAAATGACTATAGTGCCCCTATTAATTTTAGAGACTTTAAAGATTTAAAAAAAAAAAACTGGAAAACAAAATTCTAATTTTGGTTTTCTGGGGTGGGGAAGATCTGGGAACAGATCTCATCAGTCATCATCATGAATTGAAGAAAAAGAAAATTAAGAAAAAACAATTAAATTTATTTTCGAAGGTGGGGTTAATTTTTTGTTACAGATTTTTTTTTTTTTTTTAGAATCCAAATCTCAATTTTCTTTTTCTTCCATCATCATCATCATTTTTTCACTCAATCAATAACAACTGAATCATCTTCTTCTTCATTCTTAAACAAAAAAAAAAAAACAAAAAAAACTCAAAATCCCCATTAGATCTCCACCCACCAAACCAACACAAAATCTCAAAACTTATTTTAATCTCAAAAACTCCTCTGTTTTTTCTTTCAAATTCACCGAAACCAAACGAAACCCGATATGTGAGATAGAGAACCAAAAGAAAATTGGAAGAAATCTAGAAGAAAATTGGAAGAAAACCAAACGAAACCCAATAAGTGAGATAGAGAACCAAAAGAAAATTGGAAGAAATCTGGAAGACAATTGGAAGAAAACTGGAAAAAAAAAAAGTCAAACAAAACCCAAACAAAACCAGATAAAGGAAGTGAGGATAGATCAAGTGCAATATTGATGGGTGGGACCATGGAGAAGAGAAAGGAAGTGAGGACAGATAAAGGTCACTAAATTATTAGAATATTAGATGATGAGATCAATTTGACAAAGAATCATACAAATTTCATACTAATCAAACCCAAACCTAAATCTTTTTCACTCATCTGTAAAAAAAAAAAAAAAAATAGCATCGCCATCTTCACCCATCAATCCTCATCATCTCTAAATCATAAACAAAAAATATCTTTCAAACAAAAATTTTAAAAAAAAAATCAGAGAGAGGGATCTGATCTGATGAACAAACAAAGGAGAGAGAGGGGATTTGATTGGGTTGAAGAGAGAAAGAGGAGGAAGGGTTTTAATTTATATGGTACATAATTGTAATTTTTTTGAAGAATTGAAGGGCAAATATGTCATGTTGGCACTTGTCCCATGCCATAGAACAACTTGGCCGAAGGTCTAGGGTAGGACAGTTTTTTGAGATTTTTGTCCCACCTTGTCCCACACTAATATCGCGCCAAACGTGGGACAAGAACAACTTGTTCCACGTTGTCCTATCCTGTCCCATGTACCAAACGCACCCTTACAGTACAAAGACGCCATACCTTATGTAGATGAAACTTTACATCCCCGATTGCAGTAGTAATGTCACTAGCCAACTCGCTTTGCACGTACCTATAAAGAAAGTATTAAGAAAGAACACTTGAATCATTTCATAGCTTCTTATATAATGATATGTTCTCATCAACAGCAATCTTGAAGAAGTGCAACACAGGGTCTATTGTAGTTTACAATACAAATGGTTCAAGTGTTCAACTTATTTTAGTAATTGCTATATAAATCATTATTGGTTTTCATTAGAGACAACGATTATAAAAAGGGGGTCTGCAATCACACATTCATGTAAAACTAAGTTCAAGTGAAAGTCCCTCATATATTGCACCACGAGATTGCCATTGTTAGGTTTTCAGTTTGTGTTGGCATATATTCCATATCAAAACGTTGTTCATCTTGTATTGGTTAGTGGTCATATTGATGATGATTCAAAACTTCAAAGAAAGACTCAACTACAATGCATGCAAGATGGTAGCTTGTTAAGGGGAATTAGTTTCATTGCTCATCAAAGGTATAATTGACCTCATTCCTCTTACAAGGCATAGGCACACACACACAAATCATTCATAAGTGTCCCTACATCATTGTGCACCATTTATATAACACATTCACATGTTTTTGTATGCTCATGCATTGAACTCAAATGCTCATACATTGTAGAGTTGCATGTTCTAAGACTATGTCTAGGAAATGGCATTCATATGTGAATTTGTGTTTGATTGTTTGTGTTTCTTGCGTTTTGGACTTGTACATGATCTTAATTGATTCCTTATTGAGTTCCGGTCATTTCGGTTACTCATTCATTTAGTTTCGAGTCCAAACAATGTAGCTACGCTACTTTTCATTCTTATTCGTTGAGTTGCGTTCGTCGTCATTTTTTGAGATGAATTCTCAATCATTTATCAAAGTTTCATAGTTTTCATTGTGCGTGAGGGATTCACGATTCGTAATCCAAAAACAGATTCAAAATCGGAGTTCGAAAGCCCGAATACGGTCGAAGAACATGAGAGGTGCACGAGAGGAGCGAGCATGGCCAAAGGCCAAGCCTTGGCCACCCCGTGTGGAGCCCGTGTGCCACACGGGCCAACCAGCCCTCTGGTCCCGTGTATCCCACGTGCCCCACACGGCCAGGAGGCTGATGTGGCCTTCTCTGATTGGCTGTAAAATGTCTTCTCTCTCCTTCCTTTTAAATACCTCCATCTCCCTCCATTTGTTTTCAAGAAGAAAAGTTTGAAATCCCGTCAGATGTTTTCTCTCCAATTTTCTCAACTTTCAAATACCATAACTTTCGCATACGAAGTCAGAATTGAGTGATTAAAGTTGGAGATTTTTCATAATCGAGTCCTCTACCTTTTCCAAGCAATCTTGCAGCTATTTGATTGATTTTCGGAGTGATCTACTCAGAAAACCGAACCAGCTCGTGAAATCAAGGTAGTGCTCATATCTTGGTGATTTCATCTTTTTAAACCTTCAATTTGCTTGGGGTTTCTTCTTCTATATGTATGTGTATATATGGTGAATGCTATTGAGAAAGATAGCTTCATAATCAATCTAATTGAAAAGTCTAATTAGAGACACATGTGGACTAGATTCTTGGATTCTTTGTTTTTCATATGATTGAGAGTTGTATGTAATTAGATTGACATCTAGGATTATTTGAGACTTGATTGATTCATTTTATGATTAATAATCCTTGAAATGTGTTTTTGATCCTTGATTGATGATATCTAGGATTAGAGTCTTTGTATGTGTTTTTAGAGATATCTAGGATTGAATTGTTTTAACAATATATCCTATCTCTAAATCTTTGGCTAGAATACTTATTGAATATATTAACATCTTGAACTTGTGCCTCATGTATATGAATTGTTCAAGAGTTATTTGAGTGAATGAATCTAGGAGTTTTATGTGTTAGTTGATTTCACATGCTCTAGGTTTTCATTCATGTTTTTGCATCTAGATTTCTAATTCTTGTGTTTTCAGAACTATAGATCTAGTTGTTCCATGGAATGTATTGATCACATGTTCTATGATATTTTGATTGTTTGCATCATTTGCATTCATATGATCACACTAGGAAGTCCTTGTAAAAGGTATGAAGTCTTGGTTAGAGTCGGGGTGACTCGGATAGCCAAGCAAGAAGTCTTGTCTAGAGTCTTAAGGACTTGTATAGACAAGCAAGGAATCATGGCTAGAGTCGGGAGGACTTGGATAGTCATGCAAGGGAGGCTCTCTAGAGGCAAGTGTGCCTTGGATAGAGAGTTGGCTTATATATTGGTAGGCCCGAATGTTTGGATAGACAAAGAGTCCAATAGAGTGGGGTACATGAGGTATGTATGCACTCTTGAGGAATTTCTAATCTACCAACGATGTTGGCTAGGTATGATTTCCAATATGTGGTGGTTTCGCATCATTGAGGGTTTTTGTATCTTCCAATAGGGTTTAGGTAGACATAGACTCCACATGGGTTGATGATCTAGGATTGGTCACTTTGTGGAACTTCTAATTTACTTTCCAATATATATAGTACCCAATGGTTGTATTTCAACCCGTGGATGTTTCCTCCTTGGAGGTTTTACCACGTTAAAAAAATCCTTGTGTAAATTATTTCTATCTCTATTTCTTATATTTGTTTTTGTGTATGTTGTTATCTTGTGACATATTATTCACTTGTGAAGTATATTGGAACAAGATTTTGTAAAGTGTGATTTATTCAACTCGTGAATGTTTTCTCTTCGGAGGTTTACCACGTAAAAATCAATGTGTCAAATGTTTCTGTCTCTATCTCTATCTCTTTATATTTGTATGTTTGTTGTATATAACTTATTTATGATCTTCAACTTCTCACATCCTTGTAAACATGTTATTGATAAAGAAAGATATGCACACATTGTTTGTTGAATCTATATTTGTTTCTTGTATCTTGTAAGTGTTTGAACTTCATATCTTACAATATTCTAAATCAAGTTGTAATATTTTACTTAGTGATCTTTCATTGTAATATTCATAATACAACTTGTAGAATGTACTCTTTATTGGATATACTTGTATATGTGATACATTGGTTCTTGGTATATGTTTTGTAGACTAAGTGTGGTGAATTGAGCATACTTGTGCAAATTGTGTTTCTCATTACAATCTTGTTCAAGGTTTATTATATGCTCACCAATGTTTTGACACTAGTCACGAAAGAGTTTTTAAAACTAGTGTGTCAACCCATTCCACCCCCCACCCCCCCCTCTCTAGGTTGTTTAGTATAACCTTGTAGACATTTTCAATTGGTATCAAAGTGGGTCACTTAAAGCAATTAGTGTGATTCGGGATCTACAAGGTTATTTACTATGATAACAACCTTTAGTCTATAATTGTTTGTATTGGTTCTCCTCCTTTGTTGATCGGGAAATTATTTGTTTTGTTGAAAATGTTCATGTAAGACTTCCCTAAGTCTAATGATGAGCAAGCTTGGTTGGATTGTCAAGAAAGGTTTCTCTTCTCTATGTTTTATATTAGATGGAGTAGTTTCTCTAAACCAATATGTTCATGAAGTATGAATGAGGTTTTTTTTTTTTGAGAAGTTGAAACTTTTAGACCTTTTTGTCATCATTAGTGGTGTACGTTTTTAAACACCTTGTTCTTAATAAATATTCAAATATGGCAAAAGAGGCATGAAATTAATTTCAAGCTACTTGTGAAATAGGTTCTTCTTGTTTTATATTTCATTTGTCTACTAACAATTTTGTTGATAAGCTTGAAAAGAATGTTAGTGATAAAAGCAAAAAAGAAGAAGGTTTCCCAGAGGATGATCGTTCTAGACATGATCAAAGATCACCAACTTTAACTTGAAGGCAAGAGCTCAATCTCTTGAGAAGGAAAGAGATAAAGCTTTGAAGGAAGTTGAAGTGAAGAATGAAGTGATCAATAGTCTAGAAGAGAAGACGGTTGAAGTTGCTCTTGTGTTATATAGTTTAGTAAATGATTTTGCTAATAATTTGTTTATTTTCTTGAAGGAAACAATCAAAGGCAAGGAAGAGGAGTTGACAATCATGAAGGCCAAAGAGCTTGGTAAACTTCATGAAGATTCAAGTGACTTAGACTTTGTAGATGAGCAAGTGGAGTCTCCTACAACTAAAGGCAAGTCACTGAGGAATTAAAGGATTTTAAAGGTCAATCTTCCAAGGTCAAGTGCAAAATCAAGAAGTGTAAGGAGCCATCACCGTCTGTACACTCTCACCTAAATAATATCATCTCCATATGTATTCCGGTTTGTCATTTTTTTGAAATGTTGTAGTGCATACTAAATCTAGATGCCATGAGTTTATTAGACAATGCAAACTAGGGAATGAGATGCATGTAAGTGAGATGAGAAATTCTTCTATGGATGTTTCTTGAATGATAACACTTTGGATTTTGTGCATGTAAATGATAATCATGGGAAGAAAATTGTCACGAAGCTTTTAGGTGAAAATGAGTGTTTCACATGATCATATTCATAGTCTTGATAATATCTTTGTTGATGGCAATAATGTTGTGTATGACATGAGAATATCTTTATAGAGAAGATAGTTGATGATTTATCTTCTAGATATAATATTGCCTTGAGAAATGATCATGATGGTTTATGTGTTTGTGCACCCAAGACCAAATGGGTCAAGGGTGAGTGCTCTTACCATTTGTGTTAGTCGCACATGTGAGTTTGCTTTAAGATTAGTGTCTAATTTTGAGTAACTTAGCTAGCTTGCTTTGTTTCTCTATGACTTTGACATGAACTTAGCTATCTCACAAATATTGCTATGATATTCAAAATCCGTTGATTAACTTTTGAGAAGTTACATATTATGATATCTATATGGTGATAATTCTTGTTAAGGCTTTTAGAGAAATTCATTTTTTTTTTTTTTTTTTGAGTTGAAATGCTTAGCCTTTAGTCTTTTGGAATCGACACACCTATAACTTGTAGTCATGAGGACATACAAGCCAAGAGGACTCATAAAAAGGGTGAAGGCCTTGCATTTGATGAAAATAGCTTGCGAAGGTATATCTTATATCACATTGCTTGCTTATCTATATTTCATCTTCCAACTCATTGTTTTATCACTTCATGTAGCATGTCATACTTGAGAACTAATATAGTGTTTATATGGTCCTCGTTGACATTTGCTTGTCTAAGATCTTTTGGTGATAATTGTTCACATTGATCTTTCCGTGATGTGTGTTATTATTTGTATGATTGTTGAGTGGCAAGTTTTTGAAAAATATGCTTCATATTCTTTGAAAGCTACTCTCTTGAGAAATAGAGATCTTAAGTAAGTCTCATTACTTGTTTTTTGATCATGTGCTTTTAAGCCTTAAACTTGGTTTCAAAAATGCACTTTGCTTCTCTTATATGGTTTGTTATGTTGTTGAGTTTGATATATGTGTAAGTATTGGATACTCTTGATGTTCTATAATTGGTACATTTAAAAATGACCTTTGGTTTGTATCCATTTACTTCGGCAATATAGTAATCAACGAGCATCCTCTTGGAAAGGGCTACACACATTGGTTGTGAAGCCACCCAATGTTGGAAAGGGCTACGCCTTTGTGATGAGTGAAAGTCGCCAAGAGGTGTATAAGTTTTTGTTAGAAAAATCAAAGTAGAGTTGAAAAGAATCAATAAAAAAAAATTAAAAAAAAAAAACTTTGATTCAAGCCTAAAACAAAACAAAAAGGCTATATAGAGTATAGTTGAAAAATCAAATGAGCTCGGGTTGACAAATAGAAACGGGTAAACGAGCCAAATGCACACACATCACTCACATGTTGAAAACTATTCTCTTTAAAAGCAAAATTCGGATGAAAACCGGTTTGACTTTTTTATGGAAAGTTTAAGGATGGATAGTGGTTGAAAATGTTTGCATGTTTGATTACTAAACTACTTCATTTCATATTCTTGAAGCAAAATCTTCACACACTCACTTTTGCTTATATGGTATTTTTGGTTCTCTAGCAATTTTTGAAGATATATGAGAGTGATTGAAAATCTAGATGTAACTCTCTTTGTTATATGAAGCTTATTTAGAAAAACTTTGAATATTGCTTGAGATATGAATGTGTGATGATTTTTGGGAACAATTGTCTATCTAGATGTTAGATAGGGCATTTATCAAGGGGGAGCATAATATGCTATGTTTTTGTTCTCTTTTGTGATTTGTTCACATGATTCTTCAAGAAATTGTTTGTTGGCATTATTCATATTTTTGATAAATCTTAAGATGCTTTGCTATTGTTGATATGCATAATGATTTGTTCAAAAATAATGTTTTTACCTTGTATATGTTTATTGGTCACTAACTTGTTTTGTTGTTTCCACTCATTTTGTTTGTTTATTAGTATATTTGTGATACAAGGTCATGGGAAAAGCTAAGAAAATTGGTGGTAGCATTTCATCTAATCCCGTTGACAAGTCAAAGCCTACGTCTTCTTCCAAGATATCCAAAGCAATCAAGGTGAAGGATTTGGGGATATTTGGGTGCAAGAAGATTATTCAAGAAAAAGGTATTGATTTGGACTCTTCTATTAACTCTTATGTCCATAAGGCTATTTGTGAAAAAAAAAGTGGAACTCTTGGATTGACTCAATAGGAATTGCGAATGAGACATTAGTTAGAGAATTCTATTATGAGTTTAAGAAGAGTACCAATATTGATGATGCCGTCATGAATTTAAGAGGTGTAGTGTTTAGAGTTTGTGCTTGGAAATTGAATAAGTTTCTAAAGTAGCCCGATGAGATTGAATCAGATTTCTTAGATGTTGATGTTGAAGAAAATCTTGATTTAATAGGTAAAACTCTTTGTGATGATGTTAATTTTGTGTGAGGGAAACGTGCTTTTATTAGGCAATGTGAGTTGACCAAGATTAGTACATTTTCGCACTTGTTTGTTTATGCAAATTTGATTGTCTCTACTAATGCTACCAAACTCAATAGAGAAAAGATTAGGATTGTATATGCATTAGTGACTCGTAAGCCGATTAATCTTGGACAAGTGCTTATTGAGCAAATTGAGAGTGTTGCTAGTTCTTCTCGTTTGGATAAGAAATTAGCATTTCTGGGGTTCATTTCTCACTATTGTTTAGCCATGGGATTGAAGAATCAAGAAGGTGATGTGTTTTAACCTCCTTTAGACAAGTTAAGTGAAAAACGTTTGACTATCATGTCTTACAAGGGAAATGGAGGATCTAACGATACTATTAGGCTTTTTGATGAATCATGTGATTCAAGCCATGTACCTAGTGCACCTATTCTTCCTTCGTGGGCTTTACAGTTGACGAATGAGGTTGAAGAGTCGAGGAGACAAATTGAGGAAGCACACCGAAAGATTGAAGAGCTAAATGCTAGAGTTGAGCTTCAAGATGAGAAGATCAAGAAATTGGAAAGGAATGCCACTACTCCAAAGCATCACGCAAGATCATCCAATCGCTCAATTTTCCTTGGTGGTAAAAGAGACTAGAATGGCTTTGAGGTATATTTTCTTATTTCTTCTTCTTTGGCTTCATATCATGTCAAAAAGGGGGAGAATGATAGGGAGATATATGGTAGTTCTAGCTTTCTTATTTCTCAAGATTGTTATGTTTTAGTGTATTTTGTTTAAATCTTGAACTATGGCTTGTAATATTTTTGTTTAACATTGGCTAGAATATTTTGTTTGATGGCATGTATTTAGGGGGAGCATACATGTTATCAATGTGGACTTTAAATGTGTTATTTTCTTTCCAATATATATATTTTGCCATATGTGTTGTTTCTTGGAGATCTTTGTGCTTTCAAGCTATTTTATAGGTGATTTCAAGAGAATACCAAGATAAAATTCAAGATTTGTTATTGGAAATTTTGTCTAAGTGTGTAAATCATTGTACTCATTGTGACCAAATTTTCTTTGTAATTGTTTTAGTATTTGTATAGGGGTTTTGACATGGAATTTGCCAAAGGGGGAGATTATTAGGTTTTTAGTTTGTGTTAGCATATATTCCATATCAAAACGTTGTTCATCTTGTATTGTTTAGTGGTCGTATTGATAATGATTCAAAGCTTCAAAGAAAGACTCAACTACAATGCATGCAAGATGGTAGCTTGTTAAGGGGAATTAGTTTCATTGCTCATCAAAGGTATAATTGACCTCATTCCTCTTACAAGGCATAGGCACACACACACAAATCATTCATAAGTGTCCATGCATCGTTGTGCACCATTTATATAACACATTCACATGTTTTTGTATGCTCATGCATTGAACTCAAATGCTCATACGTTGTAGAGTTGCATGTTCTAAGACTATGTCTAGGAAATGGCATTCATATGTGAATTTGTATTTGATGTTAGGATTATGCTCAATAGCAAGAGTGTAATATTGTAATTAACAATCTTTTTCATATTAATAAAGTGATTTCTGGTTTAAACAAATCTTATAGTATTTATAGTTTAATATTATAATTGTCAAAGTAGATAATCATAAGGTCTAAAGACTATGAGAAAAGAAGAATTGTTCGTACATCTGGATATGTATGTGGTAGACACAATTCTTTAGTTAGTCTTGAATATTGTTCACAACTTAAGTTAAAGGTTGGGCACCTTTATCTTGTTAAAGTTGTAGAATTCTTTTGTTAGCATTTGAGTGGGATCAAATGAGATATGATGAGTCTAAAATCATCAGAGTGTCTTCGAGCAAAAGAATCTAGTGCACTGGGTGTATTGAACTGGATCACAATGAAATACTTTATCTATAACCGTCAGTAGATAAAAGTCATTTCATTATCAGGACAATCGGAGAGTCTATCTCAATCCTGAGATAAATGATGGACTTATGGTTGCAAGTGATATCATTTGAGTTATCAATGAGTACGATTATATCGCATAGTCTATCCTCGATAGTTTGGTGATATTCATTTGTTAATCGATAGAGGACTTCATTTATAGATATGGACATCGTGGCTCCATTTATTAAATGAGAGTATAATATCATCATATGGATGTTTTGAGGTAATTGGATATTAAATCCAGTGTTCGAAAAATCGGCCTAGGCGGCCGCCTAGGCGCTAGGCGGCGGTCGGCCGTCCCGACCAGGTCCAATTCGGTGGAAAAAATCGGTCAACGCAAGTCAACGGTCAACGGTCAAACGGTCAACGGTCAACGCATAAAAAATCGGCCGCCTAGTTCGGTCTGACCGATTAATCGGGTCTGGGCGAAGTCAAAGTCGTTGACTCAGCCTAGACCGTTTTTTTTCTTTAAACCGGTTTGAAAAAACGACGCCGTTTTGAGTTTAAAAAAAAAAAATTTGAAACACCTCTAAAACGTTGCCGTTTCTTCTTCTTCTTCCCCAATTTCTCCCCAAATCTTAAAACCCTCCACCAGCCTTTCAAGTTTCAATTCAATCCCAAACCCAACCCCAAACGAACCAAATCAAAATTGAAAATCCAAAATCCCTAATTCCATCATCCAAATTTCCATTGCAAATCGATCAAGTCTCTCCTCAACTATCAACGCTCCTCGCCTCTTCCTCACTCTCAGTTCAGTTCTTCTGTTCTTCGACCGACCAAACCAGGCTCCTCCGTCCTCGTTCGTCGTCGCCGCGCCGCTCGTCGCCACCGTCTAGGCCTCTACTCATCTAGGGTTTGTAACTTGTAAGTTTGTTACTAACTTTCTTCTACTGCATACTTTGATAGTGGCTGATTTTTGCTTTGTTGTGCTTTGGGTTGTTGGGGTTTTTTCTGCGTTTTCTGGTGTGTTATTTGGGCTGTTCTGGGCAGCCGTTCCTTGTGTTGTTTCTTGTTTGCCTTTGTTTTTTAGAATTAGTTCAATAAATCAGTAATTATTCATTTATTTGATTATATGTTATTGTTATATTGATTAAATGATTATTGAATATTGATTTATTGAATTATTTGAATGTTCTCCAATTTCCAATTTCCACAATGATGAATTGATGATTGATGAATTGATGATCTGATATTCTGATGACAGTATGACACTATGAGTCTATGACAGTGATGAGTGATGAACTGATGACTGATGAGTGATGATTGAATATTTGAAAAACTGATGAGTGATGATCTATGTGATACTGTGAAATGTGAATCTGTGATACACTGATACTGTGATGTTTTTTTTTTAATTTGTTTTTTAAAAAAAATTGTGACACTATGAGTCTATGACAGACTGACAGTGATACTATGTTTGTGCCTTTATGGGTGTGTGCTGGACAGCCTGGACTACTGGTTGAGTGGTTGGGTAATTGGCTAATTGTATCTCTTGGGTTAGCTTGCTCTGTTACTCTGTTAGAGACTTATAGTGTAGTCTATGTGACTGTGTGTTGGATTGCTGGAGCAGCTGGACTGCTGGTCTGCTGGTCTGTTGCTGCCTACTAGTTGCCAATTTGCCATGTTTTATTGTTTTAGTGTTGTTGCTTGTTGTTGTTACTGTTGTATTGTTTTTTTAAATTAATAAATTCATTAAATTGTAATTGACTAATTGGTAATTGGCTTATTGCTTAATGCTTAATTGCTTATTGGCTTATTGCTAATTGCTGTCATATTTTAATTTGATTTCAGAATTCAGAGAATCAGAATTTCCGTTTAGAGTTTACACTTTAGAGTTTAGAGTTTACTAGTTTAGACTTTAGAGTTTACTAGTTTCGACATGACTTCAGAGCCCAATAGTAATACCGTCCCCAATACCGTCGGTAATTCATCTTCGGCTGCCTCTAACGCCAATTCAGTGATCGGAAGGAAACGAAAATCAAATGATATTGGGTGGGAGTTTGGGATTATGATTGATGAGAAGAATCAAGATAAAGTGCAATGCATATTGTGTAAAAAGGTGTTTTCTGGGGGAGTTTATCGTTTGAAAGAGCATGTTGCCAACATACAAGGGAATGTTGCATCGTGTCGGATGGCAACAAGTGATAATCAAATGAGGTGTAGACAAGCGATCGCGGATGCAAAAAACAAGAAAAAAAATAAGAAAAAGGAAGAAGAAGTGTTAAGAGCTGAGGTGAATATTGGTGATGAAGAAGAAATAGAATTAGAGGAAGTAGAAGAGTTAGGGCCAAGGAAAAACCCTAATATTCTTGGCCCTATGGATAGATTTGCTAGCCCTATCAACCCCAGTTCCTCCATTTCTAGGAAGAATATGCAACAACGGACCCTAAATGATACAATCCTTAAGGAAAGGACACGTGCTACGCAAAAATATGTGGCCAAATGGGTGTATCAAGCAGGGATTCCTTTTAACGCCATTGACAATGACAGTTTCTTGCAAATGGTTGAGGCGATTGGTAGATTTGGACCGAGCTTCAAACCACCAAGTCCATGGCAATTGAGGGAACCATTTTTGAAGGAAGAGTTTGAGTCAACCAAAGAGGCCCTTAAAAAACAAGAAGAATCATGGAAAATTGATGGGTGCACAATAATGACGGACGCTTGGACGGATAGGAAAAGGATAAGCATTATGAATTTGTGTGTGAATTGCAAGGAAGGCACTACTTTCCTTTCCTCCAAAGAAAGCTCTGATGTGGCACATACCGGTGAACACATTTTTAACTATGTGTTGTCCGCAATTGAAGAAGTTGGCCCTGAAAATGTTGTGCAAGTTGTGACCGACAATGCATCTAATAATATGGTTGCGGCGAAGATGTTGAGGGAGAAGATGCCATCTATATTTTGGACCTCGTGTGCTACTCACACCATTAACCTCATGCTTGAAGGTATTGGAAAGTTACCAAGGTTCAAAAAAACACTTGATTCGGCCAAGAGTTTAACTATCTTCATTTATGCCCACCACACAACATTGGCATTAATGAGAACATTTACAAGGAAGAGGGATATAGTAAGGCCGGGAGTTACTAGATTTGCCTCAGCATTCTTAACCTTGCAATCTATATTAGAGAAAAAAGATAGGTTGAGGGCAATGTTTACTAGCTCCGATTGGGATAAATGCAAATGGTCAAAGAGTGTTAAGGGAAAAGCGGCCTACTCAACTGTATTGAGTACCGTGTTTTGGAATGGTGTGAATTATTGCTTGAGGGTTTTCGCTCCTTTGGTAAGGGTGCTTCGATTAGTTGATGGGGACAAAAAGCCATCAATGGGCTTTTTATATGGGGAGCTAAAAAGAGCTAAGGAAGAGATTAGAGAGGCGTTGAAAAATGTTGAGAGTAATTGCCGGCCAATCTTTGAAATTATCGATGCGAAATCGAAAGGTCGGCTTGATTCTCCATTACATTTGGCGGCCTACGTGTTGAATCCCTACTATTTCTTCAAGGGCCCAACTTCAAGCATTTATACTAATGAAGTTTCCGATGGGTTTTGTGAATTTGTGGAGCTTTTACATCCCGATGACCTTGACAAGCAAAATCTCTTAGTGAATATCGAGTTTGGGAAGTATTTGGACAAAGAGGGTTCTTTTAGAAGACCATTGGCAATGAAAGGATGTGAGAAGAATGATGAGTTTTACAATCCAGGTACTTCAATATTAATTATTAAATAATAATGAATACACTTTTTACTTTTTACTTTTTTAGTAGTTAGTATTTTTTTAAAAGTTTTTTTTTTTTTTTTTGATATAGTAACTTGGTGGACTAACTATGAAGCTCACACACCAAACTTGCAAAGAATAGCAAAAAGGATCCTTTCCTTAACCTCTAGTTCATCCGGGTGTGAAAGAAATTGGAGCACATTTGAAGGGGTAAGTGATAATTACTTAACTAGCAAGTTACATTTATTTAAAATTAACTATTTATTTAATTATTTTACATTTTTACTTTATGTATTGTATTTGACTATTTGTAGATACACACGAAGAAAAGGAATCGATTAGATACGACTCGATTGAACCATCTAGTCTATGTCCAATTTAATTCTAGATTAATGGACAAGAGAAAAAGGGGAACCGAGAAAAAAATAGATATACTACTAGCAAATGATGCTAGTAATGCACAAGGATGGATTGTTGAGGATGGTGATGATGAAGTTGAGCTTGGTTCAGGCTTTACCATGCCATTAGTTGGAGAAGTGGTCGGGGCGGATGAATTCATGGAACCTCGAAGGAGTGGTAGAAATGAAGTGAGAGATCTTGAAGATGAATTTGAATCCGACAATGAAGCGGTCGAAGAAAATGTGGAGTTCGAATCCGATGATGATGGTGTCTTTGAAATGGAAGAATATGTAGTAGAAGATGAAGAATTAGATAGTTAGATACTTATATGTCTTTTGATTTTTTGAATGTAACTTTGTTGGATTTGCTTTTAATTTCATGCTTGAATTTGTTGGAAACTTTGGACTTTTGGAGTTTGATTTGCTTTTGCCTTTTGATTTTTGTTTAAATGTCAATACTTTGATAGTTTGATTAGAATCTTGGATTGTGAAATGTGAAATTGGAATCTTGGATTGTAAAATGTGAAATGTGTGGATTTGGAATAGATTAGATGTTGATGATTTTGATTGAATTTGCCAATTTGATTGATTTGGATTTTGGAATACAATGATTTGTTAATAACTTAATATATTATTATTGGTTTGTGTGGATTTGGACTAGATATTGATTATTTTGATTGAATTTGGTCATAATATGAGTTTTAATATTGGTTTTATAGATGGAAAGGACAAAAAAAAAAGCCAAAAAAAACGGGCCGCCTAGAAATCCGCCTAGGCGCCGACTAGGCCGCCTAGGCGCTAGGCGCTGGTCCACCGCCCGACTAGCGCCTAGCGTTTTCTAGAACACTGATTAAATCTCAACGTTGAGTTTTCGATAGTGTCTATTGAAAACATGGCTTCTGGACAAGTCAAAATATCCAAGTTCAAAACGTGGTTATAGGCGGTCTATGAACTCTTGGCGATTACTGATATTAATCACAAGGATACACTATCTCCAACATGATTGTCTAGGGTATGAATGAGGAACTTCTTCCTTTTCTGTCTTTATTTAAGAGTTCAATTTTAGCTCTTTAGTGGAATGAGTTAAAATTAATGGATCGGACCTAAGTGAATCATTTGTTGATTGTGATTAGGTTATGTCTATTGAAGCTTAAATTTAGATAGCCCGCCAAGATCCCCAATCCACACGGACTTGCATGGATCACTTGATATATTCTACCGGACCAATTTATGGGTCCATTTAGAATTGCATTTAATATATTAAGAATATAATTTGCACATTATTTATTTAATGGGCTGCACAATTATATTAATATATTAATGAAAGGCATGTGGGCTTGTTTCTTTTAGTAAGAATGGGTCTGGTTCACATGTGGGCTTTTTATTTAAAGTCCAATGTGAAACAAATTACGGTGTGTACAATATTAATCTAGAGGGGGGGGTGAATAGATTTTATCCAATTTTACCCAATTTTCGTTAATAGCCAAGATTACGAAAATACCCTTTACTAGTCAATATAAAATAGCAAGTGTAATATGGTGTGGAAATTAAAAGACACTTGATATTTACGTGGAAACCCTCACGGGAAAAACCACGGGCTATGTAAGTGAGCCACACTCGAACCTCGAATCCACTAAATGTGTTAAACGATTACAATCTAATCCCGGAAGTAATCACACACCTACTTAATCCCGGTATAAGTGAACCTAGTCCTAATGCTTGTGATTTATGCAACCTAATCCCGGAAGCAACACAAGACTTAGTTCTCAATGAAGAGAATACAACCTAAGTGAATATATGAAATACTCAAAATGCAACAAGAGCAAGGCAACTCTATATGCTTACCTAGAATGATGATATATCAATGAAATCAATCCTAGATATCAAAAGCTAAATGACATATCATAAAGCTTAGCTAATCAAGATTCAACAAAACCTAGATAGCTATCACAATACAACACTCAATCATATTCATCACAAACAATCTCTATCTTATATCTAGCATGTGAACATAAAGTATATAATAAGATAAAGAGATAGCTTGACAAGAAAGAAACTAAAATTAGATGAAGTTAGTCAAAATCTTACCAAGAAAGATGTGATGATGCAAAACCATACATGGATGAGTCCTAAATGGTCATGAATGATCCTAGATGAACTTTGATGATCAAAGGAAATGGTTTGAGTGTTTAAAGGTGAGTTCTTGATGATTTTTCTCTTGAAATATGTTCTAAGTGAAAAATATGATATTTGGAACTCTTAAAAACGACCTAGAAATGAAAGAGGCATATATATAGTATGCCAAAGTGAAGTGGTGCCGTTTTGAAAATTTTGCAAAAGACCGCTGATTCTGCGCCCTTGATTATGCGGCCACGGACCGCAGAACTAAGGGGCGCAGAATCACACCTGACAGATTTTGCGGTCCCTAAACGCAAAAAACAAGGGCGCACAAAGGGACCAGAGAGTTGTGAATTCTGGTCAACTTCTGCGGCCTCATTTATGCGGCCTTGGCCGCATAACAGGGCGCAAAATCGCACCTGATGCATCATCCTAAAATGACAAGTATGATGTGCAATATCAAGCAAGATGCACCCATATGGACAAGAATGAAGAGAGATTAAATAAGCAATTAATGCATACACACAATAAAGACACAACACATTCAAGAATAAGAATTATGCAAGTGTTGTGTGTGTGTGCATCTATTTCTCTTCATTGTAAGAAACACTAATTATTATACCTTTGGAGTGCTTCTTCCCTTGAGGTCTTGAAAAGGGCCTTTGAGCATGATCTTCAATCACCTAACTACCCTTACAATTCAAACCCCCAATATGTGGTTTGTCCACGAAATAAGCCAAACAATAATGAGAATCCTTACAATCTCCCCCTTTGGCTATTTCGTGACAAAACCACCACTCACATTGAACCTCACAACAAAATTGAAGCTATGGGATATTCTACATTACAAAGAGATAAGAAAAATAAAACTTCAAGTCTTCAATCTCTTGTAGAATTGCCAAACCTTCAAAACAATTAGATTACACTTCCAAAGCAAGTGTATGTGAGATGATCAAGTGAAAATAACCAAGCATTTGCATTTAAATAATTTAAGCTCAATGCAATGAATGAAAATGCAATGCTCCCCCTCAAAGGGTTACTCCCCCTCAAACCATAAACTCCCCATATGCACAATTGCTACAACAATTAGCAACTCCCCTTACCACATCCTACTCCCCTTTTTTGTCATGATATAGGCAAAGGAGTAGTCCCCAACCGGGTCACTCATAGCAAAGAGAGATAGAAGCATACAAGATAATGCATAGTTAAATAAGCCACTTTATGCACTCAATTAATTGGAGAGAATCAAGGAGATTTATTTTATTGAAAATGTGTGAATTAAAAATGCTTTGCATACAAGACATGTTGCATTCAAGTCCAAAATACAATGGTATTTGGCAAAGCAAATGACAAAGGTTTCCAATTAGAATTCAAACCAATTTTACCATTTGTCATGAGAGAAGCAAGGATATAGAGATTTCATTGATTTCAATTTTTAACAACACTATATCCAACTTTATAAGCGAAACATGGCATGAGCGACTTTGCACCCTATTTGATTTTTTCGGGTATGAAACCCGTATGATAGTAACCATGTTCAACAAATAAAGAAAGAGAGACATTTGGATTGAAACATCCTTTGAATGGATACAAGATCCTTTATCATTTTTAGTCTCACTAGCTTTTTCACACATTGTTTTGCATCTAAGAACATGCAATCATCAATTCATGCTTTTTCAACTTAGCATGTCATTTGAATTTCATGCTTTTCATTTGTCATTAGCATGTCAATTAAGAATCATCATGTCATGGAAATAACTATAGGTCATTCAAATCATACTTCCTATGTAAATTTCCTAGTCCAAAAATGCATGTTTGAACATAAATATGACATGGATTGAAAACAAAGCAAGGTTCACACTTATTGAGATAAAAGCATATATACATATGTCCAACCAAGCTTACTTCAAGCAATTAAAAGAGAGGCACAAGATCTTTCAAATATTTTGCATGCATCAAGTATACAAAAAGCTCTCTTTGCTTGAGTTCCCCATATGGGGTCAATACATAAACTCATCACTCCACAAGACATATTCCAATAGATCTACTAAGAGTTTTAAATCGAGTAGCATCTAGAGGTTTTGTAAACAAGTCGGCTAGTTGATCACTTGTACCTACATGCTCAAGTACAATGCATTTGTTTTCAACTAGTTCTCTAATGAAATGATGACGGATGTCAATATGCTTAGTTCTAGAGTGTTGAACCGGATTCTTGGAAATATTAATAGCACTCATGTTATCACAAAAGAGAGTGAGTGTACCTTGGTTGAATCCGTAGTCTACTAGCATTTGCTTCATCCATAGGAGTTGTGTGCAACCACTCCCCGCGGCAATGTATTCGGCCTCCGCCGTGGACAAGGAAATTGAGTTTTGCTTCTTGCAAAACCAAGAAACAAGATTGTTTCCTAGGAAAAAGCAACCGCCTGATGTGCTTTTCCTATCATCACAATTTCCCGCCCAATCCGCGTCACTAAAGCCTACAAGACTAGCATTAGTGTCAAATGAGTACCAAATCCCATAATTAGAAGTCCCATTCACATATCGAATGATTCTCTTGACGCAAGAGAGATGGGACTCCTTGGGATCGGATTGGTACCTTGCACACACACCCACACTAAAGGATATGTCTGGCCTACTTGCGGTCAAATATAGCAAGCTTCCTATCATACCCCTATAAAGTGTTTGTTCTACACTTTTACCACTAGCATCTTTGCTTAGCTTCAAAGTGGTGCTCATGGGTGTGTTACAATGTTTGGCTTTCTCAAGACCAAACTTCTTCACTAGGTTTTTGGCATATTTGGCTTGGGTTATGAAGATCCCATCACTTAGTTGCCTAATTTGCAACCCTAGGAAGTAACTAAGCTCACCAACAAGACTCATCTCAAATTCATGAGACATAACATCAACAAATTGTTGAACTTTGGTGTTGTTGGTGGAGCCAAACACTATATCATCAACATATATTTGAGCTATAAAAAGCTCATCATTGTCTTTCTTGATGAATAGTGTCTTGTCAACACTACCTCTTGTGTAGTTATTGTTGACAAGGAATTGAGTGAGGCGCTCATACCAAGCCCTCGGTGCTTGTTTCAACCCCTAAAGAGCCTTCTTGAGGCGATAGACATGGTTGGGGTGGTGTGCATCCACAAACCCCTTGGGTTGCTCAACAAACACTTCCTCTTGCAAGAAGCCATTTAGGAAGGCACTCTTAACGTCCATTTGGTGCAATTTGAACTTGTGCACACAAGAGATGGATAAGAGAAGCCTAATGGACTCTAAGCGGGCAACGGGAGCAAAAGTCTCCTCAAAGTCGATACCCTCAATTTGAGAGTACCCTTGTGCAACAAGTCTTGCCTTGTTACGCACTATGTTGCCATCCTCATCGGATTTGTTCCTATATATCCATTTTGTGCCTATGACATTAGTGGTCTTAGGCCTAGGAACTAGAGTCCAAACCTCATTCCTTTCGAATTGGTTTAGCTCTTCTTGCATGGCAAGAACCCAAAACTCATCATTTAGAGCTTCATCAATCTTTTCGGGTTCTATTTGAGAGGTGTAGCATGTAAAGCTAATAAGATTAGCTAATTGCCTTCTAGTCCTAACACCCTCATTCACATCTCCAATAACATCCTCTTTGTTGTGGAGTCTTCTAACCCATGGAGCGGGTTCATTAGAGTCCAAGTTAGGAACTCTATCAATAGGTTGTGTGTCATTATCAACAACATTAGATGTCCCCACATTAGGAGTCACAACAACCTTCTCCAAAGGAGAATCATCACTAGAAATAACCTCCTCCTCATGATTACTACACTTGAGCCTTTCATCATCAAATACAACATTAGATGATTCCATAACACTTAGAGTTTTCTTATTGAAAACTCTATAGGCTCTACTATTCAAGGCATAGCCAATAAAGATACCCTCATCACTCTTAGCATCAAATTTGCCAAGTTGATCTCGGTCATTTAAAATGTAGCATTTGCTTCCAAATGTGTGGAAGTAGCTAACATTTGGCCTCTTGCCTTTCCATAACTCATAGGAGGTATTCCTAGTACCGGGCCTTAGGAAAACTCTATTTCCTATGTAGCAAGCCGTGTTGATGGCTTCGGCCCATAAGTTCCTAGACACATTGTTGCTAAGCAACATCACTCGGGCCATCTCTTGAAGGACCCTATTTTTCCTCTCAACAACTCCATTTTGTTGAGGTGTCCTAGGAGCCGAAAACTCATGGGAGATACCTATACTATCACAATAGGTTTCAAAAGAAGCATTCTCAAATTCCCTCCCATGGTCACTTCTAATCCGTTTTATGCTTTTAATGTTAGAATTCATTTCATTTTGAAGTTTAGTACAAAGCATTTTAAACTTATCAAAAGTTTCGGATTTTTCTCTAAGAAAATATGTCCATGTGAACCTAGAGAAATCATCTACACAAACAAAAATGTATCTCTTTCCACCCAAGCTCTCAGTTTGCATAGGACCCATAAGATCCATGTGGAGAAGCTCTAGGGGCTCCTTGGTGGAAAGATACTTGCCCTTTTTGTGCATGCTTTTAGTTTGTTTTCCTTGTTGACAAGGTCCACAAATACCATTGGCTTTCTTCCCAAGCTTAGGGAGGCCACGCACACATTCAAACTTTCCAAGGGTCCGTAGATCCCGAAAGTTCATATGGCCAAGTCTTTCATGCCACAACTCAATTTGCTCATCCTTGGACACATTGTTTAAGACTATTCTAGCTTCAAGACAATAGCAATTGTCGCTAGATCTCATACCTTTCAATAAGGTTTGTCCATCGGGCTTTAGGATAGAGCAATTCTCTTTGCTAAACAAGACGGAATATCCTTCATCACTAAGATGAGAAATGCTAATCAAATTGGCTTTCAAGCCATTAACAAGTAAAGCATTGGATAAAGAGGACAATCCGGGAACGGAAATGGTTCCTTTCCCTATGACGTTCTTTTTGGATCCATCACCAAAAGTGACATTTCCTCCTTCCTCCATAACAAGAGTCTCAAAGAAACTCTTGTTTCCCGTCATGTGCCTAGAGCACCCACTATCAAGATACCAAAGATTAGAAGAATTTGCCTTCAAGGCAATTTGTGCAACATGGCAAACATTTTCATTCTTCCTAATCCATTTAAGAACAACATTTTCTTTCTTAATGGTCTTTGGTACATGGGCTCTAGATGTCCTAGGATCATGCAAATTAATCATATCATTCCTAGGAACATGCATCTTGGCTCTAGTCTTTCTCTTCTCAATCATGCTTCTAGTTCTACACATTTTAATATATCGAAAGCAATTTGGTCTTATGTGACCATTAAAACCACAAAAGTGACAAATTGGAATGAATTGAGGAATCATACCTTGTCTTTGAGCTTGCATGGAAGTCTTCCTATGTCTTTGTGGTTGAGATGGTTCAATCCATCTTCTTTGTTGAACCGGTCTATCTTGCTTCCAATCTTGGATTTGCATGATTGGCTTCTTCCCTTTTTGAGCCAAATGATGAGGAATGTTGGCTTGAGGTTGCCTTCTAGACACCACCTTCACTTGTGCACTTTTTGAACTTTGTCCTAGATCTAATTTCTTCCTAGGAGTGTGCACCGGTGAGGCTTCAATGTTGCCCAAGCCCTTAACAAACACGGTCTTCTTAGAGGAGGAGGTCTCTTGACTATCTTCAAACCCAAGACCTCTCTTGTCACATGGACTCTTCCCAACACCTAGCATGTGGTCTAACTTTTTGGTGCTAGAGTCCATCCTAGTAAGTGACTTTTTAGCTTCAACAAGCTCCCTCTTCAAACCTTCTTCATTTCTCTTAGATAAAGCTAACTCCCCTTTTAGCTTATCTTCTCTCTTATGAAGTCTTTCCACTTCTTCACTTAAGAGATCATTGTGAGATGAAAGCTCAAGATTTTCTTCTCTCAACATCTTGATCTTCTTAGTGGTTTTCATCTCTAAGCTCCTAAACTCCTTAAGATATTCAACTAACACTTCTTTCTCCACATATCCATTAGTAGAGTTAGCATCGGAGTCATCTTCACTAGAGTCACTTTCTCTTTGACTCTCTTCCTCTTTTTCACTACCACTTTTGCTCTTGTGAGAAGAGGCAAAAGCTAGGAAGTTAGCCATGATGTCTTCATCATCCGAAGACTCATCTTCTTCATTGGAGTCATCACTACTTCCACTCCAAGTGGCGGCCATCACTTTTCCCTTCTTCTTTTCCTTGTGATTAGCACATTCGGGAGCAAAGTGACCAATCCCGCCACACTCAAAGCAACGGATCCCTTTCCTTTCGGTCCTCTCTTGCCTTGGTTCAAACTTCTTGAAGGGAACCTTTTTCTTGTCTTGGCCTCTAAAACCAAATCCCTTCTTTCCAAACTTCATAACCTTGTTGAATCTTTTCACAAACAAGGCCATGTCTTCATCCGAGTCATTCTTCACCTCCTTTTCATCCTTAGAAGCTTTCAAAGCAATTCCCTTTTGCTTTTTAGGAGGAGTAGTGCTAGGACCCTTCCTAGACTCATAGGCTAGAAGTCTTCCAATGACTTCACTCGGCTTCATATCCTTATATCCACTATTTTCTTCTAAAGCCGTCACCTTTGACTCAAACCTATCTGGTAGAGATCTCATTATCTTTTGCTTGATCCTCCTATCCGAATAAGGATCACCAAGTTGATGACTTTGGTTGACTATGTCCATCAACTTGATCTCGAAGTCGTTGAAGCACTCATTCTCCTCCATCTTGAGCATCTCAAATTGAGTTTGGAGAACTTGAAGCTTGGAGTCCTTCACAACTTCGGTTCCCTCATGTGCAACTTCTAGGATTGTCTATGCCTCCTTAGCAATCCTAGTGTTTTGAATCAACTTGTATTGATTCTCATCCATGGCACATAGGATGGCATGCATTGCCTTCCTATTCCATTTTGAAGCCTCAAATTCTTGTGTGCTCCATTATGCCTTGGGCTTCAAAACTTCTTCTCCTCCACCCGTAGGAGTCATCATGGGAAGATCGTATCCATCTTCAACCGACATCCATGCTCGGTCATGAAGTTGGCATATGTAGGATTCCATCTTCCCTTTCCATGAGGAGTAATTCAATCTGGTGAGAAGAGGAGGACGTGTGCTAGAAGCCCCCTCGTTGCTACCACCGTTTCCACTCATTGTGTATATGAATGAAATGAAATGAATGCAAGATGTATGAATGAACAAAAATCACACAAATGCAAAACACACCAAAATGAGCAAGGATCACCTATGTATATCTAGGAACCCGCTCTGATACCAATTGAAACAAATTACGGTGTGTACAATATTAATCTAGAGGGGGGGTGAATAGATTTTATCCAATTTTACCCAATTTTCGTTAATAGCCAAGATTACGAAAATACCCTTTACTAGTCAATATAAAATAGCAAGTGTAATATGGTGCGGAAATTAAAAGACACTTGATATTTACGTGGAAACCCTCACGGGAAAAACCACGGGCTATGTAAGTGAGCCACACTCGAACCTCGAATCCACTAAATGTGTTAAACGATTACAATCTAATCCCGGAAGTAATCACACACCTACTTAATCCCGGTATAAGTGAACCTAGTCCTAATGCTTGTGATTTATGCAACCTAATCCCGGAAGCAACACAAGACTTAGTTCTCAATGAAGAGAATACAACCTAAGTGAATATATGAAATACTCAAAATGCAACAAGAGCAAGGCAACTCTATATGCTTACCTAGAATGATGATATATCAATGAAATCAATCCTAGATATCAAAAGCTAAATGACATATCATAAAGCTTAGCTAATCAAGATTCAACAAAACCTAGATAGCTATCACAATACAACACTCAATCATATTCATCACAAACAATCTCTATCTTATATCTAGCATGTGAACATAAAGTATATAATAAGATAAAGAGATAGCTTGACAAGAAAGAAACTAAAATTAGATGAAGTTAGTCAAAATCTTACCAAGAAAGATGTGATGATGCAAAACCATACATGGATGAGTCCTAAATGGTCATGAATGATCCTAGATGAACTTTGATGATCAAAGGAAATGGTTTGAGTGTTTAAAGGTGAGTTCTTGATGATTTTTCTCTTGAAATATGTTCTAAGTGAAAAATATGATATTTGGAACTCTTAAAAACGACCTAGAAATGAAAGAGGCATATATATAGTATGCCAAAGTGAAGTGGTGCCGTTTTGAAAATTTTGCAAAAGACCGCTGATTCTGCGCCCTTGATTATGCGGCCACGGACCGCAGAACTAAGGGGCGCAGAATCACACCTGACAGATTTTGCGGTCCCTAAACGCAAAAAACAAGGGCACACAAAGGGACCAGAGAGTTGTGAATTCTGGTCAACTTCTGCGGCCTCATTTATGCGGCCTTGGCCGCATAACAGGGCACAAAATCGCACCTGATGCATCATCCTAAAATGACAAGTATGATGTGCAATATCAAGCAAGATGCACCCATATGGACAAGAATGAAGAGAGATTAAATAAGCAATTAATGCATACACACAATAAAGACACAACACATTCAAGAATAAGAATTATGCAAGTGTTGTGTGTGTGTGCATCTATTTCTCTTCATTGTAAGAAACACTAATTATTATACCTTTGGAGTGCTTCTTCCCTTGAGGTCTTGAAAAGGGCCTTTGAGCATGATCTTCAATCACCTAACTACCTGTACAATTCAAACCCCCAATATGTGGTTTGTCCACGAAATAAGCCAAACAATAATGAGAATCCTTACACAATAGATTAAATGAAATAAGAAAATAATATATGGCCCAATATTTATAAGTGGGGCGGCTAGGTGTATATTAAACCTAATATATTATTTTGTTTCATTGTTTTAATTAAATGAGAATTAATTAATTTATTAATTAATTGTTTAATTAAGAAACAAATCTTTTCTGATTAGGAAATATGATTCCTAAAGGTATACTATTGGTAGCAGTATACTTAAATTAAAAGACTTGTTTGACAAGAAAATAAATAATTAATTTTATTTATTTAATCAAATAAGAAGTCTTTTTTAATTTAGTCAAAAATAAGAGAATAAAAATATCTATGAGTTGGATTAGGGTTTGAACTCTTAAAACTAGAAGGGAATTAGGGTGCAACTAAAACTCCTATATTTTAGGAGTGAAAATTGCGGCAACCCTAGTGTTTTTAGAGAAGAGAATTCGGCCACCCTAAATAGAAAAGAGAAGAGATTTTCAGCCACCTTGTTATTTTGGGTGTTGTTGTGCTTGAAACAATTCTTATTCTTCTTCTTCTTCTCAACTCATAGAAAGGAATATTATTCTAATAAAAACAAAAAAGAGTGAATAGATTATTCTTTTGATGGTACACTGATTGCTTGTTCATCAATAAGCTTGTGTGTACAACATCGATTGAGGTTCACGCGAGTTTTGATCATTAGATTGAGAACTCAAAAGTGACCGGAATAATCTTAGTCTTCTTTTGATTGTTTTTTTGATTGTTTTATGACTAACAGAAACCAGAAAAGTTTGTTTGTCCATTCTCAGGTTTGCAATTCAAAGAAAAAGGGAGACCACGCTCCTAGGTGATTCACGTTCGTGCTAGGATTGAAGATCTTGCGGATTACCATCGACGTAAGTCAATCGGATCACGCGACAAAAGGTATTCTTCTTTTGTTGATTATATGTATGTTTAATTAATTAAAAGGGTTAAGGTTCATAAAAGGAAAAATTTTAAAAGCTACTAAATCAATATTTTTTTTAGTCTCGTTTCCGCTGCGTGTACTACGATATTTTTCCCTACATTTGATTGTTTGTGTTTCTTGTGTTTTGGACTTGTACATGATCTTAATTGATTCCTTATTGAGTTCCGGTCATTTTGGTTACTAATTCATTTAGTTTCGAGTCCAAACGATGTAGCTACGCTACTTTTCATTCTCATTCGTTGAGTTGTGTTCGTCGTCGTTTTCCAAGATGAATTCTTAACCATTTGTCAAAGTTTCATAGTTTTCATTATGCGTGAGGGAGTCATGATTTGTAATCCGAAAATGGATTCGAAATCGGAGTTCGGAGGCCCGAATACGGTCAAAGAACGTGAGCATTGCACGAGAGGAGTGAGCGTGGCCAAAGGCCAAGCCTTGGCCACCCCATGTGGAGGCCGTGTGCCACACGGGCCAACCAGCCCTCTGGTCCCATATGGCCCACGGGCCCCACACAGATAGGAGGCTGATGTGGCCTTCTCTAATTGGCTAAAAAAATGTCTTCTCTCTCTTTCCTTTTAAATACCTCCATCTCCCTCCATTTGTTTTCAAGAAGAAAAGTTTGAAATCCCGTCAAAATTTTTCTCTCCAATTTTCTCAACTTTCAAACACCATAACTTTCTCATACGAAGTTGGAATTGAGTGATTCAAGTTGGAGATTGTTCATAATCGAGTCCTCTACCTTTTCCAAGTGATCTTGCAGCTGTTTGATTGATTTTCGGAGTGATCTACTCAGAAAACCGAACCAGCTCGTGAAATCAAGGTAGTGCTCATATCTTGGTGATTTCATCTTTTTAAACCTTCAATTTGCTTGGGGTTTCTTCTTTTATATGTATGTGTATGTATGGTGAATGCTATTAAGAAAGATAGCTTCATAATCAATCTAATTAAAAAGTCTAATTAGAGACACATGTGGACTAGATTCTTGGATTCTTTGTTTTTTACATGATTGAGAGTTGTATTGTGATTAGATTGACATCTAGGATTATTTGAGACTTGATTGATTCATTTTATGATTAATAATCCTTGAAATGTGTTTTTGATCCTTTATTGATGATATCTAGGATTAGAGCCTTTGTATGTGTTTTTAGAGATATCTATGATTGAATTATTTTAACAATATATCCTATCTCTAAATCTTTGGCTAGAATACTTATTGAATACATTTTGTGATTCTAGCATTTTTATGTATGTTTATAACATCTTGAACTTGTGCCTCATGTATATGAATTGTTCAAGAGTTATTTGAGTGAATGAATCTAGGAGTTTTATGTGTTAGTTGATTTCACATGCTCTAGGTTTTCATTCATGTTTTTGCATCTAGATTTCTAATTCTTGTGTTTTCACAACTATAGATCTAGTTGTTCCATGGAATGTATTGATCACATGTTCTATGATGTTTTGATTGTTTGCATCATTTGCATTCACATGATCACACTAGGAAGTCTTTGTAAAAGGCATGAAGTCTTGGTTAAAGTCGAGAATCGAGATGACTCGGATAGCCAAGCAAGAAGTCTTGTCTAGAGTCTTGAGGACTTGGATAGACAAGCAAGGAGTCATGGCTAGAGTCGGGAGGACTTGGATAGTAATGCAAGGGAGGCTCTCTAGAGGCAAGTGTGCCTTAGATAGAGAGTTGGCTTATATATTGGTAGGCTCGAATGTTTGGTTAGAAATAGTGTCCGATAGAGCAGGATACATGGGGTATGTATGCACTCTTGAGGAATTTCTAATCTACCAACGATGTTGGCTAGGTATGATTTCCAATATATGGTGGTTTCGCATCATTGAGGGTTTTTGTATCTTCCAATAGGGTTTGGGTAGACATAGACTCCACATGGGTTGGTGATCTAGGATTGGTCACTTTGTGGAACTTCTAATTTACTTTCCAATATATATAGTACCCAATGGTTGTATTTCAACCTGTGGATGTTTCCTCCTTGGAGGTTTTACCACGTTAAAATAATCCTTGTGTAAATTCTTTCTATCTCTATTTCTTATATTTGTTTTTGTGTATGTTGTTATCTTGTGACATATTATTCACTTGTGAAGTATATTGGAACAAGATTTTGTAAAGTGTGATTTATTCAACCCGTGGATGTTTCCTCTTCGGAGGTTTACCACGTAAAAATCAATGTGTCAAATGTCTCTATCTCTATCTCTATCTCTTTATATTTGTATGTTTGTTCTATATAACTTGTTTATGATCTTAAACTTCTCACATCCTTTTAAACATGTTATTGATAAAGAAAGAGATGCACACATTGTTTGTTGAATCTATATTTGTTTCTTGTTTCTTGTAAGTGTCTGAACTTTGTATCTTACAATATTCTAAACCAAGTTGTAATATTTTACTTAGTGATTTATCATTGTAATATTCATAATACAACTTGTAGAATGTGCTCTTTATTGGATATACTTGTATATGTGATACATTGGTTCTTGGTATATGTTTTGTAGACTAAGTGTGGTGAATTGAGCATAGTTGTGGAAATTGTGTTTCTCATTACAATCTTGTTCAAGGTTTATTATATGCTCACCAAGGTTTTGACACTATTCATCCCCCCCCCCCCCCCCCCCCCCCCCCCCCCTCTAGGTTGTTTAGTATAACCTTGTAGGCATTTTCAGCCATATTTAGGAACTTTTATACCTACGTCTAGGATCACATATGCAGACTTAAAATTCTGAAGATGTCCATATTTATAAAGCATAACTATCAGTGAAAAAAATCATTAATTGAACAAATTGTTGTTGCCTCAACATTTACTGCTGACAGAATGTCTAAAAATCCAGTGCATCCAGGTAACAAAAATAGTAGAAGCTTTTACTTCGAATCAAACTATGAAAAATCATACTACTGTTACAAGTTTCAAAAAACATTTGATTGGAAAAGATTTCCATCCAGTAACTGATTGCAATTTCCATCCATTATAATAAGCTTCAATTTCTAAATTCAACTTCATATTCCATCTTCCTTTATTAGCAGCCAAACAAAGTTTATTGTATGAAAGGAGAAAAAGACATAACGAGACCAAAAGATAAATACACACACAAATCATATATCTACAAATTTAAGCAAAAATATATGTGAACAGTGAAAATGAAAAGTTTAAGAACAAAATATTGAAGACAACTGAAGAAAAAAAGCAGAGTAAGAAAAATTAGAAAACGGTTAAAATAGAAAAGAGTATCGGTGGACTACACTGCTTCTCTTTTTTCACTTGAAATGGACCAGTTTCGAGTCAGATTGAGACTCAGTATCGTCACTCGACCAGACAGAGTTCAACTCGTCGAATTATACTGATCCTTGCAGGTTCCAATCTGGCACTCTATTTTGAAGAACCTCTGTTCGTCCCCTTCCTCCATCAACAAAACCTCTGCTTCTCATACAAGCTCGAACTACATCTACTTGATCCTTTTCCACGCACTAACAAGCTCTACGAGTCATTCTTGCTCTCGCAAAGGCAAACACTAATTTCGATTTGATTACCAGAATGCAAAACTGAGAAAGAGAGAATGTGAAATTAAATTAGGGATTGATACAATCATTCCCTAATTGTTAATTGAGATCTTTCTAGAAAAGAGAGAGAAACATGGCTACAAATTTAGGGATTTGAAGACAAAACATACAATAGCAATTTTTAAAGCGTGAAAAAGAAAAAAAATAATAATACAGACCGCCTTTTTTTTTTTTTTGATAGTCAGCTTTTTCTTTACTTCCATATCTTTAGATGCAGCGTTTTTAAATAAAAGCTGTAAAAAAAATATTAAAACATTAATTTATTACTTTTTTTACATCTTTTTCTGAAAACAACCCTGTAATAGATGCTAATTACAGCACTTCTAAAAAAACGCCCCAAAATCAATGTTGTAAAAGCTCATATTTCTTGTAGTGTCAGGTGGCAGAAGCTCTCTCTAAGCACGCTTTAGGTATTCCTTCTTATTTGTGGTGGTCTTCCACTCCTTCATTCTGTTCTTTGTTAGTTGGTAATGACTATATGAGTAGAGAATCTTTCAGGTTTTCCTAACTTTGCTTTTCTTGTTTGGCCTGCGTGCCTCTAAGTTTTTAGGGGCTGTGTCCTCTGTTTTTAGATGTTTTGTGGATTCTTTTGTTTCTTTTTTTTTTTTTTTCTTTTTTTTTTTTTATATATATTCATGGATACTGCCTAGGGTTTTTCAGCATATGATCGTTTGTGATGCTTTTTCCCCCTTAGGTCAATCCAATTTCATAAATATATATATATATATATATTTACAAGCATCTGCAATGAGTTTTTTGTTTTTTGTTTTTTGTTTTTTTTTTTAGTATTGTGAAAGTAAATATCTTATAGTGTTAAAAGTAGATATTATATATAGTCATACATATAGTACTTGATCTGAACAAGTCTATGTTAGATTTTCTTTTTCTTTTTCTTTTAAAGATAATTAATATTAAATACAATCTAACAATATACAAGAAAACAGGTCATCCACTACAAACCATTCACTACAGGCATGGAAGGCCCGTGATAGAAAACTGTTATTGACTACGAGCAATTAAAAGCCCGTAGTAAAGTTTGTTTTGTAAAATCATTTACAACGGGCCTTTAAAAGCCCGTGAAAGATAACAATTAACTACTACGAGCATAAATGGACTCGTTGTGAACAATGTATGTATTATGGGCTTTGTTCGTAGTGCTTGGAGTTATTTACTACAGGCAAAGTCCGTATTGGAGAGTAATTAAATTATCAGAGGGAATAATACAAAACACTCCCGTTGTTCTGCTAATTCCTAAAATCCCCTAAATCAATTCCCTCTCTTCTCTAAACTGGATCTCTAAAACCTAAATCCCTAAAAAAAAAAAAAAAAAAACCCTGCATCCAAATTTCCCTAAGACATTTACGCAGCCACTCTCATGTAGTCTCACCTCTGCTCTCTCATTTTCTTTCCTCAACCTCCAACTCCGTATCTCTCCAATTCGCGATGGGTCACGAAAAATGCCGAACTGTTTCCACTCGAAGAAGCTTTGAAGTGAAAGTTCGAGCAAGAATTCGAAGAACAAAATCCAGATCAGAAGTTCTCCACCGTCGAATCCAACCACACCGACCAAGATCTGCTTCAAGTACTTGTGAGTTTTGGATCTGTTTTGATGCGATAAATATATATATATTTACTAAATTTGTGTTTTTGATTAATTTTGTTGTTGGTGGTGGTGAGATTAAAGAGAGAAGATCCTGTTGTCTCAACCACTCAACATTTAACAAGAATCAAAGCTCTTCACACAATCCTCCACGGCTGCTCCGATCACATTAAACCTCTGTTGCAGAGTTGGTCTCCTTAAGGTGTGTGGCCTTCTACTAATTAGATTTAAAGAGTCCAACTTTGCTATTTTCTTTTGCTTCTTATCAACATTTTTATTGCAAGTAAATTGTAATTATGTTCATGTCAGTGGCCATGGACCATGGTAATAATATTTTGTGTAAATACTTGAATTAAATTCGAATATTTATATAGGAATTGGAACCTTGTTTGAATTGATATTGAGAAGCAATTAGTTGAGAGATTCTAAAGTTCATTTAAAATGTTAATTTATGCATGGAATTATTCACATTTATTGGAAAAAGATAATTTAAATCTATGATTGCAGGATTTGTCATCCGATCTTTGATGCCACCAATCAAGAATCTGGTTTGCTAATTGAATTGGGTTGTTCTTGCAATACTGATTTGGCTACTGCACACAAACACTGTGCTGAGGCTTGGTTCAAGATTAAAGGAAACAAGTAAGTCATCAAAATCAAACTTTTCTAATAAAAATTACCTTTTTAAATGTATTCAAATGCTTTGTCTTTCTAGGTATGTTTAGAACAGATTTGATCTTTGGATTTGATGGCATTTGGTTGATTGTTAGAGTAGTGCAAAGAACATACTAATGGGAAATTAAAACAAGAATAAAAATGCCCACTTTGTTAAGAGTAAAGAAACAATTAAAGGTAGGCTAAAATTAAGAGAATCAAAATCAAATATTTATAAAGCCAAATATGGTTGTAGGTTTGTCTAGGTGCTCTGTTTCTTGTGGCTTCCTCTTCTGTTGATGATTTCCTTGTTCTATATTGAGAATGATTTCCTGCTTCAGTCAAATTACTGACTTTGACTTTATCTTAGTTTTTTGGAATTTATTTATCATTCCTTGTATGCAGGTCCTCAACCAAAATGGTTTGGATTGCCCTGAACTTGAAAGTTTGTGCATTAAAGATTAATCCCTTGCATCTGAAAGTTTGTATTCTTTAACTCTTTCGTGTACTATTAATTCTTTATATGTTCTTTTGTTCATTAATATTCACTAATGTTATAATAATCCATTTTTGTAGGATGGCCCCCCTAGTACAAGGAAAACAATGCTTGCGAAGGCTGTTGCAACTGAAGCCGATGCTAACTTTATCAACGTATCTATGTCTAGTCAACTAGTCAAAGAATTGCAAAATGTTGTCTTCAATGTATTAGTGATATTACTTTTATTATATATATTTATATATATATATGCAGATTTTTATCAACTTATCCATGTCTATAATGATAACAATTTGAATGCGATAATAGATTCCAAAAAATTCTAATTCTAATTCTAAAAATATATATATACCAAAATCAATAGGTAGCTAATTATATTTTTTTTTTCTTTAAAAAAAATCATCTACTACGGACATAAATTGTTTTAAATAACATAGCTTACAAATTAACTACGCTTGATGCCCGTTGTAATTGAGGTTATTTATCACAGACATCATCCGTAGTCAAAAAGTGATTCACTACGGGCGATGCCCATTGTAAATGAGCTTATTTATCACAGACGATGTCCGTAGTCGGAACGCGACATTTTCTATCATAGCGTCGCATATAGCGGGCGTTGTAACGGGCAATGCCCATAGTCGATACGCATCCACTACAGGCCTCGCCCATAGTAAATGACCGATTTTCTTGTAGTGAATGACCGGTTGTAAATGAGAAAGAGTGAGAGGCGGCAGAGAAAAGGGGTTTTCTTGCAAAGATCAGTTTGAGTGGTTCTTTCATCGTGAAGAAACAATTAATATTACCAACTACACTTTTATTAGTATAAATTATTATTTTTTATAAGTATTATCTTATTATGTAAATTCGGGATTTTAGGAGGGGGGGGATTTGAACCCGCAACCTCGTGAGATAGGTGTGAGGGGTTTATTACCGAACCGTCCTCATCTCATCTATTAATATATTGATATAAGAGCATCTCTAATGTAAATATGCATTTGGAGAAAATTAAGTGCCACATAGGATAGATAGATAAAAATTTAAAAAAACCATCTTCAATGCAATTATCTAACTTTAATATGGAGATGATGTGGTAAAAAAAAAAAGGTTAGAGAATATAGAGTTGAGTTTCTAATTCTAAAAACTCTCCTTGCTAACTATGATTTCTAACTCTTTCCACCAATAATATTAGAGCATATTTAATTGTAAAATAAAATAGGAGAGAGAGTGAAATAATTGTTTTATTATGATTGGTCATAAAATGGATGGATATTAGATTTTATATAATTGCATTGAAGATTTGAATATACATTTCTCTATTTTTTTTTTTTTTTAAGTGGGTCTATAATGAATAGAAATACTGATGTGACACTATTTAGAAATTCAAAACAAATATCTGCATCGATATGCTCTAAATGACTTAATCTCCAGGCCGGCCTATGGGGGTAGCAAACCCAACATTTTGTTGGGGTCCCCAACTGGCCCAATCCACTTCTTCTTCTTTTGTAAAATTAGGGGCCTCGGTGCCCAATCTATTTAAATTTAAAAATAGCCCAATCTCAAACCTTTCTTTGCTTTTATTTTCTTTTTCAAACAAGGCCTAATTAACTAGTTCAATTCAACAAAAATAAACTTCAAAAGCCCAATTGAATTGTGATTGTGAGACTACCCTATTTGAAACAAAAACAAACAGGGGCCTTAGTGCCCAGTCTACTTCTTTAGTAAAATCAGGGGCATATGTGCCTAATCTATTTAAGTGCTTGTTTGGTTGAGCTTTTTACTGCTTCAAAATGTCTACAAACGTCTATTTGAGCTTTTTAGAGTTGTTTGGCTGGGCTTTTGAAATTGTCTATTTTAAATTGAGTTGAGGTTAGTAGAGTTTAAACCTCTACTAGGCAAAAGCTCATGGGGAGGTGCTTCTCTAAATAAACAGTTTTTTAATTTTTTTTAAAAAGTCTACCAATCAAACAAGTATATATTTTTTTTTTCAAAATCACTATTTCTAGTAGATCTACTGTAAATATATTTTTTACTAATAGAGGTTTTTCAAAAGCCCAACAAAACAAGCTCTAAGTTTAAAAAGGGTCCAATCTCAAACTTTTCTTTGCTTTTATTTATTTGTTCTCTTTTTCAAATCATTGTCCAATTAACTAGTTCAATTCAACAAAAATAAGAGTGGCGATATTAGCACCCCTCAAAAATTGTATTGTACACTCCTTTCGTAAGTACACCCCTAAAATATTTTAAAAATATCTGGTTCGTAAATAAACCCCACTTAATGCCAAAAATACCCTTTCTTTAATTTTATTGTATTATATTTTTGTTAGCACACCCCACTATTTTGTTGTCTAATCATATTTATTTAAAATTTTATTATTTTATATCTTTTTATTCAAATAAATAATTTCTCTTTAAAATAATTATTTCTAACTCTTGCAAAAACATTTGATGTCACTAAAAAATTGTATGAAAAAAATTTCTTTTCATTGCATTACAACTTTTTTTTTTTTTAATTCTTTAATTTTTTTTAAGCTCAAAATTCTCCAATTCCGCCAAATTAAAAAACTACTAGCTGTAACCATAACTGATGCATGTGTTGCTTTAGCTCTTTTAGTTTTTTAATTTTTTTTAAAATTTAAAATCCATTAATAGAAAACAGCAATTACACCAACCAAGAAGAAGGGTCATATGTAAAAAGTGGATCTTAGCACACAACAGTGTATCTCAATTCTTTTGTTTCTAAGAAAGTTTCTTTTTTTTAAGAAAAAAAAAACAATTGTTGATTGATCAAGCCAAAATTGGTATGATTTTGGCCCTCATTTCCGATTCTTTTAGCTTGATTCTCAGGCATTTCCCCGTGTTTAATGTTGTTAAATTGAGTGTTTCAGGTTTTATTAGGTTTCAGAAGCAATTGAGATGAAAGTGGAGGACTTGTGCGAAAATGTCTCACAAATGGGAAGAAACAGGGCATTTTCGCCACTTGGACATGATAGGTCGCTACATGAGCGCCATGGCGACAGAGGATTCTCCAAAGACATCAGAAGGTCGCCACTTGGGCGCCACTTGAGCGCCATAGCGACAGAAAGTCCCCAAATCAACCAGGTGGGGTCGCCACTTGGGGTCGCCATGGCGACCTCCCTTGCAAATGGTGACCTAGTGCACTCAAGGCATGGTCACCACTTAGGGTCGCCATGGCGACCTTGATGTTGCAAGTGGCGACCTCCTCACATTTGTAGGGTCGCCACTTATGGTCGCCATGGCGACCTAGAGGTGCAAGTGGCGACCTCTACACAAAATACTCATGGTCGCCACTTGCCAAATAGCGAGAAAGATGGTTTTCGTGGTGACCTTCTCATCTAACAGTTTTACGCACCAGGGTCGCCATAGCGACCAAATAGCGAACAAGGCGCCACCTCAGCGAATCAAGCAGTTATCAGTACATGTCCAAGAGTGCATATATATAGATCGTCCATCCATCTTCAAAGCATCGAAACATCAGAAAAAAATATAGAGAACACATCTAGATCTAGCTCTATCATCCATGGCACACCATTCCTCATCCTCCATTTCTCTCCTTGAACTCATCTAATCCATCCAACCCTCAACACAAAACCTTGATTACTTTACTACATCATTCCTCATCCCACCATTTCTCCACCAAAATCCTTAGTAACTTTCCACCAAAACACCCACATTCCAAGACATTTCCTTGCATCTAGGAGCATAGAGGAGAAGAAGGATCAAGCTTAAAGAAGGTGACCCAAGGGTTCTTTTTATTTATTGCAAATATGTGTAACTAAACCCCTAATCTAGGGGATAGATTTGAGGATCAATTGGTTATGGGTTTAGCTTAGCTTGTAATGAATCTCTTATGTGTTCTATTCATTCAAATTAATTAGATTCCATTCATTATAATTGACTTGTATATCACTTGTTGATTGCTATCTTGAGTAGAGTAATTTGTTATATATTCATATGTGGATTGACAATCCTTGTGTGATTAAGAACCCATTGGATAGGATAGATTAGTGGTGGGTATATCAACCCCACTAATCTAAGCCTCTAAGTGGTTAACATAATGAGATTGGTACATTAATGAAGCTAGTTAGCTTACCCACACTCAATTGTTAATCGATCTATTCCCTAGCTATCTCATTAATTGATTTTATCACAATTCTTATCAAGGTGTTGAGTATTCTATTTTTCATAACATATTTTGTGTATTTTCATTTGAGTAGTTAGCATTGGTGGTTTTAGAAACCACACATCTATCAAACAATATGATTTACTTTATTGTTCAAAGATTAGTCAATTTATCTAATTAACACTCCATTCCCTGTGGAACGAACTTGCTTTACTATTTTGCTATCAAATCACATTTTAAAAGGATTAAGTGGCTTAAAAGAGTTTTCAAGAATCAACCAAAATCTATACTATTATTAATTTTGTTGAGTACACAAACGACCTCATCATTGATAAGAAAGTTTATTGTTGGTATTGATTTTTGTTTCACTCAATTATAGAAATAAATTACTTGTCAACTCAATCGATTTGTATTCCTTAAAAGAAATTGAAATTAGTATTTAAAATAGAAGTCAGGGTTTAATAAAATAGAAAGGTTTTTATTATCATATCAAACAATTAATAGAAAACTCAACCCCACCCCCCCCCCCCCCCCCCCCCCCCCCTTTTTTTATTTTATTTTATTTTTATTTTTATAAAGGATTGATATAAAACCAATTAATAATTATTGATGTATATTTACAAACTAGTCCTTTAAGTAATTGATTAATGCTACATTGCCCAAATTTGGTGTCAAAAATCTGGTGTCCAAATGATGTGGCAACATTGTAGACCATTCATTTAAATCATGCAAATCTAATACAATTTAAATGAATAATCTAAAGTGTTGTCACATTATTTGGACACCAGATTTGTACACCAAATTTGGGCAATGTAGCATTACTCTAAGTAATTTTACTCAAGGATAATATTGGATTTTCAAAAATACACTAAATTGAGATGTACATACAATTTTTGAGGGGTGTAAATATTGTCACTCCAAAAATAAACTTCAAAGGCCCAATTGAATTGTGATTGTGAGACTACCCTATTTGAAACAAAAACAAACAGTAAAATTATTAAAAACAGCAACACCTAATGACCTAAGGCTAAACGAATAAAAATAGTCTTGATTACTTTAAGAAAACTCTCGTTTGACTATGTAAACTTCTCGGGCTCTCTCTCGTTTTCTTGAAACTCTCTATCTTTGTCAATATTTAAGGTATGATTTTTGTTTTCAATTATTTACTTTGAATATTTTTTGGCAGAATTTCACAAAAGTCCCACTTTTATGACGATTTGTCACCTTTATAAATGTATTTCTATATTCATCACTTTAGTCCCTATTTTTTTCAAAACACATCACTTTAGTCCATTAGACTAAATATTTCAAAGTCAATTATTTTAACACCTGTAAAAGTATATTTTTACCCTTATTACTATTTAATTTAGCTAAAATTATTATCTTAGCTTTAAAATAAAATGAAATACAATAAAATTCTCAATAATAAAATCTTATATAAATAGACTACAAAAAAAAATCTTAAATAAATAATAATAAAAAAATCCATTAATTTTTTCTTATTTTGTATTTTTTTTCATAATGGATATTTATTTAGCTAAATAGTAATTGGGGCAAAAGTGTACTTTCATAGGTTTTAAAATAGTTGACTTTCAAATATTTGGTCAAATAAACTAAAGTGATGAGTTTTGGGGAAAAAAAAATAGAGACTAAAGTGATGAATATAAAAAGACATTTATAAAGGTGACAAATCCCCAAAAAAATGGGACTTATGTGAAATTCTGTCATATTTTTATTAATCTTGATTATCTAGTATCTACGATAGTTGATTATGTGAAAATTTTGGATATGTTTATTTTTTTAATTAAGTTTAGAATATGTTTTTTGTTGAGAAAACAGAGAAATATAATTTATAAAAAGAGTCAACAAGAAAATATAAGTTAAAAAAGTATGCTACCACATGTTGATTTTGACTCATCTTTTAATCATTTATTTTATTTAAAATACTATCCACTAATTTTAGGCTTTAGTGATCTGTATGTGTATTGTGTAGTCAATTTATTAAGCTTTTCTTGAATCATTTATAAGGGAGAAACCTGAGAAGGGGTTCTTTTATAGCCAAACTAATATTACGGGATTTAAACGGAAAATAGAAAAAGAAAATGCAAGTTAAAATAAAATAATCTTGTTATTGTTGAATACTTGAATACTTGAATACTTGAAATAGTCAATTAGACAATATAATCGGTTATATACTTATATTAAACATGGTAGTGTGTTAAAGTGAAGAAGTGGAGTTAATCTGTCATAATTTTGATATTAAACATGTCATGTCATCAAATTCCAACCGCACAAGTTGCTTCAGATACCAACTAGGCAACTTTTTCATCATCAACATATTGAAAGTTTATATGAACTCTTGTTGAGTTTTTAAAGATGTTAGTGATATTAAACATTGTTACTTGTGGTTGCTATTAGAATTTTTAGAAAACTAGACAGACACAGGATGCAAATTATATTCAATCAATTAGGGATGAACAAATATCAACAAATAAGAAGTACTAGGAAGTAGGAACTACTTTGCTTCTTGCCCAAAATTTTCAGTTAAAGATCCAAATTTTTATTCATCATAATCACTATCGATTTCTTTTGGAGTCATGCGCAATTCTGATAACTTTTGCGGCGGTCAAGTCAAATCTCCCAGAAAATCATGAGCAAAATTCATGTAGCCAAGACGACATCTTTTTATGGGAGCATCGACAATGGTGGAGAACCAAATACAAGATCCATTTATGCCACATTATCAAATATGAGTCTTCTTTTCAAAAAAATACGTCTTCCCATTTTTAGTTCTTATTTATTTTGGTCTCTTTTCCTCAAAATGGGGTTAAATTGAAAAAATGAAAGTGGATCCATTTTTTTTTTTTCTAAACAATCATTACTCTTCTTTAAAATATTATATATATATATATATAAATTATATAATATATTTTAAATATCAACACTATCAATAATTATTTAGCAAATTATAATTAATTTAAAATAAAACAATTTATTAATTTCAAGTCTATTAATCATAATTCAAGTCTAGTAAAATAAATGAAATTTTTTTTAATGTTTTCAAAAAAAAAAAAATTTCATTAAAATAATTTTTTTTTAAATAACAATTAAAATTATTCATATTTGTTCATTATATATAATTATTTAAATTTAAAATTTTTTATAAAATTATTAAATTTTGTTAAAAATTATATATTTAAAAAGCAATTAAATATTAAAATTTATTAAATTTTAATATTTAAATTTAAATAATAAACTATATATATATTTAAAGCAATTATATATTAAAATTTAAATTATATATATATATATATAAGCCCAAATGATTGAGAGTGTAGATAACCCAAAAAGCAATGATTGAATAAGACCCAAAATGAGTTCCAAATTTAGAACCCAAGATAGGTCTTGTGGGGTGGGTCCCACGCTTGAAGCCTTTTTTTTTTGTCCCTTTGAGCCCCATTATGCCCTTCCTCAGACCCACTTAAAAGTGGATCCACTAAAATGGGTCTTAAAATAGCCCCACTGTGGATGCTCTTATGGACTCATCTTGAGACATTAATAATCAAAAATTGTGTAGACTATACAGAGGATCTATGACAATAGCCTATTAAGGGCCCAAAAAGGAAGGAAACAAAGCCAATTTGGTATCATTTTATCTAAGGACACATTTACTAATAGGGAATAAAAATTAAAGGGAATTATTGTAGGTGGTCGACCTACAATCGAAGTGGATCGGGTCGGGTTTCGTTAGGCCCAATACAGCTTGGTTTAAATCGTCAGTCAAAAGTTGTTGCTAACTTGATAAACCTGCAAAATAATTTGGTTAATCGACCTTGTGTGGCTTTCTTCTTCGTTAAACCTACAAAAACAATGAACAGAAAAACAAATACAAAAAGAATCGATAAAGGTTGGGTTAGATCTTTAGCCTTAGGTATGCTTGGGCTGAGCAATAATTTATAGTGATTGTGAAATCAGATTCCGGCGGCTGGGATTTCTTGATTAACAGAGTTTCGGTACGCTTGAATTAGCTTTTTTCTATCTCCTTTTCTTATAGGAGGCTAATCAAACTAACGTCCATCTGATAATGATCTGATTGTGGGCGTGATCTTTGGAGAGATTCTCTCCCCAAGTATCTCATTTATTCAGTTCCTTTCAACTGCTGGCGGACTTGGTCTCCAAACTACCAAGCCACGCAGCTGCTTTTCTTGTTGGATCAATCCAATTAAATTGGGCCCAAGTGAGATGAGCCTAGACTTTGCATTTTAGGCCTATAGGCCATTTTTGGCTACCATAGTTTGTCCCCCACTCTCTAAAGAGTTTCCAACGAAGTAGAGAGTGATTTCCATTTAAGTCAACCGTTGTTGAGCACACCAACTTAAATCAACTTGATGAATGACTAGTCAATTTAACACCAGGTTCCTAAATGTCGTTAGACGAACCTTTTATGACGAAGTAGGTTAAATCAAAGGTCAAAATGAAAAGACGCCTTTCGTTTCAATACCCTAGGATTACGTCATATGCATTTAATTTAGGCATGCTTGCTTCGCCCGAGATAAAAGATTTTCGAATTTCAAACCTTAAAATCATCATTACAGATGGCTAACTAAGTTACCTTGGTTAATTGGCAACTGAGGGGACGCTGACACGTGGCAAGCGTGGTTAGGAGTTGGTTTATAAGTAAATCGTCCCCTTTCCTCAAGTTACTTACAGCAACCTTTCAAAGAAGCAAATCTCTCTTTTCTTTGTATCTTCTCTTAGCAAGTACTGTCTTCGTGGATTTTCGTGGATTTTCATAAACTTCTTCAGAGAATTCTTCTTCAAGGTTAGTAAAGATTGTACTTTTGTTTTCTTTTCTGCTTTCCTGCATGAAACTTATTTTCTCGATTTCATTTCAAGTTTATAGGAAATAGATATAAATATTTACCTGGAATTTGTGTTTTGCATTGCGTCTGTTGTTCTTCGTTGTTCTTTGATGGAGTTTCTTGCTGAATTTCTATTATATTTTCGACTATATCTATAACGTTTGATCTGTTTGATATACTTGATTGTTCACATGACGCGACTATTATAGTGTAGATGAGGTAACTATTGTAGATGGGTGTTTTATTCGATCTATTTTTAGGACGGTAGAAACTGTAGGGTTAGGTTGGCCCCCAAAGTTTGACTCGTTTTTGTTAAAAAAAAAACCCCAGATTATGATTTAGAAACCCTAGGTTGTGACTGTAGCGCATTAGTTTCTGACTTGTGCATTTTTTTTGCATCTGTCAGCTTTAGGAAGCACCATGTCGAGCGACAATACAATCTCTGACCCACGCTTTGATTGGACTCCAAGCGAAGGGGAGGATAACGTTGACGGAATCGGTAGCAAAATGGTAGATGTAGATCAACAAGTTACAGTAGATGACCCATCGAATGTCGTTGCCATAAATACGGAAGCTATACTTAGGCAAGGTGGTGTACGTGCTATTGCGTCGATGGTCGAGTTCCTAGAATATGTAGACACTTCAGAGGCTTCTATTTCTGGCCGCCCTCTAGGTATACTAGAAGATAGTCTGGCTAGTTTGGTTTTTGTCAAACACTTGAGTAGTTTGAAGGTAATTTATGGCATTCCTGATAATGTCGAACTACGCACTGCCAAAGGACATGAGCAAGCAGACTAGGACATACCAGGGTGGACATGTTTTTACGAGTATACTCTTCGTTTAGGGTTCAGATTTCCAGTTCCTCAACTGGTTCGACGAATGTTACTCTATTACGATATTGCTCCTGGCCTTGATGCCAAATAGTTGGAGGATACTACTGAGTTTGGGGGTGCTCAACGAGAGGCGTAACATAAAATTTGGAATAGGATGTCTCCTTCATAACTATTACTTGAAGGAACATGTAATCGACAAAGGTCGTTACATGTTGATCCCTAGGAATAGGGAACATCAACTCATCATTGATACGATGACAAATGATCGTCATTGGAAGGATACCTATTTCTTTGCTAGAGGTCCACCGATCGATGGTCCTTGGGGAGAGTCGAAATATCAATACCGGCGTATTTGGAATCGGATTGGTGAGTAACACTTGCCAATTGTCGTTTAGCTGGTTATACATACATATATATATATATATGTTTTTTATTTTTAGAATTACTCATTGATGAGTAATCACTTTTGTAGAAACAAAGGGTGTGGAACCCAAGCCGTTGTGCGACGTAGCTCCCCGGCGCTCTGAAATTTTGTTGAACATACCAGGAAAAGACAGGAGCTGTAAATCACTGCTTTTAGAATGTAAACTTAGGCCTAGCAGTCTGTGGAGATGGTCGACTCTAAATAGGTCACGGGAGCTCTACCCTCACGTGAGGGACTTCATGTCATATGTATGGATTAGGAGGAGTTTTGAAATACTCCAATATCAAATGAAATTCTTGTCACCTATATCTGACATTGAACGTCGTTTCACAGTGACGTCGATGTCGAGCGCAAAGTTAAACATACCGAACGAAGCCGAAGCTTTGAAGCATTATCGGGAGGACCTGCCCAAGAAGAGAGCAGCAGCAGCTAAAAAGAAGGAGGTAGCCGACAAGTCGAAAGAGGGAACTACAGTGTCATCCGGGCACGTGTATGTTTCATCTCCATAACAATCTCCTACAAAAAAGAGGCAGAGAAAAGACTCGACTGTCGACAAAGGAAAGAGAATTGAGTCTAGTTCGAGGAGGCAGCTAGCTGCTTCTCAACCTGACTCATCGACAACGGCTCCTCCTGGACTATCTTCCTTTAATGAGCCGACTATTTTCTTGGAGAAGTCGCCTAAATATATTCTTCCTGCAGACGATAAATTTTTGAAAATGAAAAAGACTGAGTAAGTGTTCGACACGACCATCCTTTCGACTTTCCAGATGAATAGTTGTATCTGATTTACCTTAGATTTAAGAATATATGTTGTTTTCTCTTAAACAAAATTTCCCTTTTGTGTAGGCTCTGTAGGCACAACTACATTTGCATAATAGGTATAAAGTAATTAATGACAGGTGTGGGAAGCAGAAAAAAACGATCAACGTTTTGAAGATGGAAAAAGCAAAGGTCGACAAGGCGGCTAAGGAGCTTGAGCGTAAGAACTTAGTTCTTGAAAAAGAGCTAAGGGAGGTGAAAGCAGAGAGGGATCGACAATCTGAGGAGTCGACAAAAGCTCGTGCGGCCACAATTGAGCAACAACGTCTCATTGCCGATTTGAAGGAGCAACTATCGTCGATTTCATCTGCTGCTATATGCAAGGCGAAAGTGAAGCTTTATAAGGAATATCAGTCGGGCAAGCATACTAATTGGAACAGAGTCGACATGAAGGAAATGATCGACACTTATGAAGAAATGCGAAGGCTGGATGAGTCCTCGCCTAGACAAGATGAAGAGCGAACGCTTGGTGAAAATGCAATCCTTGAAAATGTCGATGGAACTGATGCTGCTGTCGATCTGCCTCTAGTTGATCCACATGTTGTCGATCTGCCTGTCATTGATTCGACTGTCGACAATTTACCTATTAATTGTTGCCTTTTTTCGTTCTTAATATTGCTATCATATTTTTAATCCTTTGTAACAATGGATGATTTGGTCGTTTTCGACCTTTAATATTTTGTTGTGGATGACTGGTAGTCTCGACCTTTTTGAAAATTTTCTTTGCATGCTTTGCTGTCAATAATTTTGAGATAAACTTAACTTTGATGTGGAAACAATACGACTATCATATAATGGGGTTTACACAAAAGATTGAATAATTGAATGAAATAAGTCTGTAAACTTATGTTCATACGTAAGTTGATCGACACGACCGTATAGAATTTTTTTATGACAAAAAACATGGTCGACATATTTATTGAATAATCGCGTACATGCGTTCAGTCGACAATTTACATTGAATACTCGCGTCCATGCGTTCAATCGACAATTTACTTATAATAATCGCGTACATGCGTTCAGTCGACAATTTACTTATGATAATCGCGTACATGCGTTCAGTTGATATTTTTTTTTAATCCAGTGCTGCCCCCGACTCTAAACATTTGCTTTCAGATAAAAATGTTAAGAGTGGATATTCATTTCGTAGATGTCGGAGTACAACATGTCAATCCTGTAATAGTAATATAATTTGTCAAAGTCGACAGAAGCATGAAAAAATGAATTTTGTGAGCTCAGTTCCTAACTTAGTACTAAGTTTTTCATCATTGTTCTTTGTGTGTCGTTAGTATATATAAATGAAGATTTATAACTTAAAATAAAAGTTAGAAGTTTAGAAATGATACTGTTTTAGATGTAGGGCATTCCAGCTGTTGTGTAATTCTCGACCGTCGAGCCCTCGCAATTTGTATACTCCTCAACCAACGACTTCTGTTATTTGATAAGGTCTTTCTCAAGTTGGCCCCAAGTTTCCGGCCCCCTCTTCTCTGGTGTTTTGGAAGACGCGATGCAGCACCCAGTCGTTTACTTTGAATACCCTGATACGTACCTTCTTGTTGTAATGTCGTGCGATTTGTTGTCGATACGACTATACTCTTAGAGCAGCCCGATCATGTCGTTTATCCAAATGATCTAATTTGAAGGCGAGCTCAAGGCTATTTTGGACCTCATTTGGATTTTCGCTTCGTGCAGTTGCGAGTCGTGTCTCAATAGGGATTACCACTTCTGATCCATAGACAAAGGATAATGGAGTTTCTCCTGTCGACCGACGAGGGGTAGTTCTGTACGACCAAACAATTTCTGGAAGCTTCTCGACCCATTCACTTTTTTCAGCTTCTAATCGCTTCTTCAGTGTGTTGATTATGGTTTTGTTTGTCGACTCCGCTTGCCCATTGGCTTGGGGATAACGTGGAGTCGAAAAGCTCAGCTTTATCCCATACTTGTCGTAGAAGTTTTTGAAGTCGAATGAGATAAACTGGGAACCGTTGTCGGTCACTATCTCTTGTGGAACCCCGAACCTACAAATAATGTATTTCCAGACAAAGTTGCATACCTCAATGTCACGTACCTAAGGCAATGCTTCGACTTCCACCCATTTGGTGAAGTAGTCTGTCATTACTAACATGTAGACGACGCCTCCGGGTTCTGTTGGGAGCTTTCCTATAATGTCCATTCCCCATTTCATAAATGGCCAATGGGCTGAAATTGAGTTCAACATACCTCGGGGGAGATGAGATATGGGTGCGAATCTTTGGCACTTGTCGCACGACTTCACATGGTTTTGGGAATCAGATCACATTGTCGACCAATAGTATCCTGTCGTGATGGCTCTGTTCGACAAACTTCGAGCTCTAGAATGGTTCCCACATTCTTCATAGTGTAGACTTTTGAGAACATCGTACGTTTCTCGTGAAGTCACGCACCTCAAGTAAGGTTCTGTAAAAGATTTTTTATATAGCTTACCATATAAGATGCATAATTTTGTGGCCTTTGCTTTGATTTTCCTCGCCTTAATTCTGTCCCTAGGTAGGATGTCGGCTCGTAAATAATCCAATAGTGGGTCCATCCAATTTCTTCCGTTGTCGACTAGGGCAATTATTTCGGCTTCTTGGATGGTTGGTGATGTAAGATGTATGACTGGAATTGATTTCGATCCGTTGGTCATTATCGAGCCCAAGTATGCCAGTGCATCTACTCGGGAATTCTCCGACCTTGGTACTAGTTGTATAGTAAATTCATCGAACGTCGACTGAAGCTATTTGGCCTTGGCTAAGTAGGCGGTCATCCTTTGATCCCCTGTTTCATACGACCCGTTCATCTGTCGGACGATGAGTTGAGAGTCGCTAAGTACTTGAATGTTCTTAATGTTCAAATCCTTTGCGAGGTCGAGTCCAGCGATTAAAGCTTCATATTCTGCTTCGTTATTTGTTGAGCGGAATTTACAATGGATTGATTGCTCTATTATGTCCCCGTGAGGAGATTTGAGCACCAATCCTAGTCCACTACCTCTTATGTTGCTTGAACCATCGACCAGCAAGGACCATTTTTCGTTCGTTGCTGTCTCCGCAAGAGCTATTAATTCCTTTTCAGCCTATAAATTCTCGTTAGGGGTAAAATCCGCAACAAAATCAGCTAATACATGTGATTTCAATACTGTCCGCAGGTGAAAGTTGATGTCGTATTCACTCAATTTGACAGCCCATTTTGTCAGTAGTCTTGAAAGTTCTGTTTATGCAAGATATTTTTGAGATGATAAGTAGTTAATACCTTAATGGAGTGACATTGGAAGTATGGCCTTAATTTGCGAGCGGCAACAACCAGAGCTAGTGCCAGCTTTTCCAGTCAACTATATCTTGACTCTACATCGAGCAATGCTTTGCTTACGTATTACACGGGGTATTGTACGTCATTTTCTTCCCTAACCAATACGGCACTGACAACTACTGTATTTGATACAACCAAGTACATGAGTAACGTTTCGTTGTCTTTTGATTTCGACAACAGTGGTGGTGAAGTCAAGTACTCCTTCAAATCTTGCAATGCCTTCTTGCACTCATCGTTCCATTCGAAAGCTTTGTTTTTCCTTAAGGTGTTAAAGAATGGGTGGCATAGTTCGGACGACTTGGAGATGAACATGTTCAGTGCTGCTACACGACCAATGAGCTTCTGTACGTCTTTAATGCATCTGGGCGACTCGATCCCACGTATTGACTGGATCTGGTATGGGTTAGCTTCGACGCCTTTTTGGGTGACTAAGTACCCTAGGAATTTCCCTGACGACACACCAAAAGAACATTTAGTAGGGTTTAGTTTCATACCATATTTATCGAGGACGTCGAACGACTGTCTCAGGTGGTCAATGTGTTGTTAAGCCACTAGTGACTTGACCAGCATATCATCGATGTACACTTCCATTGTCGAACCGAGCATTTTGGCGAACATTTTATTCACTAGTCGTTGGTAGGCGGCACCTAGATTTTTCAAACCAAACGGCATTACTTTATAACAAAAAGTACCTCGCTCTGTTACAAACGCGGTTTTTTCCTAGTCATCTGGATGCATCAGGATCTAGTTGTAGCCAGAGTAGGCGTCCATGAAACTGAGTAGCTCGTGTCCGGCTATAGCGTCGACAAGCATGTCTATATGTGATAGAGGGAATGAATCCTTGGGACACGCTTTGTTGAGATCTGTAAAGTCGATGCATACCCACCACTTGCCATTTTTCTTTTTTACCACCACGATATTTGCCAGTCAGTCGAGATACTTAACTTCTTTCACTGAGCCGATGTCAATCAGCTTCTGGATCTCTTCGTTGATGATTTTCTTCCTTTTTGGAGCAAATTTCCTCCGCTTTTGTTTTACCGGTTGGTAATCAGGGTCGACCTGTAATTGATGAACAATTACCTCTAGATCGATGCCGACCATGTCCAAATGCAACCATGCAAAACTGTCTTGTCGTTCCCTTAGGAATTTGATCAGCTGTTCTCGGGTTTCTTTCGGTAATCTAGACCCAATAAAAACCTTACGATCTGGTCGACTTGAGTCGATCGACACCTCATCAAGTTCTTCCATTTTCGACATGTTTGGAGTCAACTCGACCTTGGAGTTCTGTAATTGCTATAATGATTCCTTTTTCTTCTTCATGGCATTTTGGTAGCATTCTCTGGCAGCTCTCTGTTCTCCTTTAATCTCGCGGACTCCCCACCTGGTTGGAAACTTTATCATTTGATGGTAAGTCGAGGGGATTGCCTTCATCTCGTGAATCCACGATCTCCCCAAAATTGCGTTGTATGGCAACTGATAGTCGAGTACCAGGAAGTTGACGTAAAGGTTCACACCTTCAGCATAGATAGGTAGTACGATTTCCCCCAAAGGTACTTTTTTGCTCCCCACTGAAACCTATTAGCATCGTACTCCGACGGTTGAGTTTGGATTCGTCGACCTGCATTTCCCTTATGGCACTGTTAAATAAAATGTTACATGAACTACCATTGTTGATCAAAATTCTTTTTGTCAAACAGTTGGCAATATGTAAAGAAATAACAAGTGCATCATGATGAGGAGAAAACAAATCTGATTTATCTGTAGATTTGAAGATGACGGTCTCGTCGTAGGTCGCTAGATGCTCTCGACTAGGTTGAATTTCCGTGTTCAACACCTGATGCGTGTGCCTCTTCACTGCTGAGTAGCTGACACCACTCACTTCAGAACCCGCTGCAATAAAGTTTATTACTCTGTCTTGTCGAGGTGGTCTTTGTGAGCTGTCGTTTGGGTTGGTCACCCCTTTGTCGTTTCGTCTGGCTAGGGTTTGTTTCCCCTTTTCTGTTAGAAACTCCTGTAGATGCCCTTGTTTTAAGAGTTCTGCAACTTCAAACTTGAGGGCAACACAATCTTCAGTCCGATGGCCATGATCTCCCTGGAATTCGCATATTAGATTTGCATCTCGATATTCTGGAGGTGCATTTATTTTCCGTGGCCATTTGATTGTCTTGCCCATCTCCCTCATTATTGCTACAAGGTCAACCGGTTCGATGCTTAGGTTATATTCTGGTAATTCAACTCGCGGTCGACTGGTTCTTGGGTATTCTCGCCTGTATGGTCGACTGTCGCTTGAACCCTCACTATGTTGTTGTGCGATTCGTCTATCACTCGTCGGGTAAGGTTCTGCTCTTCGGTCGTTTGACCTTCTGTCCACTCGATCATTTCTGCGGTTTGTATTATTGTTGATTTTGCTTATGTAATTGGCTTCATCTTCCTCCCACTTTATTTGGGCCCATGCTTTGGCCAATACATCTTCTATCGTCATGTATGGATATTTAGTGAGTTCTTTATAGAGATCAGAGTCAAACCTAAGGCCTTTCCTAAAGGCGTATATTACGGTCGCCTGATTGTAATGTGGGATTTGTACTTTTTCTCTATTGAAGCGCCCGACATAGGTTCTTAGATTTTCATCGGGTCTCTGCGTTATCGTATACAAGTCGTCCGACTGTTTCTCCAACTTGCGACTACTTGCAAATTGCTCCACGAAGGTGTCTGTAAGCTGGACAAAGGAATTAATAGAATTGTTAGGTAAATTGGTGTACCATTGTAGAGCTGGGCCATTTAAGCTGGACCCAAAGGCTTTGCATATGCATGCTTCTCGTGGGTCGAGCGGAATTGCTGCTGTGAACATTCTCTGCTTGTACTGCGCTATATGGTCGTCCGGATCAGTCGTTCCCTCATATTACTTCATATTTGGGAAGCTGAACTTTTTGGGCATCTCAACAAGTACTATCGCGTCAACAAAGGGCGAGTAGACGAAGCTGTTCACGCTACTTCTTTTAATTGGGGCTGGAACTCCCGGAATCCTTTGTATAAGGGCTTCCATTTTTGCAAACCTGTGAGAAAATTCTAAATTAGCAATTGTAGAAGGGTCAGGTCCAGATTTTACCATTCCTTGCGTCGACTGGAGCGACACGGGTGTCCCCAGGACGTTTTCAGGTTGCTTGCCCAAAACCGGATCTTGCTCGTTTTCATTTCGGACAGGCAAGTTGTTGAGGTCGATTTCGACTCGAGCAGTCTGGGGTGTTTGTTGGGTATGCCTGACATTAGGATTCGCGTCTGGGATTCCTGGTCCTGTTGGGGCGACCGGAGCGGTACGGTTGACTTCTTGTTCAACGTTCGAGACCAGAATTGGGCGCTCCACATCTTCGCTGTCGGGTACTACGCCATTGATCATAGCTCATAACTCGTCGTTAGTCGCTCGAATTGCAGCGTTTTCAGCTTCTAACGCTCGTAATTTTTCTGCGTTTGCTGCCGTCAGAGTGATCAACGCAGCGACCTGTTCTTCGACGGTTGGGACGACTCCTTCCCCAGACATCGTTGTTGTTCATTTGAAACTTTGACTGAAATGGCTTATAAAGTTGCAATGGGCCTCACGGTGGGCGCCAAACTGTAGGTGGTCGACCTACAATCGAAGTGGATCGGGTCAGGTTTCATTAGGCCCAATGCAGCTTAGTTTAAACCGTCAGTCGGAAGTTGTCGCTAGCTTGATAAACCTGCAAAATAATTTGGTCGATTGACCTTGTGTGGCTTTCTTCTTCGTTAAACCTGCAAAAACAATGAACAGAAAAACAAATACAAAAAGAATCGATAAAGGTTGGGTTAGATCTTTAGTCTTAGGTATGCTTGGGTTGAGCAATAGTTTATAATGATTGTGAAATCAGATTCCGGTGCCCAGGATTTCTTGATTAACAGAGTTTCGGTACGCTTGAATTAGCTTTTTTCTATCTCCTTTTCTGTGCAAAATGCCTTGTTATTTATAGGAGGCTAATCAAACTAACGTCCATCTGATCACGATCTGATTGTGGGCGTGATCTTTGGAGAGATTCTCTCCCCAAGTATCTCGTTTATTCAATTCCTTTCAACTGCTGCCTGACTTGGTCTCCAAACTACTAAGCCACGCAGCTGCTTTTCCTATTGGATCAATCCAATTAAATTGGGCCCAAGTGAGATGAGCCTGGACTTTGCATTTTTGGCCCATAGGCCATTTTTGGCTACCACAATTATGATTACTTGGGCGGGAGGGGGAATTAGGCTCCCTTTCTTGTAGGAATTTAATTCTTGATTCGTACGTGGGGTCCATGTAATTTAATTATAAGTTTCTTTTTTATAAATTTTTATGATCATGATTGAACCAAAATTGGTATGATTTTGGCCCTCATATCCTTCTCCTTTTGCTTGATTCTTGGGCATTATTCTGTGATTTAATGGTGTAAATTAAGTGTTTTCAGGAATTTATAGAGTTCAGGGGCATTGGAGTAATTTTGGTGAAACAGAGGCAAATGTGTAAAATATGAGGGAAGTTTGGAGTTTATCGTGAATTTAGAAGGCTGCAGGGGTGCTGGTCGTAATTGTCCAAGAGTAGCAGAGAAAGCGCCACGTGGGACAACAATCCGGTGCGTTTTAATAGTGAGGGTTTGGGCTTCTGATTGCACCCCAACTCACTTCTGCGTGCAGCCCATGCTAGGCCCAAAATCAATGCAGCCCATCTTCATGCCAAAACAGTGCGTTTTGCTAAGAAGAGAAGTTGGGCTCAGCTGGCCCAAGTCAAACAAGCCCATCCTCACACCACTTATTGAAACGGTGCGTTTCAATGGTGTAGGGCAGCCCACACACGTGGCCCAACTTGTGGTCCAAAGACTAACCATCAGCGCCCAATTGCCCCCACCTGATTTCTAAATGTCCCCCATTCCTATTCATCATCTTCTTCATGCGTGCAGACCAGCCATGGCCCCAAACCCTTGCATGCGCCGCCGGCCAGAAGAGGCCCTTCCCGGACCTACCAGCGACCGGTTCCGGTCCCAATCGGACGGCCAAGTCACCGGCTCTCCGATCATTCCAGTCCTGGCGTCCCAATCAGTCGGAATTCGGCAGCCCCTCTCACGCCTCACTGTCCACTCTTGTCTCGCCACGTCACCCTTTTGGTCGCCATTTGTCATTCGAGGTCGCCATGGCGACAGGGAGTTGATTCCCACACCTGATGAGGTTGCCATTTGCATCCCCAAGGTCGCCATTTGTGCCAAAACCGCGACCCATCTGCTGTGCTTCTCTGATTGGCCAAATTTGGGTGGAAAATTACAAGAAGGCCCCCTAGAGGGGCCAAAATGGTAATTTGACATGGTCAAGGGGTGTTTTGGTAATTTTCCACCCGAGACCTAATTTGAAAATCCTATAAATTCATCACATTTTTCCTCTTTTGGACAACTCTTGACCACCAAGAAACCTCCTTTCTCCACCATTCCTTTTCTCTCCATATTCTCTCCTACCTAAACTTAACATCTAGATTACCTCCCCTAATCATTCCTTTTCTTCCCATCTTCTCCACAAATCTCCTTAGTCACTTCCCATTTGACTCCACCCATCTAGACACATCCTCATCATCCACTCTTTACACAAGGAGCATCAAAGGCAAGGAAAGGATCAAGCTTACAAAAGGAGACCCATGGGTGATTTCCTAATCTTTTACTTGCCTTCCCTTTGATTGTAATATGTGTAATTAAATCCCCTTTCTAGGGTTTTGATGTGAGAATATTTGGATTGGGATTTGCTTAAGCTTTATTATATTTTAATTTCTATTTGTGTTCTATTCATTTTATAATTAAATTCTTTGCATTATATAATTGACATGTATACCCACTAGTTGATTATAATCTTGCTTAGGATAATTTGTTATATAATCTTGATTGGATTGAAAACCTTGATAGATTGAGAACATAGTGAGTAGGACAGATTGTCGGAGGGTATATCAACCACGATAATCTAAGCCGTTAATTGTAACAAATCGATCCCACCATGACCCCCTCTCCTTAATCGGTTAGGCATTGTGGTGGGAAGTTGTTTGAGGTTCATAATTATGGCCTAAACACATTTTAGAAATCAATTGGTTAACATTTATGAGATTTGTTCACTAAAGTAGCTTGATAAGCATTTCTCGTAATTCATTTGTGATCCCATTAATTCCCTAACTATTATCTTAATTGTTAATTCCATTTATCTTATCTAGATTTGTTAAGTATTCTTTTATTAGTTTATTAGGTTTATTTTTCATGTATGTTTGGGGCTTGACAACCCATTCACTCATCCATATATTTTATGATTTATTTTATTGCATATAGATTAGTTAATTTATTCAACTAATCACCTTAATTCCCTGTGGAACGAATCCTACTTGCCACTTTACTAAATTTCTATCTAAGTGGTGAAAATCGGTTTTCAAAACGAACACATTTAAAATATCATTTTGTTGAGTACACAAACGACGCTCATCAGATCACAAATCAAGGATTAAAATCCATTTATTTTATTCCTTCAAAAAAAAATCCATTTATTTTAGGGATATTATTAATTCCCCCCTGTAATTTGTCATACTCTGACTTTATTCCCTCTAGTTTCAAAAATGGTTAGTCTTCCACTTGAAAACCATATTATCCAAAGTTTTGCCCCTTCCGTCAACTCTTCCGTCCAAAATCACATTGTCCATTAAAATTAAAAATGAAAAGACAACTTTACCCCTACAAACACTCTTGATAATCATAACCCACCGAACCAATAGATTCACAAACAAAAAAGCAACATCAACACCACCAAATAAATAAATAAATCAAACAATTCATAAATACTAAAAAAAAAAAAAAAAACAATGGTCCGTCTTCATCTTCTTAGAATTTCTCAATAATCAAACATCCAAAAAAAAAAAAAAAAACATACAAATCTGCATCTTTGAATTTATTTTCGAACTTCATCCAACAAATCCCTTCCACAAAATCCCATAATTTTTAAATCATCCCAAATTCATCAATTCCACAAAAAAGAAAGAAAAAAAAATTATGCATCTTTCTCAAAGAACACAGATAAAATTGTCCAGAAAAATTATGCGTGAGGCGCGTGAGACTTTGGCGGCAACTAGATCGGTGACAAGGACCAGCCGATTAGGTAGAGGAAGTGATAGGGAACACAACAGTGGCGGCGGCGCGGCTTCAATCGTTGTGGATCAATGAGATTTGTGTGAACGGGGCAATGAAATCTTTGGATTTTCACGGCCTTTAGGCTTGCCAGCAACAAATCAGTGTGGAGGAGGGACGACACCGAGTTTTCGGTTTGGGTGGCTGGAGATCAGTGGCAAGAGAGCAGAAGTGGTGATTCGCTTTAGGGGTGGCTGGGTTTTGGTTGGATCAGAGCTAGCCCTAGGTCGGGGCTCAAGGGGCGCCCGCCCAGGGCCCAGCATTTCAAGGGCCTTTTCAGACATGAAATGAGTTTTAATATATATGGGTTTAATTCTAAAATAAAAATATATGGCCCAATAAAAATAATTTACTTAAGAAAAAAAGGGTCTTTCTATTTTTTGTTTTTATTTTAGAATTAAACCCAGTCATTATAAAACAAAACAAAAAATAGAAAGGCCCTTTTTTAAAAACCAAATTCGTTTCATTGATTGATTTTTTTATTCAAGGCCCCATTTCAACGATACCTATTTTAAAAGGGGAAATTACATTGACACCCATAAGGTTTGGGTGAAAGACCGATAGATGGAAAAGTTATCTTATTCTACACAATAACCCCACTTCATGTAACAATAGTTAACAATTATGTTACCTTGACCTAATTTAACCTTCGTTAGGTCCAAAATACCCTTGTGATCTAATAAAAAAAATATAAGAAAAAACAATGATCAAACAAAATAACAAAAAATAACAAAACAAAATTGAATAAAAAAATTATTAAAAAGAGAATGAAAACAAAATTGGAAAAAAAAAAAAAATAAATAAAACATTGTTGAAAATATAAAGAAAGTAGAAACCACATAAAATACGCTTATATAATTTTATTTTAAAATTAAGTATAAAAACAAATAGAATATTAACAAAAAAAAAAATGAAAGTGGATGCCTTCATGAACCATGAACACGAGGAAGCCACCGTCGCAGGTGGCCTGCATGTGGTCAATGACCCAAGATGAGCGACAAATCCTCCACCAATGGTCCAATACTTAAATTTTCATACAATTCCACCTTAACCATACAAATTCCATAACCCTGCTTAATTCAACCAAAAATCCAAACTCATTTCAAATGCAAAACCTCCACACCATATCAAAACCCACAAATCCATCCACAACATCACATACCCGACATAACACCATGCTAGAGAAGACAATCAGTTTAGGACATCGGAATCCTCCACCAATTTAGTCGCAGGAGGTGATGGCCCTTATAGAGGTTGGGGAGGGAAGCGGCTACCATGACTAGACCTCTGTTTCTCTCTATTGTTTTCTTTTTCACACTCACAAACCCAGGTGTTGAAAAGATAAAATTACGACTCAAAATATATAAAGAAAAAATTAACCCTTTACGACTCACAGAGATCTGTTAATTATATGTTAGTGTAGAATAAACAAACAATTCAATCTAGGTATCTTAACCCCAAAACTTAAGGATGTCAGTGTTATTTCCCCGTTTTAAAATAATATCCATAGCCCACCACCGGCACTCTAGCACCGGGTTAATGAATTTACTTCTCAAAATGCTAGAAGAAAATATTTTCGGTGATATTGTGATACTTTTTACCTTGTTGTGATTTTATTTTATCTATAATGAAATTATCATTTTCGGGTTAAATATATGAAAACAGGTTATATACGGTATATATATAGAAAAAAAACTATGAATATGCACATAGGGCCCATAGGGTATATTTTTTACATTTTCGCCCCGGGCCCAAAAAAGTCAGGATCGACTCTAGGTTGGATGAAGATGAAGATGAGGCTAAACTGTAAGGAAATGATGAGAGGAAAAAAAAAAGTAATTTATTACTTCAATATTTTGTTAAATCATTTTTAAATTCAATGTGTTTTTATTTGACTTTTTTTAAAATTACTTTTTTTAAGCGGATCTCCACCGGTGGAGATTTGTTTAAATGTAAAAAAGTAGTTTTTATTTTTATTTTTTATATATTCTTTTGAAAATTCTCAACCACATTAATTTCAGTTTTATTAAATCATTAATGTGTAATAATGATTTTACTTTTTTACCCTACCACATTAATTCTAAAAAAATTATTTATTATTTAATTTAATATTAGTTATTTTATTAAAAAAAATTATTGTTAATTGTTTAATTTACCTTTTACCATATTATCCTTCTATTTTAACGGTCAAACCACTATTTAACGGAAATCCTAATCGTGGAGAATAAATATTCGAATAATTTGGTTTTTAGGGTGAAGACTAACCATTTTTGAAACTATAGGGAGTAAAGTCATAATATGGTAAACTACAGGGGAAAAATAATAATATCCCTTTATTTTATTAAGATTCTCTGATTTTTTTTTTTTTTTGAAACAATATTCCTGGTGGGAGAGAAGGCATGACTGATGACTCAAACCCACAACCGAGCCAACCTCGTTAAAATTAATATCATTAAAAAGTTCAATTTTTGAAGTTGAAACCAGTTAAAACAATCCACCAATCTAAATGGAATCATTTCAAAATTTGGAGTTATCATTGGAAATTTTGTTCACATGCAAGTATGCGACGAAAAACATTGATAAAGTTTGAGAAACCGAAATAGACCTTAAGAAATGTCAAAGTATATTAGTCAAATATAGGAATCTTCAGCATAAAATAATGATAAACATGAATCCCATTTCATATATATACCCATCTTTAATTTTTACTCCACATTATTCCATCTTTTGTCATTATATATAGAGATACCATCTTTTGACACATTATTATCAAATCATTTCATCAATATTTCATATAAATATGGCACCCTGAATTGCTTTATCCACAAACCATCTCTCACTCAGTAACCATCCAATCAAAAGAAATGGATTATCTTGATTTCTTTAACCAATACCTACTTCACTTTGTAGTCCTGTACGTCTCTGTTGGTTTCGTCTACTTTTTCTACAGTTACAAATCATCTGCCATCAAAACTAATATTCCACCGGGGAAAAAAGGCTTGCCATTCATAGGGGAAACCTTGGCCTATGTTATGGCTGCCCGGAGAGGGACCCCAGAGAAGTTCATCACGGATCGAACTAGCAAATACTCACCGGATGTCTTTCGAACCTCCCTACTGGGAGAAGACATGGCTGTGTTTTGTGGTGCCTCCGGCAACAAGTTCTTGTTCTCAGGCCAAAACAAATATGTCACTTCTTGGTGGCCAAATTCCATAAAAAAGGCACTGATGGATCCCTCTTGTATTAACAATTCATCCATGGAAGAATCCACCAAATTGCGCAGCTTTCTGCCTCCATTTTTGAAGCCAGAATCCCTCCAACATTACATTCCTGTAATGGACTCCATGGCGATAGAACATCTACAGAAGGAATGGTCTCCATACGAGGAAGTGAAAGTCTTTCCGTTGTCGAAAAAATACACATTCGCATTGGCATGTAGACTCTTCATCAGTGTTGTGGATCCAAAACATGTAGCCAAATTCGCGGAGCCTTTCGCTCAGGCCACAGCCGGGTTGATTTCAGTGCCAATTGATCTTCCAGGAACAACTTTCAATGGTGCATGTAAAGCAGGCAAAACAATTCGGCAGGAGCTCACAGCTATAATTACAAAGAGGAAGTTGGAGTTGGAAGAAGATAAAAATTCAGGAACTATGGACTTGTTGACTAGTATGCTTCTTGATGGATTGAATCACATGGAGATTTCTAATAAAATTGTAGGCTTCTTCATTGCCAGCCATGATACTACAAGTACTGCCATCACATTCATCATCAGCTATCTTGCTCAGTACCCCGATGTCTACCACAAGGTTTTTCAAGGTAACACATTAATCCTTAGCAGAAGCTTCTCAAGTGCAAACCCCCGGATATAAGTTATATCCGGGGGTTTGCACCTGAGAATTTCTGATATATAGCATACACAATTAATATTTATTGAAATGATCACTGCAATGAAATGTTATATTTAAACGATAAATAAATAATGGAATGCAGAACAAATGGAGATTTTGAAGTCCAAAGGAGAGAGAGAGCATTTAAATTGGGAAGATATTCAAAAGATGAAGTATACATGGTGTGTGGTATGTGAAGTAATGAGGCTCTCACCACCTGCTAATGGAGCTTTCAGAGAAGCCATGACTGACTTCACTTATGCTGGCTATACCATTCCAAAAGGATGGAAGGTACATTTATAATTTCTCTTCATATCTATTATATGTCTATATGAGAGCTTCCCAGGTCCGTAATCCTGGATTTAGTTATGTTCAGTACAACAATTTTGCAACGTTAGATACGAAGGTCTCGATTCTAACATTAACATTACATAACCATTGTTTTGAACATAACAATGCCTGAAATCCTGGATTTGAGAAAATATTTATACAATATATACTCTAAATAAGCTATATACATTTAAAATTATAATCAATTTTTGTGCAGACATTTTGGACGGTTCATACAACACATAAAAATCCGAAATATTTCCCAGAACCAGAAAAGTTTGATCCATCGAGATTTGAAGGAAATGGACCTGCACCCTTCACTTTCGTTCCATTCGGAGGAGGACCTCGAATGTGCCCCGGAAAAGAGTATGCTCGATTGGAAATTCTTGTTTTCATTCACAATGTGGTCACAAAGTTCAAATTCCAGAAAGTGCTTCCAAATGAGAAAATTGAATACATTCCATCACCAATTCCAGTGAAAGGACTTCCTATTTCTTTGGAGACCATCCAAATATAAATATATTTTTAACACTTTGGAGATTCTCATGATGAATTTTAAATTGTGTGTGGAATAAATTTGTAATATCTTGTGTCATGCTAATATTTATCAGGCGTGTGAATGTTGGGGAAAATGCCCTAGGAACAAATATTGTTAATCTTTTTGCTGAATTAATAAATAGATTTATATTTTATTTTATATTTGTGAGCATTAATAAATGTAATTGATTATTATTTAATTTCAGCATTTCAAACATTACCAATCCAATAATCACAATACTCGCTACTACTGAAAAATCAATCGGTGAAAATTTTGTCAAATGGAAAAGTAACATGAACATCATGCTTATATGTGAAAACTTCAAGTTCGTCCTAACGGAGGATTGTCCTCCACGCTCTCACGCCAAGTCCTCAGCAAATATTGCTGAGGCATATGATCATTGGCAAAATGCCAACAACAAATCTCGTTGCTACATGTTAGCAGGCATGTCTGACGTGCTTAGAAGTAAGCATGAAACGGTTGAAACCGTGAAAGGGATTATGAACTCTCTATAGGCTATGTTTGGGCGCCCTTTTGAACAGTCTCGTCATGAGGCTATAAAGGTTGTTATGAACACTTGAATGAAGAAGGGCACTTCAGTCAGTGAGCATGTGCTCAAGATGATTGAACACATCAATAAGGCTGAAATAAATGGAGCACAAATCGACAAAGCCATGCGAGTGGGGATGATTTTGGAAACCCTATCCCCTAACTTCCTTCAGTGCAAGAGCAACTATTTCATGAACAAATTAAAATATAACATGACTCAATTGCTTAACGAGCTTCAAACCTTCGAATCCATTTCAAATGAAAAAGAAGGTGAGGCAAATGTTGCCGAAACCACAACTTCCTCTTTTGGAAAGTCCAAAAAGAGGAAGAATAAGAATGGAGGAAGTGGCGAGTTGAAAAAGAAAAAGGGCAATCAACAACAAAGCGAAAAGCTCTGATAAGAAGGCCAAGGGAAAATGTTGCCATTGTGGCATAGAAGGTCACTAGAAGAGGAACTGTAAAAATTACCTTGAAGAGCTCAAGAATAAAAAGAAAGGTAAATCAGATTTACTTGTTTTAGAAGCTTGTTTAGTCGAAGATGAAATGTCTCCTTGGATAGTTTACTTAGGTGCGACTAACCATGTTTGTTGTTCTATGTATACGCTTGATTTTGCAACAGAGTTGGCCGATAGGGACTACATGATAAGAGTGGGCAATTGGGCTATGGTGTTAGTGGGGGAAGTGCGACTTCTCTTTAGTAATAAATTTCTTGTTTTGAACAATGTTTATTATATTCCTAGTTTTAGGAGAAATTTGATTTCCGTTTCGAGACTATATGAACAACTATTTAAGGTTTCTTTTGATAATAAAGTTGTTATTATTTCTAGAAAGGGTTTAAATATTTGTTCTAAAATTTTAGATAATGGTCTCTATTTTTTAAGACCAGCCTCTAATACACTGCTTAACACTGAAATGTTCAAAGTCGAACAACCAAAGTCTAAAAAGTAAAAGATTTCTCATGACGATAACACATACCTATGGCATCTTAGACTGGGTTATATAAACCTAAATAGGATTGAAAGACTGGTAAATAAAGGTCTTTTACAAGAGCTAAAAGTTGGCACTCTTCCGGTTTGCGAATCTTGTCTGGAAGGTAAAATGACCAAACGATCATTTTTTGGCAAAAGGTCAAAGAGCCAAAGAACCTCTTGAGTTAATACATTCTGACATGTGCGGTCTCATTTATCCATCTATATAAATGAGAAAAAGAAAATAATAAAGAGTAACAAGTGCATTACTCTTTTTCTTTTTTATATTTTTTATATTTTAAAAAAGGGTTTAGCTACAATACACTGTATTGTTAATGGACATCACACTACAAGAAAAGTGACCTACAAGAAAAGTGACCTATATTGACACATTTCTTTGTGATAAATTTTGAATACATAACTGTAGATATTGTTTTGTGACAAATTTTATTATTTGTCATTGTGTTTTTTTCAATTCAGACTTTCAAAAAAAAAAAAAAAAAAAAAAAATTGTTACAATTAGTTAAAATTTGATAATTTGTGACAGTTAATATAATTAGTCAGAAAATTACCTTATAAAAAAGGAAAGATTTTTTTCAACAAAAAAAAAAAAAAAAAAAAAAAGATAGAAAGATTTTATTTTGTAAATACTTGTAATTTTCTTTTCACTTTTTTCACTTATTTCAGATTCCTAAACCATATCATAAATCATTAAATTTTTGTTCCAAACACCTAATCATATTTCCTAATTTCATTAAAATTTTCAAGTTTATGGTGATTTGCTCAAGGTATGGTATCTTTGAATTTTGATTTTGATTTTTATGGTTTCTGATATATTGGGTTTTTACTTATTTTAGAGATGAAAAATAGGAAAGTTTGTGAAATGAAAGAAAAAAACAATTTATTTTTTTTATCCTCTCATGCCTCCTTAATATCTCCCTGCACTTCAACAATGGGAATTCAAACTTCACGTAATTTCTGTCTACAGCAATCCTTCAATTTATTTCTCTCCAATATATATATTGAGGTATATTTCTCTCCTCTCTAATCCCTATTTTTTATTTTATTTTTCTCAGACATAATTTCTCCATGATTTCATTTCAATTGAATTTGTCATCAGCACTAATGACAAGTACAGCAATAAAGACACAAGTGCTCAAGTTGCTCCCATTGTCAAGCCTGAGGTGATCGTCATCCCAATCGATGATCAATAAAACGAGGAAGAGATTGTCATCACCATTGTCAAACTCAGCGGTTACTTCAATTTGACGATCTTCTCCCATTAGCCATATCTTGGTATGTTCTCTTATTGTTTTCTTTTAATGTGTTTTTGGTTATGTTTTGATGTATATGAAAAGAAAAAAACAAGAAGTGGTGTTGTAAATTGATTTATTGATTAACCCGGGTATTGTATGAACTTGAAATTGATTTATTCACTAAGCTGAATGCATAGAAACCGTTTTGATGAAATGTCAGAGAAAAAAAGACACAAAGAATGCACCTGTTTTTTTTTTTTTTTTTTTTTGGTACCATTATATTTTATAGCATAGAATATATATATATATATATACAGAAGTACATATCTAAGGACTTAGTTATAGAAATGCTTACACTATCAAGGTAATTGTTTATAATTATGAATGCATCATTACAATTTTATGCAAACATTTTTACTAATTCTAATAAAAAGAAAACGTTTTGGGCTGTTTTTCACTTGGTGTGCTGTCTTGATTTGTTACGGTTAAGTGTCTTGTATGAAAATATTAGTGGCGTTGCAATTTAATAATTAAGTTACTTGATTATCTAGGTCTACTGCAATCTATTTAGATGTTATAAAGTTTTTTTTTTTTTTTTTTTTTTTTGGAAGGTTAGATGTTATAGAAACAAACCATATTTAGCTGTTTGGTGGGATACATTGATAACTTAGAAAAGAAAATACCACATCATGACTATGAGATTTGTAAATTTTTTATGGCATTCAGTTTTATGAAGATGGTTTATAACGATGATAATATTATTTCAATATTTGTGACGAACCTTACATGCCTACCTTGTGATTAATTCAACAATGTAAATTGTTGTTTTCTTAACATTAATCTCATTTATTGTTTGCATAGTTTGTCAAAATTTAATACTTTGTAATTGAACATTGCTTAGCTTGATCTTCTGTTACTATATGACTTTCATTGTGTCATATATTTGGATGAAATTTTGAGAGAATAATGTGAAAGAACTTGTATATAATTCTTCTTGATTTTGTCTGTATATACATACAACATATGTATGATGTATGGTAATTTAAAATTTTGATTTATTCTTGTTATGATGTACAACAATGTTTATTCTTGTCGTGATTTATGGTTTTTGAATGTGAAGTTTAAGGGTAGAGATTACAATTATATATATATTGCCTGTAATGGAGTTAATCTAACGTTATTTCTTTATCGTTTATTTATTTTTTATTGTTTACACAAGTTAAACATGTTAATAGGAATAATTATTTTTTGGCAGAAACAAATAGGTGAGTTTGTTTCAAATATTAGGATTTATGGTCATGTTTCAACAACAAAAGGAGACATATACATCTGAAGCTTCTTAGTTTATAACTTTTTTATGTTCATTTGATAGTTTTGGTCTTTATAGCTTAGGACATTTGCTAATTTCACTTATGAATAGGTTGACAATTTTCTATATTGTTTCAATTTTTTTTTTTAATATTAATGAATTTTCAAATGTGTAAATAAATATTATAATTGACATATATATATATATATATATATGAATACAATAATTATTTTAAAATCATCATACAATTTATATATATATATATTTGCATTTGATATATTTTTTTATTTACCGACATATAAAATCACAATTTTCAGAAGCTTCATTGTAGATTGAGAAAAGTGACAATATTCATATGGTTATTTGTCATTAGATTTGTTTACGGTGACATAATTTTCAAATGGTTAATTGTCACTAGATTTGCCTACAGTGACACAATTTTCAACCGGTTAATTGTCACTAAGTACTACAATTAATTGTCACTAAGTTCGCATATAGTGACAAAATATTCAAACGGTTAATTGTCACTAAGTTTATGTACAATGACAAAATATTTAAACAATTAATTGTCACTAAATTTATGTACAGTGACGAAATTTATATTTCATCACTCGTTAGGATTCGATAAAAATCTGTCACTAAAAGTCATGGTTTGTGACAACTACAAATAATTGTCACTAACCATAGTTATAATGACATTATAAGTGTCACAAATACTTTTAGTGACGGAGGTATAAGTGACGAATTGTTAGTGACAATTTTTTTGTCACAGTTTTGATGTTGTGACAAATTTTCCACTTATTGTGACATATATTGTTTGTCACTATAAATCATTTTTCTTGTAGTTATGTGAGAGAGAGTTAGTTACTCAACGTGATTATCCGACCGAGCAAAAAAAAAAAAAAAAAAGACTCCATCTAATTCGATATCCATTTTAATCGCTTCAAACTCATTCAAAACAGAATGGATACCCACCAATTTGGAACAGGTCATGGTATTTTTGCCATCCCTAATATAGATTGTAGTTACAGAGAAAATCTTGCATGCACCCGGTGCAATGCACCCTAACCAATGGGTGCATGCCACATGGCAGAGAGAACTCATTTGATTGGTTGTCCTTGCCACATGGCATGCACCCATTGGATAGGTGCAATGCATGGGTGCATGCAAGATTCTCTCGTAGTTACAAAGCATAGTCCGGTGTAGGGGTGGGCAAAAAACCAGTGAATAGAACCGAAGCGGTCCAATTGGTTTTTCATTGTTTACCGGTTCAGTTCGGTTCATTTTTTAAAAAACCGGATATTCTGGTTCAATTTTCGGTTCAAGGGTTCGAACTTGTGAACCAAACCGAGAACCGGTGTATATAATAAAAAATCCCTACATTTTTATACTGATGTTTGGTATGGATAGATAATCCACTGATGTTTTATTACATTTGTAATATTGATTTGGTTTTGTAGAGTCTAGATTAAATTACACCAGTGCAAGAGTCGGCTTACTACACATCTGAATAACATTTTCTATTATTAGATTTCTGATTACCCATCATCGAGCAAACATACATCAACTAACTAATATGCACTGTAGTTTTAATACTCATCAGAAAACTGAAACTATTCAAGCCATACATATATATTTCCTGTATGATATATAACATTAATTTTGGACACATATGATTCAGAGTAGACAAACTCTAATCAGTTTGAATTTGGCCAGTGCAAAGACTACACAGAGAATATGAAAATGGCAAGGTTTTCAAACTGATCATGTTATGAAGTAATTAAAGACTCTAATTAATTGTCAACTCATATACTTGTGTAATTTGATTTCAATTTGATTTATTGTAATGTTCATGATGTTATCTACAGGGTGTTGACAGTTCATGGATCCATGGATAAAATAGTACCAGTAGAAGAGGCTATGGAATTCGACAAGTTCATACCTAACAATAAAGTACTCATAATAGGAGCTGATGACAATAAAGTACCCAAAACCGAAAAAACTGAACCGAACCGAACCAGTTCAATCGGTTTTTGATCGGTTCACACTTTAAAATTTTATCGAATCGGTTCACTTTTTCAAAAACCGGATATTATCAGTTTTTTATCGGTTCACTCAAAAAGTGAACCGATTCATTAAACGCCCACCCCTAGTCCGGTGGGTTCCGCCAGATATCTAATCTTGGTGTTTGAAAAACAAAATATGAAAGAAAAATAAATAAGAAGGTAAGGATAGGGCCCTCCAGACAAAATAAGCATGACAATTGACAATGTCATTGCTGACCATCTCCAACCCAACTCTATATTTCCATTATGCAGCTGCAAACCTCTCCAATCAACCTTCAAAAACATCGCCAAAGTAGAGTTCCTCAAATATCTGGCATTGCAAGAGCATTCAGTGCTACTTTGCAGGTGCTGGTGGTTTTTTATTTTTCAGTCCCTCCATTTTCATTTAATTACAGTTTTGTTCGTTTAGTTTTAGATTTTTCACTTGTACCCCTTTTAAAAAGTGTTGTTTAATCATAGTTTTACCCCTATTAAATCAAATATATTCCAATTATATCCTTTTAATTATCTAATGCTTTTGGTTAAATTATATTTGTTTTAATTTAATTACTATTTATATTAATATTTATAAAAGCATTAAAACAAGAAGGAAAAATACAATATAAATTACAATAACAATTTAGTAATCTGGGAGATCATTTTCAGATCCTCGAAGGTCATTGAAATATTGGCTTAAAGAATCAGAGGTATTATGAGAACCTTGACCTTCTTCAGCTCTTTTTGCCATAATTTAGTTAATTTCATTTTAATTATATAGCTTTATTAATTTCATTTAATTTTTAAATTTTTAAATTTCTTAACTTATCGTAATATTATGTTAATTTCTTAACTTACCGTAATATTATTTTAATGAAGGGGTGAAATGTTAATTGTTGTGAAATAATATAAAAGGGAATATTCTTTTTAGAGTTGGATTTAGAGTTGTTGATTGGAGATGGAAGTGTGAAAGTTACTGCATAATAGAGCAAAGTTGCTACATAATAGAGTTTTGGGTTGGAGATACTCTAATAATAATAAAAATGAAGTCAAAAGAGTTAAAAGTCATGAGGTTTAGAGTACAATTTTAACTAAATAAAGATAAAGATATTAATAAGTATAATTTAACAACTGTCCATGTGCATGTGCATGAGTTGGAAACCAAATCAGACAGATACAGCTCCTACTTTTCCACGCAACTTTTTTTATTGGAGAAAATATATTAATAATTGGTTTATCTTTTGTATTTTAGACTGAATCTTAAGATTATAGTCAAAATTCAAGAACTCTTTATATATATATATATATATGAGTTCGTCCTGATATAAAATATATCAAGACGAAGAATGTGGATCATAAATTATGGAGAAATTTTGATAAGTACAACACTTTGAGTCAAAGTATATAAATTTGATGTTTGACATTATTCGTCCTGATATATTTTATATCAGGACGAATTGATAATAGAAAAATTATATATATATATATATCAGTAATGCTACACATCCCACCTAAAATCCCACATTTTTCATCCCACTACATGTGGCATGTGAGGTGTCAAATTGTAAGTGGATACATAGGGTAGGTGAGATAAATCATCATTAATGTGTATCCACTCACAATTTGACACCTCACATGCCACATGTAGTAAGATGGAAAAAGTGAGATTTTAGATAAGATGTTTAGCATTATTGTATATATATATATATATGTTCAAATAAGTGCGTACTGATATAACTTCATCAGTGCATTGGATGTGGACTAATAGATTTACATACTTTAACTCAAAGTGTATGCACTTGTCAAAGCTTTTCCATAATCAGTGGTCCACATACATTGGTAACGGGACCGTGTATATATATATATATATATAGTTATCAAATAAGGTATAGCTATGAATAAAATTTGAGAATTGTTCAAGTAGTAGAACCATTTTTTTTTTCTATATTTATCTCATTTTTTCAATTTCTTTATATTTAACAAAATTAGAATAAATAGTTCTGGTATTTGAAAATTTCTCAAATTTTGTTCATAGATAGATTTCATTAAATTTATCATCCACAAAAAAATTTGGATCAAAATTAATAAAAATATATATGATTTCATCAAGGTTCTTACCGAAATTAAAATAAGGTATACCCCACTTAATAACTAATATATATATATATATATATTCAAAAACTAGTTTTTGACTGTCCTGCAACTAAATGATTTTATTTTTTCAGAAATACAGGATCTTATTGGACTATGGAATCCGTACCAAATTTACTTAAGAAAATAATAAAGTTTGACTTGGAATTAGAATTAGAATTAATGGTGGTGTAATTAGAACTTTACTTCGAACTTAAATCAGTTGTCTAAAAATAGTGTCTTAATTTGTGTCTAACCAACTAAATTGGGATATATGTCTACATTCATGGAATGTAGACACATGTCCTAGTTTGATTGGCTATACACAAATTGGAACACCATTGCATAGGGCATCACTTGTCTGTACTACCCTCACTTCTTTTATTTATGGGTTAAAATTAAAAACGTCCATCTAGTTTGAGGTATTATCCGTTGTAGTCTCTCTACTTTCAGTTTTATCTCGTTTGATCATTTTGTAAACTTTTGTTAGCATTTTTGGTGAAAATAATATTTAAATATTAAAAATTAATTACAAAACCAGGATTTTTTTGTTAAAAAAAAAAGATGAATCTCCACCGTCCACCTCAGAGATGGATTCTCTATTTTTTAATTGAAAAAAAAAAAAAAAAAAAAAGTGGATTGGATCTCCACTATCCATTTGAGATGATAAACGGTGGAGATCTAGAAATCCAAAAAACAAAAAAAAAAAAAAAATATTAAAAAATTAAAAATGGATTAGGTGGGTATCCTGATTGGATCTCCACCAGATCCATAGAGATCTAGGATGATCTCTAAGAATGCCACTCCCGCCGCTAAACCCAGCCACCGTCGCTCCACAAGCCACTCCAACCCGTACGCCACTACCTTTGTCTCCAACACACCACCACCGACCACCCACCCACACCACACAAACCCAAATCCAAAACCTAAAGCATATGAGAGAGGGAGAGAGAGAAACAATGAGTTTGATTTGAAAATGAAGAGATGGAGATATGATTTTTTGATCTGAAGTTGAGAGATGGGGATGGGAGATCTTTGATCTAAAGATGGGAGGAGATGAAGAGATCTGAACATTTTTTAAAAATGCGGTGGTGAGAAAAAGAAAATGATTTTTATTTATTTTTAATTGTTTTTACTTTTTAATTATTTAATTTTTTTAGTCTTAATTTTGTTTTAGTTTTTAATTTTTAAAATATTAGTTTTAAATTATTTTTAATTTTAATATTTTAGTAAAACATTTTTATTTTGTATTGTTACCATTATACCCTCACATGTTTGAGGGAAAACTAACAGAATTTGACTGTAGGGACAAAAAAGCGATTAATAGTAAACATTTGGATTAAAAGTGACAAAATTAGAACTAGAGTGACTAAAACGGCTAATACCTCAAACTAGAGGGACATTGTTAATTTTAACCATTTATTTATTTATTTTTATTTTTATGGAGGCCTCACTTATTTAGGCTATTTATTATTATTTTTTTAAAAAAATTATAATATAGAATGTTTTGTCTTATTAAGATAGTTTTTAGTTTTCTTTCCTACTCTTAACTCTTAAGTATATGTAATATATATATAATAAAAAAAATAAAAAAATAAAAACTCTTAAGTATATAATTTTTTAATTAACGATAAATAATTTATTTTCCAATTAATTAAATTTTTTAAGGGACCCAATTAATTTTTTAAATAGTATCAAATTTGTTCAATATGCTAGTTGAAATTAACCTAAAACTAGTGCTTCTAAGTTAGAGAGACATAAGGAATAGATTGAAGAATAATAAATTTTGGATCCTATCTAATTACAATTACAATAAATGACAAAAGGAATAGATTGTAAAATATCTGGATCTATAGTTTGGTTTAAAGTAGGGGTGGGCATGGTTCGGTTCGGTTCGGTTCGGTTTTGACCAAAATCGTAATGAACCGACATATATTCGGTTTTTAAAAATGTGAATCGGTTTGAACCGAACACCTTTATCTCGGTTCGGTTTGGTTCGGTTCAATTCGGTTTTGGGCCTATTGGGTTTCGAAGGTTTTTTTTATATGTTTTTAATTTTTTGGTCCTTTAAGTTGCATTTTTGGTTTAAACTTTTTTAAGAAAACATAATATGTAAAAAATAATTTAAACAAAATACAAACCAATTTTCAATCCAAATCTAAAATTTCAATCATATTAATTCTACATACTCAATCAAAATATAAAATCTTCATAACTTCTATAAAATAGAAGTAAAAAAATGTAATACATAATGTAGTCCAAAATAAAATATCATCAACAAACATTCCATAATAAAATTGAACCTTACAAAATTATTAATTAAGACAATTCGGTTTATTTGGTTCGGTTTGGTTTTGTATGTCCAAAACCAAACCGAACCGAATTTAATTCGGTTTTCAAATTTCAAATCGGTTTGAACCGAATAGAAGCTATGAACCGAACCGAACCAAACACCATTTTCGGTTCGGTTCGGTTCGGTTCAGTTTAATTCGGTTTTGGTTTTTGTGCCCACCCCTAGTTTAAAGTCATTTTCAAAATAAACAGTTCTATAAGTTGTACAAAAGAAAACAAAAACTTCACTTATAATATATATATACTTTTCTAAATTTGTATATTGTTTTTTATTTGAAATTTGTATATTTCTTAAAATTAGAAAGAAAAAATCAGTAACATTAACCTTAAATTTAATTCAAAATATAAATAAGTTTGAACAATCATCTAATCTAAACATATCACTCGTAAGTTCAAATGAAGTAGTTGAGATTTTTAATGGAAAGTGGAAACTAAACAAATCTGATCGTGGGATGCATTTAACGGTGAGTGGTTTGGTTTATGAAGTTGAATACTCACTTTATGAACTCTTTGTTTTGTTAAAATACTAACAAGATTACAAACAAATAATCACCGAGCACGTTTGATGAACCTAATTTACTTCCAAAATGTTATAAAATACTTAACACATTGTTGTTGTTGACAATAAATTCTTTATATTATTATTATTATTATTTTATGCCCATTATCTATAGTCGGAGTTGATTTCCGAACGGGAGCTTAATATCACTGGTTCCCATAAAATTTATAAATTAAAAAAAAAAAAAAAAAAACACAAAAAGTTAATATGAAAAATAATCTTTCAATTTGGGCAGGATCTGTTCATTGATTCAAGTACTAGTCTTTTTGTTTACAGTAGTTTTTGTACATGACTGAAGTGTTAAAAAACCAGAAAAGACAGATTTGTAGATGGAGAGAGAGAGAGAGAGAACGTTCAAAGAATTTTATCTACTTTTGAGTTTTGACAAATCAGACAATAAGACATTAAGTAGCACTTCATTTCAGATGGGGCTGTTTGTGGTATAAAAAAAAACCAAACAAGACAGGGACAGAGAGAGATTGTGCTTGTAACTTGTTCACATATTGGAAAAAAGAAATTAAAAATCTAATTTCAATTTTGATTTTCTACACCTCTCTCTTTCTCTCTCTGTTCTCTAACCTACTCTCTACTCTGTCTACCTCCCTGTGTTTGTGTGTCAAAGAGAAGAAAAAGTTGACATTTTTACTTGAAGCACAACAAAACTGCCACTTTTATCTGTACTAGCACCAGATTTTCCTAGAAAATGTCCTGATTTTCTTCCATTTTCCGTGAAAAAAATTGTGGGTCTGTGGAGAAGCTGTGTTGGAGCAATGGGTAATCGATTTATTTGCATGTCAAAGAAGGAGCCAAAAGAGAACAATGGATCGAGAAGCAAAAGGGTTGGTCGTTCTCAGAGGAAATTGTTGGCAGAGGAAGAGTTCTTGCACAGGCAAGCTCTGTCTATGGCTCTTCAACAGCACCAATTGTCTCAGAGATTTGAGGGATCCATGTCCAGAAGAATTGGAGGCTCTACAAGCTCTAGAAGGCGCAATCTTTCTGATCCTTTCTCTAATGGAAAACAGGTAAAATTAAAATTAAAAATCATTCTATTATATATATTCTTTTGTGTTGAATCATTTCATTGGATCTGTGATGATTAAGTTTTGCTACGATATGATTTAAAGTTGAAGAAAAGAAAAGAAAAAAAAGTGGTATCATTAGTTAATAGTCATTTGGTAATATAATATACCAATGTTTCTTTTATGTTACTTTTTGGTGAAGAGTCTCAAAAGTGAATCTGGAAAAAGTTTTGGGGAGCAAATTCATTGTGCTTTTAGAGATTTTACAATTTTATATGTTGTGTCAGGTGAGCTTTTTTAGTCTTGAGTACAGTTTACTTGGGGAGAGAAAGGTTCTGGTCATTTTGATCAAGAGTTCTTAGCAACTAGTTGACTCCTATCTCTCTTTCCAATTTCAGGTGTTGAGATATAAGATTTGCTGAGTATTTTAAATTTATTTTATTCTCATAAAGATAGCTATGTTGTCTTTGAAACCTAATAAAGAGAATAGTGATTAACTTCTTTGAGATAAAACCATTATTAGCGGGGAGCATATAAAGTGCAAACCCTGTTAGATTAGTGAGAGCATCAAATCCCACGTCGTTAGTGAGAGGGGATCCTATCTGGTTTATATACGTCTTGAGTTCTTTAAACTGTGTCTAAAGCCTACACTGAGCCGTGGTGTCATGTGTAAGGTATGAGAATTGTGCTGAAAGCTGAGGACTAGGGTAGTGGAAATGGTACTATGAGATGTTTGACTATCTGAAACTTCTAGGACTATGTGAATTCTTATAAGTTAGATATTTCATCTTCTCAAACTTTAAAGATTTCATAATGACACCAGTGAAGATGATCTCATTTTTCTTATACAGCAGACAAGATCTAGATTTGGGTATGAAGAGAATATCGTTTCTATTCTTCCATATTGAAGCTATATTTTTTCAGCCAGCAGAATATTCTGGGGTTGTCTTTTAAGAACGGCTCTGCATGCAACCTTCTGTAATGATTTGAAAGCACTTCAGCCCATGACATAAATGTAATATTTGAATGTATATATTCTTGAATGTTTCTTAGGTTAACCTTGATCTTTACGGAAAAAGTAATTTGCAAGTATGACCGTAACTTTCGTGCAAGGGATATGCTAGTTTCTAAGTTAAGTTTAACCATAAATTAGCTTCTGGCACAATTGTTTGTCATATAGAATAACTTTAATATGCATAACAACCCCTTCTTCTCCATAAATCGTTGTAGTATATATCACCAAATTATATTTACTGTACAGGTACCTAACTTTTTGGAAAATATCAAGCTAAGAAAATTTGTTCTAGTACATGGAGAAGGATTTGGAGCATGGTGTTGGTACAAAACTATTGCTCTATTGGAGGAAGCAGGATTGCTTCCCACTGCCATAGATCTCACCGGATCTGGTATTGATCTGACTGATACAAACAGTGTTGTTACGCTGGCAGAGTATTCAAAGCCGTTGATTGATTATCTTGAAAACCTTCCTGAGGATGAACAGGTGAAAATGTGTGGGATAATTTTATGATTCTTATTCATCACAAAGTATTTTGCTGGGATGTACTTTGAAAATTTTCACTGTGGTTCTTTTGCAGGTTATTTTGGTTGGTCACAGTAGTGGAGGTGCATGCCTTTCCTATGCATTGGAGCATTTCCCACAAAAGATTTCAAAAGCAATTTTTCTCTGTGCTACGATGGTGTCAAATGGCCAGAGGCCTTTTGATGTGTTCGCTGAAGAGGTAAAGTTCAATGCTCATTGCTCAGCCTTTAAGGATTAAGCAATGTTTATCCAGTATGAAATTTATGGAAGTTCATTTCTATGCCCGTCCGCTAATGATTGCACATTATTATGATTATTTTCTCATCTGAATTCCATTACCAAGTGTTTGACATAACTGTCTTAAACTCTTCAAAGAGATTGTATTGTACCCACCTGTTCATTAACCATATGCTAGAACCCTTGTTGGATGAATATTGAAGATCCATAGTAACTAACACCTACACCCAACGATAAATGCATATCTCTTATTCACAAAATCCTTAGTTATTTTCTCCAACTTGTAACACCATATTGCCCATTGCAATGTACTTCACTAATAGATCAAAAGAAATCTGTCCCTGTAAGTTAATTCCTTCTAGAGAATCCCCCATCTGATTCGTCCTCTGTTAGCCAGAGTTGTAGTGAAACGGTGTTGAAGTGATATTTAAGAGGGATGGTGAATGCAAAGTTTAAGCCATAATTAATAATGAATAAAAGAAACGAGATCTATTTCAGCCAAGGCATTATTTGTTTTAATGTTTTTCATGGAGGCTATCCTTCCATACAATTTTCATTGTTCTGAAATGTTTTGAGTGTATGATTTTGCTAATTGAATCTCCATTGCAGCTTGGTTCTGCTGAGCGGTTTATGCAAGAATCACAGTTTTTGATTTATGGAAATGGTAAAGATAAGCCACCCACTGGATTCATGTTTGAGAAACAGCAAATGAAAGGATTATATTTCAATCAATCGCCATCAAAGGTATGGTATAGTTCAAGATTGTCATTTCAAATAAAAACACCTGGGATTCTTTTTTGAATTTTTAACTGCAGACCATGAAAATATTTTTAGGATGCTATACGTAAAGAATTTATGGCATGGTTTTTCATTTATAGTTGTTCGAAACAATTCTTCTTATATGTTTATGTATAGATCGGTCATCGGTCTACTGTGTATGAAAAGATTGTTATTTGAATATAATTGTAATCAAGATATTGTTATGTATGTATCCAGTGTCCACATCTAATTCATTAATCTATTCTTGACGACCCATAGATAAATCCTTACCATTAACGGTTTTAAACCTGTCCCAAAAGAAAATTTAAAAATAAAAAAGGATTATGTTAGATTGACTGAAACACCTGTGCCCTTCTAGTTATTTATGAATAAAAGATCAAATTAATCTTCATTCTAGATAGATTTGGTGAGCTGAAAAGCTTTTGTCGTGTTGGTTCCCACGTGACGGTGAATATATTGATCATGTTATCTGGGCTCCTCTGTAATGTCATTTGATCACTATAAAGTATATAGGGGTACATTACTTTTGTTGGACATAAAAAATTCTAAACTAATTATTGACATTTATGTAATGTTCAACCTTTTTTCTGCCTCTGCTAGAATATATGTACCCGTGTCTTCTGTTTAAAGTTAAGGTGTGATTCACTTTTCATCAATTCCATTCCTTCTGATTTAAGCTTCACTGTGCTGTTAGTACATTTTGCTTGCACTGTTGCAATGATTGTATTTTATTTAAGTTTTAGAATAATATTTCGTCTTTATTTATGAACTTATTGTCTAATGGTTTCCAGTTTTTATGATATTGTAAATTTATTCCAAATACATTTTTAATGATATAGCTGTATTTTGTTGGAACAAAAGTGTGATATTAATTTCTGTATAAACGCTAAAAAAAGGCAAATTTTGCAATATTGCGTGTATATTGAAACTGTTATTTTAGATGAATAGTAGTACATAAGAAAATGCATTAGTCATTACGAGAAAAAGACAAAAGAATATATTATGTTGCAGTTTTTGACGGCAAAATAATCTAGCCGCTATGGTTTATATAAGGTGGCCTACTGGAGTTGTGTAATTAAAAATGGATTTTGTTTCGTTTCAGGATGTTGCCTTAGCCATGGTTTCAATGAGACCGACCCCACTGGGTCCAATCATGGAGAAACTGTCATTGACCCCACAAAAGTATGGAACTGGGCGGCGGTTCTTCATACAGACATTGGACGATCGTGCCCTTTCACCAGATGTTCAAGAAAAGCTTGTCCGAGAAAACCCAGCAGAGGGAGTGTACAAAATCAAAGGGAGTGACCACTGCCCTTTCTTCTCCAAGCCACAGTCACTACACAAAATACTAATCGAAATCGCACAAATTCCATAGCTTAAAGTATCAAAGATGGGATGATAAAATTCTTAGGTAAATCTTTCTTTCTACGGATGACACAAAGTTCACAGATTACTTGGATGGCCTCACAGACATTTTCTGTTGTAATTTATTTTCAGAATATGGATATATATATATATATATAGGAAGGAAATGTGTTACATTTTTAATGCAATATATAATTTGAAACAAATCACTAGAATGTATGGCTGGATCACTTGATGAGACATCAGTTTGTCTTTTTTCCAACTAGATGTGGTCATGAGCACGACACAGTTTTAATCATGACCATTATAGATCAATTCATGAAAAACTGCATCTGGGGATATTTCGGAATGATTGGCAGATAGATCCAGGCATACGCCAAATTCATATATACATATATTTATAGTATAAAGTATAAACCAATCGTCATAAACATAAAACTGTCTCACAAAACGGGGAAGAAAGTTATATAAGGCAAAAGCTGTCAAGACAACAATCTTCTTTACACACAAGTTTTGCTCTTGTTTCTTGTTTCCTGTGACTTGAAGCCCAAAAACACTAATCACTAGCTACTTTCATACAAGTATTCACTCAATGTAATGGCTTTTCTTTTAAGCTGAGTAAGCAAGACTTAGGACGTATTTACAATACACCTGATACCAGCTACATCAACAGTCAAAATGATTCTGGGTTAGGCCCTGAAAACAATACAGATGCTTTCTGCATTCATAGGCCAAAGCATTTTCTTCCATTTTAACTTTAACTTTGACTACGTGCAGCTTTTATTCTGAATTTTGTTGTCCTCTCTTACGCTGGATAAGGATTGAAATTCTTAGATCAGTTGAACTTCTCTATCATTCCTCAAAAAGAGATTTAATCCAGACCTCAGAATGGACTGTAACAGACCCCACCGAGGTAATAAGATCCTGCCGTTTAATGCAGCAGGGCAGAAACGGGATGAGACTTTTAAAACCTGCAATGCAAAGCAGGCAAGTTACATAAGCAAAATATTATTGCCAAATACAATAACAATTAAAAGGTTAGAAGTCTCTGCAACTGGTATTAAACCTATAAAAACAAGGCTCTAGCCCTCTGATCAATCCTCATCCAAAAATAGACACATATCCAAACAAGGATACATGAGTAAACAAAACTCAAATATATATAATAATCTATACCAACACCACTTAAAAACTTTCATTCAAAATTCATTGGTATGTTGCCCATGTCTAAATTATTTGATCAAGGACAATCAGATACATAAAAGCTTACCAGAATTAGATAAGACATTCTAATACCCGGAAGATGACTTTTGAATCCAAACTTGCTTCTGCAAACATAAAAGAGATTTCAATTAAAGATCAGGTCGACTAATGACACAACTAAAACTTCAGTTCAACAGAATTTGCCCGACCTCATGGGCGCCAGAGCCAGTAGGACCTCTTCTTTTGGAAGATTTTCCCTCACTTATTCCATCATCTTTATGGGCAGCAACACGGCGACCAGAATGCTTATGGGAACCTGTATAAGTTAAATATTCTCAGTAGCGGAATGGCATCATTAGAGCCAGATTCTGTAGCCAAACAGAAAAAACAGAACATATGACATGTTCATGTGTTAAAAAAAAATATGAACTAACCATTCTCCATGGAATTGCGTCCACTAGAAGGAACAGTACCATCATGATTCACTGGAAGACCACAAGAAGAGAGTAAGACTAATATATTTCCTACTTGGAAAATAACCCATTTGTATCATCAAATGGGAGAATTTAAGCTTATTGCCTTCCGATATATTCTCAACATTTAAAAAACAACTGGTGTCAACATTTAACAAACAACTGAAGACGCATACAGATAACAATGATACCTTCGGTGAGATTAGAAAGCACTTGAGTAGATTGCAATGAGCTCTCCCCAGTAGCCTGTGAAACATCTGAACGGCGAAGGGGAGTCCAAACACCACGATCTGGTCTATCCTTATTTCTAGTGCGTTTTTCTTGCTTCTCACTTACAGTGCCCAAACCATGCACATCTTTTCTCACAAATCTATCATCTGGAGCTCTTTTTGTATCACCATCATGATTAAATGTAGAAGAGTCATTCTTAGACATATGACCATTTAAAACTGGTTGTAAGTTGTTAGACCTAGGTGGTCGCTTCCCATTCTCTAGATTCGAGGTTTGCGTTTTCTGCTGAGGCTGCATTGCAGTCAAAGAATGACTTTGGCGGGCATCATTACTTAGAAGTATGCTTCTGATCAACTTCCCACTAGAGTCGCGCCTCTGAATCTGTTTTGGAGAACCTGTGGTAGTTATATTGCCAACAGCTGATGTTTCACCCTGCTGCTGCGATGTATCAGGCACCTGTGGTTCACAAAATAACCACAAATTGAATCCAACTTGTCCATTAGATTTAAATTTACGTCCATGAGCCTTATTCTATTAAAAATTACAAAATCTATAGCTGATGATGAAGAGCTTCAGTCAAGTAAGCAAGGTCAGAACGAATAAAGCTTACATGTGAAATTTCTCTCTCTTTCCCTTTCAAAAGCAGGATCTTTTTCTTCCCAGGTTCAGAAGTCAAAGTGATTCCTGAAACAGAACCTTCAACTCCATGAACTGCAACTGAAATGATTATATATCTAGATCAGGTAGCAAATATAAAGTAAATAGAAGAAGGCATTTTGAGGTACTTATTTAAAACCCCAATTTCAGTCGTATTGAAAATAGATAACTAGTTCTGCAATTTAAAAGCACAAAGCTCACCAGCCTCTAAATATAAATGCACGCAAACTACAAAAATTATTCAAATGCAAGCTTACTCAAACAGTTATACACACATCAACACTATTCTTACAATGATACAACTAAATGGAAGCCAAAATAGTACACACATGCAAAACAATAAGCTTATTATTCGAAAATTTTCTTATCTAAATATTTGAAACAACATTAAAATAATGATGACAATGATGATACCCTGCAAAACACAACAAATCATGAAATAAATTATTAAATATAAGATTTGCATCAAGGTGCAGGGACTTAAAAGCATAACTCTCATCTTTGCCTATCAAAAAACTCCTCTCATGATAATACATATTAGCAGTGGACAGTGATCACACATTATGTAGGGGATTTTTTCTTCATTCTTCTAGGTTTCTACCAAAATGGACCCTTCACACCTCCTTATTGGTATCTTTGCGCCTCACTGCATAATTCATAATTTATACATCCACAAGAAAATTTCCAAGACACAATACAAATATTGTTGGAGTGCTTAAATACTATTATTGGGCCCTTTCCTATCAACTTAAGCTTTTAGGTCTGATGGTTACTAACATGGTGTCAGAGCTTGGTTTGACCCATGAGTCATGGGTTCAAGTCCCCACACGTGCTTGAATTTGTTATGAGTTTGAATATGTATTTAGGCTTGAGCCACATGGCAAGCCCCTTGGTCTTGCACATGAGGGTGTGTTAGAATGCTTAAACACTGTTTTTGCGTCCCTTCCTACCAGCTTAAGCTTTTAGGTTTGATGGTTACCAACGTATATCATTATGACAATGACAGTAAAAGCCATCTAAATTTCACAATTTTGTATTTTTTTATTTTTCGAAAAACGACAATTTTTTTTTTTTTTTTTTTAAAAAAAGGTAATTGATACAATGATATCAATGTAACTAAAATCATAGAGAAATGTGGCCAAATTTGTCAAAAATGTTTGTTCTGATGTAAAAAAATCCTGAAAGGAGTGTGCCTTTGCTACATAGCTTTACCATCCATACAACTACAGATTGTACAAACATTGTGCACATAATATCATGCAAAATAACATAATTTTTTTGTGAAATGTGAAAGAATGAATAAAATTGTAATTTAATGATTTGGTACAGAATTGACAGGAAAAAAAACATACGGGCTTCACTTTCTGACATTTCTTTAACACTTGAAGATGCTGGTTGATCCTGTTTCTTAAGCATTGCAAAGAAAGTAGATTTATCCTTCCGACTAGCATTCTTAGCACTGTCCTTCAGAATATACTGAAATGAAACAGCAAACAGAATAAGAAACAACAGCAATCCATGTTTAGACACTCCAGTCATGTATTACACATTTGCAGCCCCTAATTTGGTAACCAAGCTCACAAACTCATTGCCAATAATTATAGCTACATGAATGATGTCTAAGCATTCAAAGTGATCATCTCAACACCTCTTTAAATATGCCTATAACGATACAGAGAAGCATGGATAGATAACTTCCATCACAGTACTAAAAAGCTGTCTTGTAGCTCTTTTTTACAGTGTTTATATAATTCAAGAGATGATTACCTTTTTCTTCTCTGAGCCTCGTTTGGTGGTGCTTGAACCAGACTTGCTTGTAGATGCTGCCCTACTTCTTCTGCCAACTTTCCCAATAGTTAAGGGACCCTATATCAAACATAAAATCCAATTCAAGGTATTACTGTGTGCTCTAAATAGTATAAAACAATAAACTAATCGGGAAAAAGATAAAATATATTTGGCATTTATGGTGCAAAAGTACAAGTAGAACTGTTGAGAGGTTATGTCCATCACATTGTAATTCCAATGCATCTTATAGATAACCAGCCAGCTAGTGAATAAATCAGAATGGTCACCAGAAAAATTAAATGAAGGGTGTTAATGTTAATAATTGCTCATGATGGTATTAAAATGAAATAAAATTGATTACTTTAGGAATTAGCAAGTAAGGACAACATTATTTATCATGCAAGGCCACAGCATTGGTGAATAAAACTTGCAGACATATTCTAGTCAATCTAGGCACTAGGGCTTTGAACCTTTTAACGGTGTTCTAGTAATCGGCCTAGTTGGCCGACTAGCCCTTAGGCGGCTCCAGCCGCTGCAATTAAGGCCTAGTCGGCCTTCCTAGGTGGCTGGGATCTAGTCGCCGACTAGGCAGCCTTTGCAGAGTCAACTCCACCTATTTTTTTTTTTTCTTTCTTAAATCTGACTTTAATAAAATGGTGACGTTTTGGGCTTCATTAATGAAGCCAAAAGCCCAAAAGCAAAAACATCCCTTTCTCCATCATGACTCTTGACCAAACAGCCAAAACAGTAGCCGCCCTCTCTAGTCTCCACCGCTCCTCTCATCAGCAGCCCCTCGTCCGGTCGTCGTCATCGCCGACGACAGCAGCAGCAGTTTTCTAGGGTTTTTATTTTATATTGATTGGTTTTGTATTTAGGAATAAAAGAAAAAAATAAATAAATAAAAAATAAAGGCCGTCACGGATGGCACTGGCCACTGCCCGCCGACTAGCGCCTAGTGTCTACTAGAACACTGCCTTTTAGTATTAAAAGTAAAAGCAAATGGAACATTCCATAACCCAGAAATATGCAAAATAGAGCGAGTTGTTTGAAAACTTTGGTCAAACCATATGGTTAGCTACATACTATTTGTGAAAATTAATACAAAAATAATGCATATGTGTTTTCCTCCCACTTTGTTAACCTTGTCCTTTCCTCTCAATAATATGATAGCAGTGTAATATAGTAATGGCATGGGCATTAGAGCTGTGACTGTAACTTTTTACTTTTTTCTTGGTAAGAAAATTACAAGTTTCGTCAAGTTTAAATATTGAATTGATTGATTAATTATTTAATTAAGTAAATAACCTCAAAATTCAAGTAAAAGGGGTACCGAAATCTTCCAACATATAAAATTTACAGTATCTTTTCACGTATAAGTCTTAAACATGGAATTTGACCAACATAAAAGTAATGGTTAATTGTTGGCATTAAAGTAACTAGAATCTCATAGAAAATGAGGTCTGTGCGAAAAGCTGAATACATGCAGAATTCAAACTTAACAAAGTATCCATACACAAATACATCATTTACCAAACGAAGGGTTGCAGATACCTGTGTTGCATTCTCTGCTCGTTTGTTCCGAACATATTCCATTAGGGGTGTGACAACAGGAGGTTCTTTTGCAGCACCTGCGGAACAAATCAAATTAATTCCAAATGCTAAAAACGCATTCGCCTGACAACAACTTATATAACAAAATTCATCAAAACTAATTCGTCTGACGATTGACTAACCAGCAAGTTCAGCTTCTTTCCTTTCCAACTGAATCTCCGCACTGGGAAGATGCTCAACAGGTTTCGCAATAAGTTTGAGAAACTCCAAATAATCAGGATCTAGTTCAGTTACATTAAAAATTGCATATATAAGAACGTATTAACAATAAAAATTAGGGAAAAAAAACCAGTCAAAATACAAAGTAGAAAAACAAAGAGTACCCTTATAAATGGTTCCTTCACGACTATCTTTTTTACTACAAGGCTTAGGGGCGCGTTGCGAAGGAGCGTATTCGACAATGGCCTTAAACTGAGCACCTGAAGAAAAAAAAAATCACAAATTAAAAATTTGAACTAAGGAGAGAGAATCCAACAAGAATAAAAACTGTTAAATACAAGTACCCTTGTCGTTAACAAAAACATGCCCATCGAACAACTCAGCGAACTCTAACACGTCTTCGGGTCTCTTCAAGTCCAGGTAGGCTCGCGCATGTCTCTGCTGCTTGTGACTTGCAAAAATAATAATAACAATAAAATCTCTGTTTAATTATTTTCTTTCTTCAAATTATAGAGAAAATAAAACAAGAATACCTGGATTTTCCGGGACGAAAAGCGAACCAATTATGACGGTCGACGATACGATCGTGAATTAGGGCGAGAAAATCGGATTGGGAGAGAGGAGGAGGCAAATGCCTGATCACAACTTTGGTTCTCTGCAATGGATCCTTCATTTCATAGCATTCGATCGATTGATTGATCCAAAACCTAATCTTTTCAGTGTTTTTTATTTTAGGGATTTTGATGTGATTATATGATTAATTTGTGCCCTAATTAAAAATCCTTGTGTTGCCTAATTTTTCTCTCTTTTTCAATTACGTCGATTGATAGCTAAAAGAACCGCTTTAGAAAGTTTGAGTGATGTGGAACGGCGTCGTTACTTGCGGGTATCATTTTCCACGTCCACAAGCACGTGTAATTGTGTAAAGAGTGCATTTTTGTTCAACCCCTTTTAAAGATTACCCCCCTCCCATACACATAACATGTGTCTTTGGAGAGGTAAAATTGTCTAAAAATTTACTCTCCTATGACACATGTCATCCATTTAAAAGGGGGGTAATGGTTACCTCCCTTGAAGGGGGGTGAGCAAAAGTGTTATCTTGTGTAAATATGGTAGCCGAAGCCGAGTTATTTTTTTTTTATTATTATTTTATTATTATTATTATTATATTTTTAGTTAGTTAAACAACCGAAAAATACCAAAAAAAAAACAAAAAACAAAAAAACAAAAAAACAAAAAACTTCAAATAACAAATAACAAATAATAAATCCGGACTTTTACTTTAATTCCAAATTATCGGATTGTATTTATTATATTTCCTTCCAAGATTATTCTCCTAACTATAATATATTTACAATTTTATCATAATTTTATATTATATAAATTTATTTCTTTTAACTTATTTCTTATGATAAGCTTTAAAAAAACATTAATCACATTATCACTTTCAACACTATTGTTAAACCTTTGATTCCTTTTTTTATTTTTTTTTAATTTTTTTTATTTTAAATCAAAACAATTTCTAAATCATTATTTATAATATTTCTTTAAAAAAAAAAAACAATTATTTATTATATCGTAATCATAAATAATATCCTATCATTATTACATAAAAATAGTTTAAGATCTGTTAAATTATTTTTATTTAATTGTTTGTACATGTAAAATGAAAATGCATAACAATTAATAGTAACAATGTATAAATGTCAAAATACTTATTTTTAAACCATTTTATATTTAAAAAAAAAACAAACAAACAAACAAATTGACACTCTATTAAGAGATGATAAAAACAAAAAACAAATATGTTATTCAATTTCAGGTTTCAGTCAATATTCAATCTTCAATAAAATTCAGGACCGTTTAGTGTTTAGAAAAAAAAAAAAAAAAAAAAAAAACATTCTCAATATACTTTGGGCTACGGTGATGCAATAAAATCCCAATTTATTGTTATTTGTTTTTCAAATTTATAATAAATTACATTTTATGTTCAAGTATACTCTTTTTTTTTAATTAGTTAGACTCTTTTCAATTAATAATTTTAGCTTTCTCAACTAATAATTTTAAATGAAATTTATTGTTTTTTTTTTCTATAAAAAAAATTAAATCCAAAAATCCACAAAAAAATGTATGAATCCAATCCGAACATAAGTCCAAATCTGATTCGAAAATGTCCATATCTGAATCCAAAAATGCCAAATCTGATCAAGTACGAATTAATTGATTGGGATTTTTGTTTTTTTTTTTTGGAAAAATCCAATCTGAATTCAATTCGAAAGTTTTTGAACCATCTTTGATTTGGATTTGAAAATCGAAAAAAAAAAAAATCAGATTCAGATAATCCGATCCGAATGACATCACTATGTGACATGGGTCTTTGATATGATTGGATACTCCAATCAAATTCATACCTTATGATTCAATTATGTCGATTGTTATACCTAAAAGAACTGCTCTAGAAAGTTTGAGTTCTATGAAACTGTGTGTTACGGCTATCATTTTCCACAATGAATAAAACATGTGTTTATGTAAATATGGTAGTTGAATTAGTTCAAAAGAGTATATATATATATATATATATTTGTATTTTTCATCTAATCGGTTTTTAAATTTAGAAAAATGGCTCATTTAGAACCTTATGACCAGTTTTCTAACGGTCAACCCTTACAGAACCATCTAAAAGTCATAAAAGATTAAAATTTAAAAAATAACAAACAAGGAAAGAGTTATATATATATATATATAAATTAAAAACAATTTGCAAAAATAAAGATAAATCCCCACCGTCCATCTCAAAAATGGGTAGCGGAGATTAAAAGACAAGCAAATTGCACCAAACCTCTATCCAAAATTGACACTCATATCCCTAGACATTAGGGTTTAACTGTTAAGTTTAATACCTTCAAGGGTAATATCGCCATTTTATCCTTAATTTATTAAAATTTGAAGGGGGATTATCATTTGGGTCCCTAACTTTTTCTAAATTATCAATTTTTTAAACAAGTTTTTTTTTTTATCAAAACTTTTCCTGAGTTTTGAAAAGTATATCAAATAGGTCATTTTGACTTTTTTTTTAACGGTCAAACGTGACAGAATATATAAATTGACCATTTTGCCCTTAATTTTAATTAAAGAGTTTAAAAATACAATTTTACCCTCTAACATTTTAAAATAAACTAATTAAAAAATAAACTATTAAAAAAATTTATTAATATAACAAAATTAAATTTAAAAATAAAACTAATTAAATAGATGAAATAAAATTCATTAAATAGATGAAATTACAATTCATTAAATAAAAAATATATTAAAAAAACACAAAAAAAATATAAATAAATAAATAAACATAAAATTCATTAAATAGATGAAATTACAATTCATTAAATAAAAAATATATTAAAAAAACACAAAAAATAAAAATAAAATAAAATAAAAACACAAAAAAAACCACCCATCACCACCCCTAAAATCCAGCCACCACCGTGAACCACCTACTTCTCATCACCACCACAATATCTCAATCAAACCTAGAAAAAACAACAAAATCAAACCCAAAAAAAACAACAAAATCAAACCTAAATGCTAAATCAATCAGACGCAAGAATCACAATCAGCCTCGAATCAATCCCAGACGCAACCCAACGCCATCAACAACCATCAACAACCACACCACCAAATCTCAATGCCTCTCTCCACCAAAATCCCAACTCCTCTGCAGCCTCCTCCTCCCACCACCGTTCACCACCACAATCTCTCAATCAAACCTAGTAAAAACAACAAAATCAGCCTCGAATCAATCCCAGACGCAACCCAACGCCATCAACGGCCATCAACAACCACACCACCAAATCCCAATGCCTCTCTCCACCAAAATCCCAACTCCTCTGCAGCCTCCTCCTCCCACCACCGTTTACCACCACAATCTCTCAATCAAACCCAGTAAAAACAACAAAATCAAACCTAAACACTGAATCAATCAGACGCAAGAATCACAACAGCAATAAGGAGAGAGATCGACGGAGCCTAGCAAAGGTCTGGTTTCTCGGGTTTTCGGGTCCAAAGAAGAATTGAAGGAGGTGATGGTCAATGATGGTGATGGTCGATGATGAAGATGGTTGTGGGATGATGATGAAGATGATGGTTTGGAGAATTGGTGGTGGTCGGGGTTTGAAAGGTTGATGATGGTGGTTTGGTGGCTAGAGATTTTAGGGTTTATGGGTGGTGGTGGATGGTGGATGGTGGATGTGTGATTGGGGTTTAAATTTAATTTAGGGTTTAGGGGTGGTATGGATGGTGGCTGCGTGTGATGGTGGGGAAGAAGATGATAAGTTTAATTTTTTTTAATTTTTTTTAATTTTTTTAATTTTTAAATACAAATTATTGTATCTATTTTATTTCTATTTTTTTTGTGACTTCTTAAATGAAATGACAAAAATAACCCCCTGGTCGTTAATGTTGACTGACAATTGACTAACGGATTGACCGATTTGATATACTTTTCAAAAGTCATGGAAAGTTTTGCTAAAAAAACAAACTTGTTTAAAAAATTGATAATTCAGAAAAAGTTAGGGACCCAAATGATAATCCCCCAAATCTGAAATGTAAAAAATAAAAATTCGTATTTGACCAAGATGGATAAATGAGATTAAATTAAAAATAAATAAAGAATAAATGATTAAATGATTTTAAAAAAAAAACTCTTAAAAAAAATAATGGATCTACACCATCCATCCTTGATAGAAGGATGGTGGAGATTTAAAAAAATATATATATATATTAAAAATTAAAAAAGAGGTGGAGATCCAATATAGAGAGATAAGATCTCCACTAAAATCCATGGATCCATGGAGATGGAGATCTCCAACCTCCCGTCCGCCGCGTAGATTGGATCTCTACCTTTTTTTAATCCCTACAATCCTTTTTGAGATGGATGGTGGAAATCTATTTTTTTTAAAATAAAAAATAAAACAAAATAAAAGATTTTTTTTTTTCTATTTTCAATTTTTTTTTTTTTTTGGATTTTATGTTTTTAATTCCTTTAAAAAAAAATTATCTCCACCATCCATATCAAAGATGGATGGTGGAGATTCATTAAAAAAAAAATTCATTTTTTAATTTATATCTATTTAATTTATGGTTCATGGGTAGTTTCATCTTTTGATCACTTGGACATGGTCAACGGTTAGTTTTGACAGTCGTTGACTAACGGTAGGGGATGTGAGCGTCAATTTTGTATATAATAAATTGTTTCTGGGTGTAAAAGGGCAAAGGTCAGGGAGGTTTAGTGCAATTTCTATTGACTATAAGAAAAATTTTGCTTGGCTCTTGAATTATAGCCCCATTTTATCTTTGTTGTGAAAGTGAAAGAAAATAATATCCTTGGTATACTTTAAATTTACCAATAAAACCTTCCTTGGTTATAATGAACAAGGGTAGTTTCTGAAATTCGGTTTGTACTTTTTTTGTAATTTGAGAGGGGTTTCATTGCCATGAATTTTAGATCCTTCAATTTGTTACAATTGTATAGAAAAGCTAGTAAAAAGCCAAGCATGGATGGGTAATTTCTCATAGAATTTATGAGGTTCACCTCTCTTTGACACTGAAAAATCAAGAAAGAGAGAGATCAGTGTTTCCAAAATCAAGAGGCTCTCTACTTTCATGTCTTTCAAGGTAACTATAGTTTCAATTGATAATTTTGCTTTCAATCAAAGTAGAATTCATAAAATGGGATGACATTGAAAGAGGAGAAATATTTTTGCTAGTGAGACTCACTAATGCTCTGTTCTCATGGTCTCATTTCCACTCTTTCTCATAGGGTGTGTTTGTTTCACTGGACAGGACTGGGATTGGACTATTTTTAGTCCAATCCCATTGAAAGTTCACAACTAAACACGGTGTGTATACAAATATTAATCTGGGGGGGTGGGGTGAATAGATTTTAACTCATTTTCACCCAATTTTTGTTTAAGGTCAATATTACGAAAATGCCCCTAATAGTCAATATAAAATCATCAAGTGTAATATGGTGCGGAATTATAAATGACACTTGATGTATACGTGGAAAACCCAACCACTGGGAAAAAACCACTGGCTGTTTAGTGCGCCACACTTGAACCTCGAAATCCACTAATTGAAATGAAGTTTACAACCTATGTAGACCTCGTCTAACACTCCGGTCTGTAACCCCCCACTTCTACCATGCGGGCCTTTAAAAGTGGCTCTAGTCCATATTGCTTGTGGCCTAAGCAACCTTAGCCAACAAGACTTAAATTCTCAATGAAGAGATAAAACAACCTATGTGTGAATATATGGAAATACTCAATACATGCATATAAGAGCTAGGCAACCCTATATGCTTATCTAGGATGATAATATTGTAACAAATGCAATCCTAGATATCAATTGCTAAATGACATGTCAAATAGCTTAGCTAACAATAGATTATAAAAACCTAGATAGATATCACAAAACAACACTCAATCATGTCATCACAAACAATCTCTATTTTGAATATAAGATATTAATCTAAGATCATTCAAATAATAAAAGAGATGCCTTGATAAATAAAACACTAAATATCAATGATAAAAGTGAAGAACATACCAAGGGAAGTGTGATGACCAATACCCACTCAAATAAGCAAACTAACTATGCTAGAAAATGCTTAGATGATCTTTGATGCATATGTGTATAATTTGAGTGTATAAAAATGAGTTCTTGATTTGATTTTCTCTCAAAAATCTCTCTTTCAAGTTTATGGTTCTTTTGAGTCAGAGAACTGGTCTTAGAGAAATGAGAAAGTATGATATTTATAGTCATCAAGAACAGGGCAAGTGAAAAGACAATTTTGCCCTTGAAATCACCGATCGGCGGTTTCATTCTACGGTCGTGGCCGCAGAATGTAACTGCCGAATTGAACCCAAGAAGCAGGGGATCATTCGGCGACCAGATTCGGCGGTCAATCGAAACCGCCGATCAAAACCCAAAAAGAAACCGACCTAAAATATCTAATTCGGCGGTTTCAATTCGGCGGCCAGGCCGCCGATTAAACCGCCGAACAGAACCCGAGAATAATAAATGCATCAGGTCTATTCGGCGGTTTCGATTTGGCGGCCTAACCGCCGATCGTAACCGCAGATTCAGTCCAGAGCTTTCTGGAATCAAACAGCGGTTTGATCGGCGGCCACGGCGGTTTCATTCGGCGGTCATGGCCGCCGATCAAACCGCCGTTTCACCAATGATGGTGAAACCAAAGGAGAAGCCAAGGGCATTCTCCGAAGGCGATCTTCGCACAAAACCAAGCACATTATCGTGCAAGCGCGGACATTTCCGAACATATTCGGGAAACGAATTACACGACACAAAACACACACCAAGATATGACAAACAATGTGCTAGTGTGAAAAGTGACATTTGAAGAGAATGCACACTAAAGTAAAACATACATATGCAAACATTACAAGTGAGTGTATGCAACTAAATCTCTTCAATAAGAAAGTAAGCACAAGATATACCTTTGAGTGCTTGTCCACCTTGAGGTCTTGAGAAGGGTCATTAAGCATGAACACCTATCACCTAAGCTACCCTTTACAAATAACCCCAATATGTGGTTTGCTCACGAAATAAGCCAATCAAAAACCGGGAATCCTTACACCCATGTTTGGTGAGTCCAACTAGTAGGGATTAATTTTATCCCAAGCTCATTTTTATCCTGCTAGAGGAGGATAAAATAATCCCCTCCAAATCGATGAGATTATTTTATCCCCTCCAATTTTTACTGTTCTTCTTCTTCAATCAATTAAAACAAAACCAAAAAAAAAAAAAAAAAAAACAATCTCAAATCTGAAAAATCAAGAAAATGAAACAAACACAGAATCAAACAAACTAGAAAATCAAACCAAAAAATGAAACAAACACAAACTCGAACAAACCCAAGCAACCGTTCAAACCTGAAAAATCATCCAAACCCAATCAATCCCAAAATCATTCAAACACATTCAAACCAAGAAAATCATCAAAACACATTAAAACCCAGAAAATCAAACCAAAACACGGGTAGACCAACATCGCCCTTTTTACTACCATAATTTTTTTTTAAAACAAAAACAAAAAATTTTAGATTTGGAATTGGATCTCCACCGGATCCATCTCTGTATCAAAAAAAAATCAGATAAAGAGAGAGAAGGGGGAACGAGAGAGAGAGAGAGAGAGAGAGAGCCGATCTCCTCTCAGCGGAGGAGAAAGACTTGCTGGTGGCCAAGCGATCATAGAGACGGAGAGAGAAAATATAGAGCAATGAGAGGGAGGTTGTTTTGAAAGAGACGAGAGAGAGAGAGTCTGAGAAAAAAAGTAAAGTTGTTTGGGAAAAGTGAGAAAGAGTGAGAAAGAAAATAAAGTTAATTGAATTATATTAAAATAATTTTATTTATTTAATATAATTCAATTATTTTTTATCCAATCCCAACACATACCAAACAAATAATTGGACTATTTTAGTCTAATCCCATGTTGCACCAAACACGAGAAACATTATAATTAATCCAATCCTATCCAATCCAGTCAAATCCAATCTCATCTCTTAAAAATAGTCTAATCCTATCCCGTGCACCAAACGCAACCTTAGGGTATGTTTGTTGCTTGGGATTGGACTATTTTTAGTCCAATCCTATGTTTGGTGAGTCCAAGCAACATGGGACTATTTTATCCCACATTTAATTTTATCCTATTAGAACATGACAAAATAATCCTCTCCAACTCAATGAGATTAATATTTATCCTATCACTGCTCTTTCTTCTCATTTTGAATGACTTCATATCTACACAATTTTGCAATAGAAAAGCTAGCATTTGAGAAGGTGTTGAGAGAGAGTCAAGAAATGCGGGTCTTTTGAGAGGATGGTCTTGGACTCTGTCTCGAGCTCGAGCAAAGCATTAATGGTTGATGAGTTAGAGTCATCGAAGCTGGCTTGTAAGTCGTGAAAGGCTTGTTTTAAAGCTTCAAGGACATTAAGTACTCGTGGCTCTTCCTTCGCTGATGGCTCTTCCATAGATGTGACAAAAGCTTTGTCTAAGAGAGAGAGATCTAAAGATAAGTGATTTAGAGAGAGAGAGAGAGAGAGAGAGATGACAGCCTTTTCGTTTGGGCTTTTTGGGTTCTCCAGATCAACTTTCAACAATATTACTGTATTTTTGTTCAATCACTTTGCAAACCAAACAAAGGACATGATTGTTTTTAGTCTTTTTCAATGTTGCACCAAACATGGGAAACACTATAATTAATCCAATCCTACCCGATCCAATCCCATATCTTAAAAATAGTTCAATCTTATCCCGTGCACCAAACGCACCCTTAAGGTATTATATTAAATATTAATCAATGTCTTCTTTAACAAGGTTTTATCCAATTTAATTAATTAATGAAAAAGCAAGGGTTCTTTATAGCTTTACCTTCCAGAACCAGTTTGTGTAAAAGGGGAATTGTGGATTATGTGGTGTGTCTTGTTTGAGGATGAAGGGTTGGAAACCATTCCAGAACCAATTTGTGCAAAAGGGGAATTGTGGATTCTGTGGTGTGTCTTGTTTGTGGATGAAGGGCTGGAAACCATTGACCATATGTTATGGGGTTGTAGCTATGCCAAGTCTATCTGGGAAGGCTGCCCTTTTTTCTTTTTTCCATTTAGAGCATTAGATTTCTTGGATATGCTCATTTTGGTGTATGCTAATTGTAGAATGAAGCTTGTATTTCAGTTTGTTGAAACATCTTAGCTTTAATGGAGGGAGAGAAATATCTAAGTTCATTATGTGAAAGGTCTGCTGATTTTATGCTTAATTTTGACAAGAAAGATCCTATGAGGAAAGCTCATATTTTGCCTTCTGTCTAGATGCCTTTGGAAGATGATGCTTTCCAGCTAAATGTGGATGCTAAGGCAAAGTAGGGGTTAGGGCTCACAAAACGGGTTCGTGGGTTGACACAACCTGTATAATTAAATGGGTCAACCCGTTTACCTTTAACCAGACATGACCCATTTAAATAAACAAGTAACCCTTTTGAAACACGACACGACCTGTTTAGTTAAACATGTCAAACGGGTTAACCCGGGACATGTTTATTTGATGGGTCGGGTCAAGGCAGTTCTTTAACTGTTTGATCCATTTGAATTTTGAAAAACTAGAAAAAAAAGTTTTTATTCTTAATTATTCTTTAAAACATTGTAAAAAAGAAAAAAATAATAAAGAATTTGTGGGAGATCTGGACATCATTCATTAAAGATTAAAAAAAATGAAAGAATTTTTTAAAAAGAAAAGGAAATTACTAAACAGTTTTAAAAAGAAAAATAAAGAATTTATTTTTGGGATCTGGGATCTCTTCCGTCATCATCAACATTATCTTTTGGGGGGGGGGAGGGTGGCGGTGGTTGTTGAATAGATACTAATCAAGTTATATTACCAAATCCTTGATTATTCAATATTCCAAATTTAATCCTCAAACTAGTCACAAAATAAAATCAAGTGTAATAATGCAGAATTTAAAAGACACTCGATTTTTACGTGGAAATCTTCAATAAGGAAAAACCACGGCCTGTTATGTGCGCCACACATGAGCTTCTAATCCACTAATTGCAATGGTGTTTAACAATCTAGGTTGACCTCAACCTCTCACTAACCCATAACTACTACCCGTAAGCCTTTAAAAGTGAACATAGTCCAATTTGCTTGTGGCCTAATCAACCTTAGCCATAAAAGACTTATTTCTCAATGAAGAGATTAAATAGCCTATGTGAATATAAATGATATCCAAAATGCAAATAGAGTTAGAGAACACTAAATGCTTATCTAAGATTATAAGATGACAATTAAATCAATCATAGATGCCAAAGGCTATATGACATGACATAAAGCTTAGCTAACTTAGATTAAACAATCCTAGGTATAGCTATCATAATACAACACTCAATCAAAACACCACAAACAATCTCTATCTTGTATCTAGAATATATTCTAAGAGCATACAAGTAATTTAAGAGATGACTTGTTAAGAAAGAAACTAAGATTAGATGAAATTAGTGAAAACCTTACCAAGTAAGATGTGATTGATGTTGCAAAACCATGCCTGAATGCATCCTATATGGTCATAGATGATGCAAGATGAACTTTGATGCACAAAGGAATGACTTTGAGTGTTTAAAGGTGAGTTTTTGTGAATTTTTTCTCTTGAAAAATGTTCTAAGGGAAAAATATGATTTTTGAACTCTTAAACTCGACCTAAAGATAAAGAGGCATATATATAGGGTGTCAAAATGAAACAAATGAGTTTTGATAAGTTGACACAAATTGGCCTTAGGCGCTGTACATGTCGATGTACGTAGAGTGACTTTGTACAACGCCTACCTGGGAAAATAAAGAACATTCTTCATTGTCGCTCTACGAACAGTGCTTCTGTAGAGCGACCAAACAGCGCCAAATCTCTGTTATTCTTGGGAAACAGAGTGTTGTTGTATAGCAACCAAATAAAATGTATCAAGTCTATACATCGCTTTGTCTAAAGACCACTAGATCTTAGATGGGCGTTGTTCGAACAGCGCTTTGAACAGCGCCTCCATCATAAAATTTGCATCCCAAGCCTAACATGATATGGTATTTAACATATAAGATGCAATTAATTAAACATGCATGAAGAGATATTAAGAACATGAAAAGCACATGAAAAGCACACAACATACAAGAATTATTGATATGCATGAGTGGTGTGTGCGTGCAACTAAATCTCTTCAATTGCAAGTAAGTATCAGAGATTTACCTTTGGTGATGCAAATGACAGAATATTTGCCATGCTCTGCATGATCCTTTTTGTTGCAGCCCACGTAATTAGTTAAATTGTTTTGTTGGTTTTAGTCAAGCAAATAACTGGTTTTATGACCCTTGTTTTGAGGACCACATTTCCCTTATTTGTTGTTATCATTTGTTATGGGTTTAGGTTGACATTGTCAAGAGTGTTGTGAGCTGTCCCATTACAAATGGAACTTATTGTTTACGTGTTTTAGTTGTTGCTTTTTTTGTGGAAAGTTTCAGGCTTTCAGTTGTAAGAGCATGTATATATGCTCAGTTGTTTTAGCAAAAAGAGGAGTATTGAAAACCCAAATACAGTTATATTAGAGAGATTATAATTTCTGGAAGTGATTTCCAAACCCTTTTGGCTTATCAGAGTTTGATATTCCAAAAGCTTTCTTTCATTGAGTGAATTGCATCATTTGGTGTGCTTCTTCTCCTGAGGACTTGAGAGGGCATTTGTTGTGCATGAGCACTAACAATTAAATGCCTAAGCTACCCTTACATCAAACCCCAAGTGTGGTTTGTCACCGAAATAAGCCAATCAACCTTGAGGAACTTACAATCTCCTCATTTGGCTATTTCGTGACAAAACCACCAGTCACACTGATTCTCACAGCAATATTGAAACTAAAGGTTAACAATGATATTCTACATTACAGAAAGATATAAAAAATAACACTTCAAGTCTTCAATCTCTTGTAGAACAATCAATCCTTCAAAACAAAAAGATTACACTTTCTAAAACAAGTATGTGTGAGGTGATCATGTGAAGTTAAAACAAGCATTTGCATTAAAAAAAATTGCAATAAAGAAAACATACAACATTATGCAATGAATGTGTAATGCAATGCTCCTTATCAATGGGTTACTCCCCCTCAATAAGTAAGCTCCCCAACATGCGAATGTTTCTACTAAAATTAGCATTCTCCCTTACCACTACTACTCCCTCTTTTTGTCATGAGATGGGCAAATGAGTATTCCTCAACTGGGTCACTTGTAGCAAAGAGAGATGGTAGCATACAAGTCATTTGCATAATCATATAAACCATTTTATGCAAGTCAATTAATTGGAGAGAAAACAAGAAGATTTATTTTATGACAGTGTGTGATTAAGATACTTTGCATGCAAGACACATAGCATTTAAGTCCAAAAATCAATAGTATTTGGCAAAGCAAATGACAAAGGTTTCCTTAACGAATTCAAACCAATTTCACCATTTGTCATGAATCAAAGCAAGGATATAGAAATTCTATTGAATTCAATTTTTAGAGCAACTATATCCAACTTTATAAGCGAAACATGGCATGAGTGACTTTGCACCCTATTCGATTTTTTCGGGTAAGATAATCGTATGATAGTAGCTATGTTCAACCAATAAAGAAAGAGAGACATTTGGATTTTAAAATCCTTAGAACGGATACAAGATCCTTTATTCATTTGAGTCTCATTAGCTTTTCACACATTGTTTTGCATTTAAGAATTGCAATAATCAATTCATGCTTTTTCATTTGAGCATGTCATATGAATTTCATGCTCTTCACATTTTAAGCATGTCATTAAAAGAATCATCATGTCATGGAAATCATTATAGGTCATTCAAATAGCACTTCCTAAATAAATCTCCTAGTCCAAAAATGCATGTTTGAACATAAATATGACATTGATTGCAATACAAGTATGGTTCACACTTATTGAAGAAAAAAAACATATAAGCATATGTGCAACCAAGCTACTCAAACAATTAATAAAGAAGCATAAAAATTTTCAAATTTTTACATGCAACAAGTATGCAATTGCTCTCTTTGCTTGAGTTCCCCATATGAGGTCAATCACTAAATCACATCAATCCACGAGACATATCCCAATAGATCTACTAAGTGTTTTAAATCTAGTTGCATCTAAAGGTTTAGTAAGTAAGTCCGCTAGTTGATCATTTGTACCTATATGTTTAAGTACAATGCATTTGTTTTCAACTAGTTCTTTTATGAAATGAAGGCGGATGTCAATATGCTTAGTCATAGAATATTGTATCGAATTCTTGGAAATATTAATCGCACTCATGTTATCACAAAAGAGGGTTAGAGTACCTTTATTTAATCCATAGTTGACTAGCATTTGCTTCATCCATAGGAGTTGTGTGCATCCACTCCCCGCGGCTATGTACTCAACATCGGCCGTGGATAAGGAAATCAAATTTTGCTTTTTGCAAAACCAAGACACCAAGTTGTTCCCTAGGAAGAAGCAACTGCCCGATGTGTTCTTCCTATCATCACAATTTCCGGTCCAATCCACATAACTAAAGCCAATTAAGCTAGCATTAGTGTCAAAAGAGTACCAAATCCTACAGTTGGATGTCCCATTCATATAGCGAATAATTCTTTTAATGGAGAGAGATGGGACTCCTTAGGATTCGATTGGTACCTAGCATACACATCCACACTAAAAGATTTATCGGGTCTACTTGCAGTCAAATAAAGCAAACTACCAATCATGCCCCGATACAACATTTGTTCTACACTTTTTCCACTAGCATCCTTGCTTAGCTTCAAAGTGGTACTCATAGGTGTATCACAATGTTTGGCATTTTCAAGACTAAACTTTTTCACTAGGTTTTTAGCATATTTAGCTTGAGTTATAAAAATCCCATCATTTAATTGCTTAATTTACAAACTTATGAAGTAACTTAGCTTACCAACAAGACTCATCTCAAACTCATGAGACATAACATCAACAAATTATTATACTTTGGTGTTGTTGGTGGAGCCAAACACTATATCATCAACATATATTTGAGCTATAAAGAGCTCATCGTTGTCTTTCTTGATGAATAGAGTCTTGTCAACACTACCCCTTGTGTAGTTATTGTCAACAAGAAATTGAGTGAGACATTCATACCAAGCCCTCGGTGCTTGTTTCAACCCATATAGAGCCTTCTTGAGGTGATAGACATGGTTAGGGTGGTGAGCATCCACAAACCCCTTTGGGTTGTTTAACAAACACTTTCCTTTGCAAGAAGTCATTGAGGAAGGCACTATTTACATCCATTTGGTGTAATTTGAACTTGTTTACACAAGAAATGGATAAGAGAAGACTAATGGACTCTAAACGGGCAACAAGAGCAAATGTCTCCTCAAAGTCGATACCCTTAATTTGAGAGTACCCTTGTGCAATAAGTCTAGCCTTGTTACACACTATGTTGTCATCCTCATCGGATTTGTTCCTATATATCCATTTGGTGCCTACGACATTAGTGTCCTTAGGCCTAGGAACTGGAGTCCAAACCAAACCTTATTCATTTCAAATTGGTTTAGCTCTTCTTGCATAGCAAGAACCCAAAATTCATCATTCAATGCCTCATTAACCTTTTTGGGTTTTATTTGAGAGGTGTAGCAAGTATAGCTAATGAGATTAGCTATTTGACACATAGTACTGACACCCACATTCACTTCTCCAATGATGTCATTTTTATCATGGAGTTTCCTAACCCATGGAGCGGGTTCATTAGAGTCCAAAAGAGAAACTCTATTAGAAGGTTGTGTGTCCTCAACATCAAGGCTAAGATCCTTGATTTGTATTGACTTGATTCCATTGCAAACACTATTTATTTGTAATGGTTAGTTACTTAAATGATTCCTGGTGAAAAGATGCTTCAAAGGAGAAAAGCAACTTCTCATGCAAATACCGTATTCAAGAGGAAAAACGCGTACTTGGATGCTAAGGTATAAAGATTCTTCTTCCTCTTGCAAGGCATAAAGGCACAAAGGCACACAAACACAAATCATTCATGATAATTTGTGCTTATTTGTTTATGTTTTATTGTTTTTAGACTTGAACATGATCTCTTATGATTCTTTATTAAGTCTTGGTCATTTCGGTTACTCATTCATTAGGTTTTGAGTCCAAACGATGTAGCTACGCTACTTTCCATTCTCATTCATTGAGTTGTCTTCATCGTTGTTTTCTGAGATATAGTCTTTGTTGTGCATGAGGGAGTCACGGTTCGTAATCCAAAAACAGATTGGTATTTAGGGTTCGGAGGATCGAATACGGCTGAAGAACACGAGCGGAGCGCGAGAGGAGCAATCAAGGCCAACGGCTAAGCTTGGAGGCAACTGGCACATGGCCAGAGGTGCTCTCTGCCCATGTGTGCCACACACACCCCACACGTGGATAGTGATGTGGCACATGTTGATTGGCTTATTTTTCCCTCTCTTGAATTCTTTTAAATGTTTTCCATTCCCTCCCATTTCATTCTAAGAAGCAAACTTGAATTTCATATAGCTGAAATTTTCTCTCCAATTTTTCAAACTTCCAAACACCATAACTTTCTCATTCAGACTCCAAATTGATTGATTCAAGTTAGAGAATCTTTGTATTCAAGTCCCCTACCTTCTCCAAAAAGGTTTGCAGCTTTTTGATCATGTTTTGAGGTGGTTTTTCACTCAAAACCAAAACTGCACAGGATTCTTAGGTATTGAACTAAACTTTATGATTTCATCTATTTTGATCTTCAATTATCTAGGGTTTTCTTCTTCTATATGTATATATATGTATGGTGAATGCTATTGATAATAATATTTTTATAATCAAACCTAATCAAAAGTCTAATTAGAGACATATGTGAACTAGTTTATTTGATTCTCAGTTTTTCACATGATTGTGAATTGTATTGTGATTAGCTGTGTATCTAGGAATATTTGAGCATTGATTATTGAAATTCAAATGATAAATGATACCTAGTTGTGCTATGTTTCATTGATTGATCATATCCAAAAATAGCACATGCATGTATGTTTTAGAGTTTTGATTGGATTCACTTAATTGAATATTTGAATACATGCTCTAATTGTTTACTAGAAGAAGTTTGAAGAAATTATCTCACTTCTATAGGATTTATGTGTATGTTTATAACATCTTGAATATGTGCTTCATGTTTATGATTTATTCAAGTGGTATTTGTATGAATGAAACTAGGAGCCTTTGTGTTAGGTGTTTTCATATGCTCTAGGTTTAATTCATGTTTTTTCATCTAGACTATTATTACTTGTGTTTTCACATGTTTAGGTCTAGTTGTTCCATGTGATGTATTGATCATATATTCTATGTTGCATGTGTTTGCATCATTTGCATCACTTAGATCATTTGCCTTGCATAAGGTGGAAGTCTCATCTTGGAGTGAGTGAAGCTTCAATTTGAGCGAGAAAACTTGGCTAGGAAAGTGTCCCAGATAGCCAAGCAAAATTCTTAGCTAGGAGTGTGGTACTTCGGATGGTTGAGCTAGGGAAGCTTAACTAAGATCCTTGTGATCTAGATAGCTAAGCAAGGAAATCTTCCTAGAGGCTTGAGAGCCTTGGATAGGAAGTTGATTCCTAGAGGTGTAGGATACACCTTGGATAGGAAGTAGGCTAAGTGGTTCACTAGCCCGAGGGTTGACTAAGAGTTGATAGCTTAGGGTGAATATCATGTGTTGATAGCCTTGAGTGTGTAAGTCATTTTCGTATAGTGGATTGCTTTGCCGGTGGTTGTGGATTCAACATGTGGATATTTCCTCTTCGGAGGTTTACCACGTAAAAATCAATGTGTCAAATGTCTCTCTCTCTATCTCTTTATATTTGTATGTTTGTTCAATATAACTTGTTTATGATTTTCAATTTCTCACATCCTTGTAAACATGTTATTGATAAAGAAAGAGATGCACACATTGTTTGTTGATTCAACATTTGTTTCTTGTTTCTTGTATCTTGTAAGTGTTTGAACATTGTGTCTTGCAATAATCTATATCAAGTAGTAAAGTTTTACTTAGTGATATTTCATTGTAATATTCATAATACAACTTGTGGAATGTGCTATTCATTGAATATACTTGTATATGAGATACATTGTTTCTTAGTATATGTTTTGTAGACTAAGGGTAGTGAATTGAGCATACTTGTGCAAATTGTTTTCTCATAACAATCTTGTTCAAGGTTCATTTTTATGCTCACTAAGGTTTTGACATAAGTCACGAAAGAGTTTTAAAACTAGTATGTCAACCTCTTCACCCCTCCTCTAGGTTTTTTAGTATAACCTTGTAGGCATTTTCAGATGTCCCAACATTAGGAGTCTCCACATCTTTCTCCAAGGGAGAGTCATTATCTATAGCAACCTCCTCCTCATGGTCATTAGACTTAAGCCTATTAACATCAATAATGACATTGGATGATTCCATGACACTTCGAGTCTTCAAGTTAAAAACTCTATAGACTCTACCATTTAAGGCATAGCCAGTAAAGATACCCTCATCACTCTTAGCATTAAACTTGCCAAGTTGATCACGATCATTTAAAATGTAGCACTTGCTTCCAAATGAGTGAAAGTAGCTAACATTTAGCTTTCTACCTCTCCACAATTCATAGGAGATTTGCCTAGTTCCGAGCCTTAGAAAAACTCTATTTCCTATATAGCAAGCCATATTGACGGCTTAGGCCTAGAGGTTCATAGGGACATTGTTACTAAACAACGTCATACGGGCCATCTCTTGAAGGACCCTATTCTTCCTCTCAACAACTCCATTTTGTTGAGGTGTCTTAGGAGCTGAGAACTCATGAAAGATGCCTAAGCTATTGCAATAGCTTTCAAAGTAGGCATTCTTAAACTCTCTCTCATGGTCACTTCTAATCCGTTTAATGCTTTTAATGTTTGAATTTTTTTCATTTTGAATTTTAGTACAAAACATTTTAAACTTGTCAAAAGTTTCAGATTTTTCTCTAAGGAAATATGTCCATATGAACCTAGAGAAATCATCTACATAAACAAAAGTGTATCTCTTTCCACCAAGACTCTTGGTTTGCATGGGACTCATAAGATCTATGTGGAGAAGCTCTAAGGGCTCCTTGGTGGAGAGATACTTGCCCTTTTTGTGCATGCTCTTGGTTTGTTTCCCTTTTTAACAAGGTCCACAAACACCATTGACTTTCTTCCCAAGCATGGGAAGGCCAGGCATAACATTGAACTTATCTAAGATTTGTAAATCCCGATAGTTCATGTGGCCAAGCCTTTCATACCACAACTCAATTTGCTCATCGTTAGACACATTGTTTGAGACTATTCTAGCTTTAAGACAATAACAATTGTCGCTAGGTCTCATACCTTTCAACAAGGTTTGTCCATCGGGCTTTAGGATAAAGAAATTATCTTTGCTAAACAAGACGAAGAATCCTTCATCACTAAGATGAGAAATGCTTATTAAATTGGCTTTTAAGCCATCAACAAATAAAGCATTAGACAAGGAGGGTAATCCATGAATGGAAATGGTTCATTTCCCTATAACTCTCTTTCTGGATCCATCACCAAAGGTGACACATCCTCCTTCCTTTATGACAAGAGTCTCAAAAAAACTCTTGTTTCTCGTCATGTGCCTAGAGCACCCACTATCTAAGTACTAAAAATTAGAAGAATTTGCCTTCAAGGCAATTTGAGCAACATTGCAAAAGTATTCATCTCTCCTAATCCACCTAGGTGAAACACTTTCCTTCTTGGTGGTCAATGGTACATGGACTCTAGATGTCCTAGGATAATGCAAATTAGTTCTCTCATTCCTAGGAACATGCATCTTGGCTCTACTCTTTTTCTTTTCAATCATGCTTTTAACTTTACATATTTTAATGTAATGAAAGTAATTTGGTCTAATGTAACCATCAATACCACAAAAATGACAAGTGGGAATAAAGTTAGGAATCATACCACTTTCTTATGAATGCATTGGTGTTTTCCCTTGTCTTTGTGGTTGTCTTGGTTGTTGGTATAGATCTCTCCATCTTTGTTGTTGACCAAGACTTGGTTGTTTCCTTAGTTGAGCTTGCACGATTAGTCTATTTCCTTTGTGAGCCATTTGTTGAGGAAAGTTAGCTTGATAAGCTCTTGTGGGTTGAGCTTGAGATTGCCTTCTTGGTGCCACATTCACTTATGCATTATTTGAACATTGTCCTAGATCAATCTTCTTCCTAGGAGTTTGCACCGGTGAAGCTTTTTTGTTGCTCAAGCTCTTGACAAACACGGTCTTGTAAGGAGTAGAGGTCTCCTTGCTATCTTCAAACCCAAGACCTTTCTTGTCATAATGACACTTGCCAACACCAAGCATGTGGTCAAGTTTCTTGGTGCTAAAGACCATCTTAGTCATTGACCCTTTGGCTTCTTCAAGCTCCCTCTTCAAACCTTCTTCATTCCTTATAGACAAAGCTAGCTCATTTCTTAGCTTGTCTTCATTCTTCTTGGATTTCATCACTTGTTCATTTAAGTGATCATTTTGTGTTGAAAGCTCTAGATTTTCTTCCTTCAATCTTCTAATTTCTCTCTTGTTTTTCAACCTTGAGCTTTCAAACTTGATTATGTAGTCTTGAAGATCCATTTTCTCCATATTTCCATTTGTGGTGTTAGATGAGGAGTCATCTTCACTTAAGTCAATTTCCTCTTAACTCTCTTCCTCTTCTTCACTATAACCTTTGTTTTTATGGGAGAAGGCAAAGGCTATGAAGTTAGCCATAAGTTCTTCATCATCCGAAGACTCATCTCCCTTATCGGAGTCATCACTTCCATTCCATGTGGCGACCATCACCTTTCTCTTCTTCTTGTTCTTATGATTATCACAATCGGGGGCTATGTGTCCTATGCCACCACACTCATAGCATTGGATCCCTTTCCTTTCACTCTTCTCTTGCCTAGGCTCAAACTTCTTAAAAGGAGCCTTTTTCTTCAAGTCTTGGCCCTTGGATCCATAACCTTTATTCTCGGTCTTGACGAATTTCTTGAACCTTCTCATTAATAACACCATGTCCTCATCTGAGTCATCATTCTCCTCCTTTTCCACTTTGGAGGCTTTCAAAGCAATTCCCTTTTGCTTTTTAGGAGGTGTGGATATATGACCTTTCCTAGACTCATATGCTAGAAGTCTCCCAATTACCTCACTCGGCTTCATATCTGTGTAACCACTATTCTCCTCTAAAGCCGTTACCTTAGACTCAAACCTCTCGGGAAGTGATCTCATAATCTTTTGCTTGATCCTTCTATCCGAGTAAGGGTCACCAAGTTGATGACTTTGGTTGACTATGTCCATCAACTTGACCTCAAAGTCGTTGAAGCTAGCACTCATTCTCCTCCATCCTAAGCATCTCGAATTAAGTTTGGAGGACTTGAAGCTTAGAGTCCTTAACCACTTCGGTTCCCTCATGTGCAACCTCTAGGATGTCCCACGCCTCCTTAGCGATCCTCGTGTTTTGAATCAATTTATATTGATTTTCGTCCATTGCACATAGGATGGCATGCATCGCCTTAATATTCCATTTCAATGCCTTAAACTCTTTTGCATTCCACTGAACCTTCGGTTTGAGCACATCATCTTCTCCACCCGTATGAGTCATCATTGGTGGAGCGTAGCCGTCTTCAACCGCCATCCAAGCTCGGTCATGGATTTGGCATATGTACGACTCCATCTTGCCTTTTTAAGAGGCATAATTTATCCCGATGAGAAGTGGAGGCCTTGTGCTAGAAGCACCTTCTTTACCACCATCGTTTCAACCACCGTTTCCACTTATAGTGTTTATGAATGAATGAAATGAATGCAAATGTATGAATGATCAAAAATCACACAAAATGCAAAACACACCAAAATGAGCAAAGGATCACCTAAGTATATCTAGGAACCCGCTCTGATACCAATTGAAACAAATAACGGTGTGTTCTAATATTATTTAGAGGGGGTGAATAGATATTAATCAAGTTATATTACTGATCGAACCAAAATTGATATGATTTTAGCCCTCATGTCCTTCTTCTTTTGCTTGATTCTCGGGCAATATCCTGTGATTTAATTGTATAAATTAAGTGTTTTCAGGAATTTACAGAGTTTAGGGGCATTGAAGTAATTTTGGTCAGTTAGGGGCAAAAGTGTAATTAATCAAAGGAAGATTGAAGCTATCACAAATAGGGAATAGCTTAAGGGACCTAATTGTAATTCGCCAAGCAAAGCATGCAAATACGCCACGTCATCTGTGCAAGACGGTGCGTTTTTGGGGGTGAGTGGACCGCTGAATGAACCCAGCCTACTTCTGTGCACACCCCAACAACCCACAAACATAAGTGAAACGGTGCGTTTGAGGCAGGCTTGGCCTCCAAACGCACCCTGACCTGCTGCTAAACTCATCCCAAGAGTGGCAACATACTTGCATCTGCATGCACCCCAATCTGCTGCTAATTGCACCCCTTATAGAGACAAGCTGCAGTTGCTGTGTGCACCCTTGTGCACTGCTGAATACACCCTAACTCCTATTCATCTTCTTCTTTCTCACGCCATTAACAACCAAACCTTGCACCAAACCCTAGCCGCCGGAGAAGCAACCTTTTCCAGCCAATCTCTAACCGATTCCGGTCCTAATTAGACGGTAAAGAGGACGGCAGCCCATTCGTCCCACTTCTTGGTCCTCTAATCACCGGAAATCTCCAGGCCCTCGATCATGGCCGTTGCTCCCTTTGTGTCGCCACTTCCCAAACCGCATAAATCAATGTTGCGGTTTGCTCTACGATGTCACCATGGCGACATGGAGTTGTTTTGGCTCCAGTTGCGTCGCCCAATGTCGCCATGAACACCAAACAACAACATCTTCTTTGTGCATTTCTTATTGCTGGGTAAAATTACAAGATGCCCCCCCTCTGTTGGACTAAATGGTAATTTGCCATGGTCATGGGTGATTTGGTAATTTACCACACGAGACCTAATTTGAAAATCCAATAAATTCATCACTTTTTCTCTTTTGAAACAACACTTGGTAATTCTTGACAACCAAGAAACCTCCTTTCTACCATTCCTAATCCATCCATTTCTCCTCAACCTTAAACTCAACATCCAGATTACCTTCCCCCAATCATTCCTTTCTTTCCATCTTCTCCACCCATTTCCTTTGTCACTTTCCATATGACTCCACCTATCTAGACACATCCTCAACACCCACTATTTGCACAAGATTCAAGTAAGGAAGCTCAAGAAAGGATCAAGCTTACAAGAGAGACCCAATGATAATTTCTCTCCATTTTACTTCCTTTTCTTGTTTGTATTTATATGTAATTAAAACCCCCATTTTAGGGGATGATTTGAGAGACTTTTTGGACATGAGTATTTATTAAGGCTTTAAATATTATGTTTGCATTATTTAAGTTTTATTTACTTTTTAATTAGATCTTGCACTTATGTGATTAAATGAGTATCGACACACTTCTTGATTACAATCTGTTGTAGGATTAATTTGTGATAAAATTGGTTGAGTTATTGACACACTTAATCGATTATAGCACATAGTGAATAGGATAGGCTTTTGGAGGGGTGATCAACCTCGATTGCCTAGACCATTTGATCGTTACTAACCGATCTCGCCATGACCCCCTCTCCTTAATCGGTTAGGTATTGCGGTGAGAAATTGTTTAGGGTTCGTAGTGACGGTCTAAAAAACACTTTTGAATGAGATCGGTCCTTAATTGTGTAGATAATGCATTAAAGAAGCTATGTATGAATTGCTCATAGTCTATTAGCTACTTTATCATTTCCCTAGAATTTTTATTAATTGTTTATTCTATATATCTTATCTAGATTTGTTGAGCATTCCATTTTATTAGTTTTATTAGGTTTATTTTACATGTATGTTTGATGGCTTGACAAACCATACAACTATCCATTGCTTATGATTTATTTTATCGCATTTAGATTAGCTAATTAAATCAACTAATCACTCTAATTCCCCGTGGAACGAATCCTACTTACCACTTTACTAATTTTCTATCTAAGTGGATTTTTAAGTGGTGAAATTGGTTTTCAAAACGATCACACATGAAACGTATTTTGTTGAGCACACAACAACAGCTCATCAAAATTGGCACCGCTGCTGGGGAATTAAAGCGATTGTTGAATTACTTAACTTTTCTTTGTAGTTTAGAATTTTCATATTTCTTTTGTTAATCATTTTTATTTTTAGATTTTTTTTAAGGTTGTTTGTCACTTTTGTTATTTTTAGATTTTCTAGTCTTGTTTTCGTTTTTGTCTTGTTTTCATTTTTCTTTTATTTTTCTTTTCAGGGGCAATTGGTCCTTTCACTATGCATTTGGAAGAATTTAATAGGCATATGGAGTTGTTTGCTTCAAGGACTTCGAGAATAGGACAAGCGGAGGCGATAGCTTGTGCATTTTGTGGAATGTATAGGCACGAGGCATGGGGTTGCCATTTAAGATGAGAGCTTTCCAATGATGGAGGACAAGCCCAAGCGCCAAATTCCTACAATTCGTGGCCTATGCATGAACTATGTAATGATTTCAACAATCCGGGGTCAAGCTATGAACGGCGTGCCGATTCGTACGAGCCAAATTGGAGGAGAGATCAAGACACTCAAGCTAATGCCTATGTGCGATCTCAAGAGGAGACTTTGAATGATTTTATTCACACTATTGCTTTAAGGGAATTTCAAGATGAAATTATTTATCTTGTTTAAAATTAAAATTAGGGGTAGCAGGGTCATTTGATCTTCTGTCCCTGTCAGCTTTCACTTTTTCAATGGAAATCGTGATAGAAGAACCAAACGAGACAATTCTGAAAACCGGGGGATTAGTTTGGCTATTAGGTCAAACTAGAAGGACGAAAATGAATTTCACCCTTCTTGGTATGAAGAAGTATGAGGAATGTGTAGGCACATATTAAGCTCATAGCTATTTTGGCTTTCCTCCATTTGTTACCACTCCCAATTTTTTTTTTCTTTTAGGATAACAAGAATATTTTCCAATGAAATTAAGAAATAAACAATTAAACAAATCAATCTAGTAAGTTGATCAAACAATTCCAATGAAATAAACAAATAAATTAATTAATCAATCAAGTTAATCATTCTATAAGATCATATGATCAAACCACTTAGATCCAACACTTTGAAACTATACAGAATTACAATCCAAACTATCATTGTCATATGAAAACTCTCACATTTTTCCGCGGTAGAGCCAATAGTCACCGTTGATGACTTGTGTAATCTAGCAACAGAACTTCAAGTTCATTTGGTTTAATCGACCTTGTCCCAATGTCAATGAGTACCTTATAGCTATTGCCATACCAACCTGATAGAAGAAGAATGAAATGATATATACTTAGTTTTGTATGAGCCATTTATCATCCCTAACACCAGAAGTAAACCGACGCAACATATATTTTATCATTGAAATCAAAATCAAAATCAGGATTAAACTTATTACCTTAGATAAGTACACAACACTGGATTTAATTGTTACATGCCAGATGTTAAAGGAGCAAAAAAAGCTGCAAATCCCTGTAACAACACAAATGTATGCATAGTCCCAAAAAAAAAATTAAAAAAAAAAAAAAATCATGTTTTATCTCATAAATCAAGCCACAAGAAGAAATAAGGCCAGTTTGGTATTGCTGTAGCTTTTATAATAATCACTGTTAACTGTGCTAAATGAATAATCAGCTGTGAAGTTAATCAATAGATGTTTGGTTAATTATACTTTTAAAACTACTGTATAGCTCAAAAGCAGTATATGTATGTTTGGTAATTTTATTTCAAAAGTGCTGATATTAGTTACAATGACTAAAATAGACATGATTTTAAAACCTTAATTTATTTTTTCATTAATTATATATATTAAATTAATATTTAAGTAGAATATTTAAATCCATAAGAATAATAAAAATATTTTTAAAAGGTTTTATAAATCAAATTAATATTTAATTATAATCTTTAATTACAAGGATAAATAATTTTAATTTGATTTCATGAGGATAATAATGATATTTTAAAATATTCATTAAATGCTGAAATAGATTATTCCATAATCACTTTCAAAAAGTAACCCCCCACCTACTTCTTAAAATCACTGTCAAAACTGGTCAGATTATAAATTAATCACTTTTGGAAGTTTTACCAAACATCATTTTATATCAAAATTATAAAATAAGTTGATTTTAATTTCTCAAAAGTAGTACCAAACTGGCCCATAGTCAAATATGATATCATTAATTATGAAGATGATTACCTGATTTTAGTCCTTTATTAAGCTCCGGTGTTGCCCGTTAGGAAAAACATTAGCAACACATTTGAACAAATTTTCTCTAGGAAACCTTTTCATTTAGATTTTTTTTTTTTTTTTTTTTTTTTGATATAACTAGACAAACATAAGACAAACAAGAAAGACCAATCCAACAATTGGAACCTAAATAGGCATATCCAGTCGGACAGCTTTCCTAACACAGGAAGGAAAATCTTCCATCCAATAAAGGTCCTCAGCACCCGTAAGAGCGTTCTTCGCTAGACCTTGCGCCACTGTATTAGCTAATCTGGAAACATGAATAACCAAGATGACATGTAAATCAGAAATAAGATTCGAAATTTCAGCTAAAATATCACCCGTATTAGAATCTTGATGGCTACCCTTGGTGATCCTCTGAACAACAACAGCCGCATCTGACTCCAGACAACAAGGCCCTAAACCACATTCTTTACTGAAAATCAAACCCCTGAGGATTGCCATAGTTTCAGCGGAATCTACAGCCAAACAAGCACGTAATACCAGAGAACACGATGTAGGGAAAAATATACCGTAAAAGTGCACGCAGCGGAAGCGAGACTAAAATAATAGGTTTAGTAGCTTTTAAAAAAATTTCCTTTTATGAACCTTAAACCCTTTTAATCAATTAAAGATATATTTTATCTAACAAAAGAAGAATACCTTTTGTCGCATGATCCGATTGACTTACGTCGATGGTAATCCGCAAGATCTTCAATCCTAGCACGAACGTGGATCACCTAGGAGCGTGGTCTCCCTTTTCTTTGAATTGCAAGCCTGTGATTGGATAAAACAAAACTTTTCTCTTCTTTGTTAGTCACAAAAACAATCAAAAGAACACTAAGATTATTCCGGTCACTTTTGAGTTCTCAATCTTATGATCGAAACTCGCGTGAACCTCGATCGATGTTGTATACACAAGCTTATTGATGAATAAGCAAATAGTATACCATCAAAGAATAATCTATGTCTCTTTTGTTTTAGTAGAATAAAAGTTATCTTTCTATGAATTGAGAAGAAGAAGAAAATAGAATTAAGCACACCAAAACCCTAAGTGGCCGAATATTATAAGTCCACTTATATATGTGGCAAAGTTTTCTTTCTTTCTTTTTACTAGGGTGGCCGAATTCTCTAACCTAAAAGGGACTAGGGTTGCCGCAATACTCAAGCCAAAAGGAGTTTTAATTGCACCCTAATTCCTATTTAGTTTAAGACTTCCAAACCCTAATCCAACTCATAAATCTTTTATTCTTTTATTTGACTAAATAAAAAGACTTCTTATTTGATTAAATAAATAAAATTAATTATTTATTTCCTTGTCAAACAAGTCTTTTAATTTAAGTATACTACTACCAATAGTATACCTTTAGGAATCATATTTCCTAATCAGAAAAGATTTGTTTCTTAATTAAACAATTAATTAATTCTTATTTAATTAAACAATGAAACAAAATAATAAGGTTAATTAATTCACCTTGCCGCCCCATATAAATATATTGGGCCATATATTATTTTCTTATTTCATTTAATTCATAGGACATTAAATAAAAAACCCACATGTGAACTAGACCCATTCTTACTAAAAGAAACAAGCCCACATGTCATTTATTAATATATAAATATAATTGAGCAGCCCATTACATAAATAATGTGCAAATTATATTCTTAATATATTAAATGCAATTCTAGATGGACCATAAATTGGTCCGGTAGAATATATCAAGTGATCCATGCAAGTCCGTGTGGATTGGGGATCTTGGCGGGCTATCTAAATTTAAGATTCAACAGACATAACCTAATCACAATCAACAAATGATTCACTTAGGTCCGATCCATTAATTTTAACTCATTCCACTAAAGAGCTAAAATTGAACTCTTAAATAAAGACAGAAAAGGAAGATGTTTCCTCATTCATACCCTAGACAATCATGTTGGAGATAGTGTATCCTCGTGATTAATATCAGTAATCGCCAAGAGTTCATAGACCGCTTATAACTCTCCAAGTTACCATATTTACTCATATGACCACGTTTTGAACTTGGATATTTTGACTTGTCCAGAAGCCATGTTTTCAATAGACACTATCGAAAACTCAACGTTGAGATTTAATATCCAATTACCTCAAAATATCCATATGATGATATTATACTCTCATTTAATAAATGGAGCCACGATGTCCATATCTATAAATGAAGTCCTCTATCGATTAACAAATGAATATCACCAAACTATCGAGAACAGACTATGCGATATAATCGTACTCATTGATAACTCAAATGATATCACTTGCAACCATAAGTCCATCATTTATCTCAGGATTAAGATAGACTCTCCGATTGTCCTGACAATGAAATGACTTTTATCTACTGACGGTTATAGATAATGTATTTCATTGTGATCCAGTTCAATGCACCCAGTGCACTAGATTCTTTTGCTCGAAGACACTCCGATGATTTTAGACTCATCATATCTCATTTGATCCCACTCAAATGCTAGCAAAAGAATTCTACAACTTTAACAAGATAAAGGTGCCCAACCTTTAACTTAAGTTGTGAACAATATTCAAGACTAACTAAAGAATTGTGTCTACCACATACATATCCAGATGTACGAACAATTCTTCTTTTCTCATAGTCTTTAGACCTTATGATTATTTACTTTGACAATTATAATATTAAACTATAAATGCTATAAGATTTGTTTAACAATCTTTTTCATATTAATAAAGTGATTTCTGGTTTAAACAAATCTTATAGCATTTATAGTTTAATATTATAATTGTCAAAGTAAATAATCATAAGGTCTAAAGACTATGAGAAAAGAAGAATTGTTCGTACATCTGGATATGTATGTGGTAGACACAATTCTTTAGTTAGTCTTGAATATTGTTCACAACTTAAGTTAAAGGTTGGGCACATTTATCTTGTTAAAGTTGTAGAATTCTTTTGCTAGCATTTGAGTGGGATCAAATGAGATATGATGAGTCTAAAATCATTGGAGTGTCTTCAAGCAAAAGAATCTAGTGCACTGGGTGCATTGAACTGGATCACAATGAAATACTTTATCTATAACCGTCAGTAGATAAAAGTCTTTTCATTATCAGGACAATCGGAGAGTCTATTTTAATCCTGAGATAAATGATGGACTTATGGTTGCAAGTGATATCATTTGAGTTATCAATGAGTACGATTATATTGCATAGTCTATCCTCGATAGTTTGGTGATATTCATTTGTTAATCGATAGAGGACTTCATTTATAGATATGGACATCGTGGCTCCATTTATTAAATGAGAGTATAATATCATCATATGGATGTTTTGAGGTAATTGGATATTAAATCTCAACGTTGAGTTTTCGATAGTGTCTATTGAAAACATGGCTTCTGGACAAGTCAAAATATCCAAGTTCAAAACGTGGTCATATGAGTAAATATGGTAACTTTGAGAGTTATAGGCGGTCTATGAACTTTTGGCGATTACTGATATTAATCACGAGGATACACTATCTCCAACATGATTGTCTAGGGTATGAATGAGGAACATCTTCCTTTTCTGTCTTTATTTAAGAGTTCAATTTTAGCTCTTTAGTGGAATGAGTTAAAATTAATGGATCGGACCTAAGTGAATCATTTGTTGATTGTGATTAGGTTATGTCTATTGAAGCTTAAATTTAGATAGCCCGCCAAGATCCCCAATCCACACGGACTTGTATGGATCACTTGATATATTCTACCAGACCAATTTATGGGTCCATTTAGAATTGCATTTAATATATTAAGAATATAATTTGCACATTATTTATTTAATGGGTTGCTCAATTATATTAATATATTAATGAAAGGCATGTGGGCTTGTTTCTTTTAGTAAGAATGGGTCTGGTTCACATGTGGGCTTTTTATTTAAAGTCCAATGGATTAAATGAAATAAGAAAATAATATATGTCCCATTTGTATGAGTGGGGCGGCAAGGTGCTTTTTAACCTAATATATTATTTTGTTTCATTGTTTTAATTAAATAAGAATTAATTATTTTATTAATTAATTGTTTAATTAAGAAACAAATCTTTTCTGATTAGGAAATATGATTCCTAGAGTTATACTATTGGTAGTAGTATACTAAAATTAAAAGATTTGTTTGATAAGAAAATAAATAATTAATTTTATTTATTTAATCAAATAAGAAGTCTTTTTATTTAGTCAAATAAAAGAATAAAAGATCTATGAGTTGGATTAGGGTTTGAAGTCTTAAACTAGATGGGAATTAGGGTGCAACACAAACTCCTTTTTGCTTGTGATTTGCGGCAACCCTAGTCCCTTTTGGAGTAGGATTTTCGGCCACCCTAAAAGAAAAAGAGGAAGAAATTTTGGCCACCTATATATTTGGACTTATAGAATTCGGCCACCAAGGGTGAGTGGTGCTTGATTCAATCTTCTTTTTCTTCTCAATTCATAGAAAGGATTATTTTATTCTACTAAAACATAAAAGAGTGAATAGATTATTCTTTGATGGTACACTAATTGCTTGTTCATCAATAAGCTTGTATGTACAACATCGATTTAGGTTCACGCGAGTTTCGATCATTATATTGAGAACTCAAAAGTGACCGGAATAATCTTAGTCTTCTTTTGATTGTTTTGTGACTAACAAAAAGAAAAGAAAAGTTTGTTTGTCCATTCTCAGGTTTGCAATTCAAAGAAAAAGGGAGACCACGCTCCTAGGTGATTCACGTTCGTGCTAGGATTGAAGATCTTGCGGATTACCATCGACGTAAGTCAATCGGATCACGCGACAAAAGGTATTCTTCTTTTGTTGATTATATATATGTTTAATTAATTAAAGGGTTAAGGTTCATAAAAAGGAAAAATTTTTAAAGTTACTAAATCTATTTTTAGTCTCGATTCCGCTGAGTGTACTACGGTATTTTTCCCTACACCTAGTAGGTTTAAAATTATCACAGACCTCCCCATTCAACAGAAATGAATACGAGACCGTAGAAATGCAATTCCAAACCAGCTGAACCCACTTATCAGAGAATCCCAAATTCTTCATCATATGAATGAGAAACTTCCATTCAACTCGATCGTATGCTTTGGACATATCGAGTTTAATTGCCATCGACCTAAGCTTCCTTTTCCTTCTCTTCAATATGTGCAAGCACTCAAATCCAACAATAGTATTATCCGAGATCAGACGGCTCAGAATAAATGCACACTGAGACTCTGCTATGACATCTCCAAGCACCTGTCTCAGCCTCTTAGTCATCACCTTTGTAATGATTGAAACAAATATTACTCGGGTGTGTTCAAATATTAATATTCAATCTAGAGGGGGGGGGGGTGAATAGATTTTAACGATATTACCCAATTTTCGCGTTAAGTCAATATTACGAAAATACCCCAATCTAGTCAAAACAATAACAAGTGTAATATGGTGCGGAATTATAAATGACACTTGATATTTACGTGGAAACCCTCACGGGAAAAACCACGGGCTGTATAGTGCGCCACACTCGAACCTCGAATCCACTAAATGTGTTAAACGATTACAACCTACTCCCGGTATATAATCACACACCTACCTAATCCCGGTATGAGTGAACCTAGTCCAATTGCTTGTGTGACCACCTAATCCCGGTGTCCGACCTAATCCCGGTCTATCACAACAAGACTTCAATTGCTTGCGATCTAAGCAACCTAATCCCGGAAGCTACACGCAAGACTTACTTCTCAATGAAGAGATTACAACCTATGTGAATATATAATGATATTCAATGAGCAAATAAAGCTAGGTAACCTTAGATGCTTATCTAGGATGATTAGATAACAATAAATGCAATCCTAGATGTCAATAGCTAAATGACATGTCAAATAGCTTAGCTAACAATAGATTATAAAAACCTAGATAGCTATCACAATACAACACTCAATCATGTCATCACAAACAATCTCTATTTTGAATATAAGATATTAATCTAAGATCATTCAAATAATAAAAGAGATGCCTTGATAAATAAAACACTAAATATCAATGATAAAAGTGAAGAACATACCAAGGGAAGTGTGATGACCAAAACCCATGCAACTAAGCAAACTAACTATGCTAGAAAATGCTTAGATGATCTTTGATGCACATGTGTATGGTTTGAGTGTATAAAAATGAGTTCTTGATTTGATTTTCTCTCAAAAATCTCTCTTTCAAGTTTAGGGTTCTTTTAGAGTCAGAGAACTAAGTTAGAGAAATGAGAAAGTATGATATTTATAGGCATCAAGAACAGGGCAAGTGAAAAGACCTTGAAATCACCGATCAGCGGTTTCATTCTGTGGTCGTGGCCGCAGAATGTAACCGCCGAATTGAACCCGAGAAGCAGGGGATCATTCGGCAACCAGATTCGGCGGTCACACGAAACCGCCGATCAAAACCCAAAAAGAAACCGACCTTAAAATATCTGATTCGGCGGTTTTAATTCGGCGGCCAGGCCGCCGATTAAACCGCAGAATCAAACCCGAGAATAATAAATGCTTCAGGTCTAATTCGGCGGTTTCGATTCGACGACCTGACCGCCGATCGTAACCGCAGATCCAATCCAGAGCTTTCTAGAATCAAACGGCGGTTTCATTCGGCGGTCATGGCCGCCGATCAAACCGCCGTTTCACCAATGATGGTGAAACCAAAGGAGAAGCCAAGGGCATTCTCCGAAGGCAATCTTCACGTAAAACCAAGCACATTATCGTGCGAGCGCGGACGTTTCCGAACATATTCGAGAAACGAATTACACGACACAAACAAACATACAACAAGATATAATCAAACAAAGTGCTAGTGTGTAATGTGACATGTGAAGAGAATGCACACATATGCAAGTATGCTAAGTGTGTGTGTGCTTCTAAATCTCTTCAAAGAAAACTAAGCACAAGAATTATACCTTTGAGTGCTTGTTACCTTGAGGTCTTGAAGAGGGCCTTCGATGTTGGTCTTCAATCACCTAATCTACCCTTACAATTCAAACCCCAACTTGTGGTTTGTCCACGAAATAAGCCAATCAATAATGGGAATCCTTACAATGATCTTATAAATAACATTGCAAAGGCTTATAGGTCTGAAGTCAGTAGTGTTCTTAGGAGATCGACACTTAGGAATTAAGGAGATAACTGTGCTATTAATGCTCTCCATCGAATCACCATTGTTCAAAATACCTAAACAAGCCGAAGTCACTGCAGGTCCAACCGAATCCCAGAATTTCTGGAAAAAGAGAGCCGGAAGCCCATCCTTCCCAGGGGCTTCCATCGGACTCATATCAAAAACTGCCTCTCTTATCTCCGCTCCCACAAAAGCCATATCAAGAAAATTCACCTTACCACTACTAAGCATAGAATGATCACTATCCGTTACCTGGGAACAATCCTCTGGAGACGGATTACTACTGGAAAAAATCTTTCGAAAATACTGAGAAATGACAGCTTCAACCTCTAACTTCGACTCAACCCAAATTCTACTATCATTAAACAAACCACCAATTCTGTTTCTTGATCGCCTAGCTGATGCCTTAGAATGAAAAAACCGAGTGTTCCTATCTCCGTTTCTCAGCCACTCAATCCTAGCCCTTTGGCGCCAATATCTTTCCTCAACATTAAGGGCATTGTCCAGCTGACATTCTAATGAATTAATAACCCTCCAAGAATCCGGTTTATCTACCTTACAAGCCTCCTTTAATGCATCTCTTTTACTCCGAATACTGGAGGTCAATTCTCTCTTCTTTTTCACATTCCACTCATTCAGCAAATGACCACTATAATTTAACTTCTGTAAAACATCCGAAATAAAAGCAGTCCTCTGATTCTTATCCCAAATAGATAACACAATATCCTTACAATCACTATCCTCCACCCAACATTCTTCAAAATAAAATCTTTGATTTCTTCTAATGTTCCACCCGTTATACCCTAAAAGCACCTCCTTCCTAATCTCTAGAATCAGGGCCCTATGATCCGAACCCCAAAAATCCAGATGATGAATCTTAGAATTAGGAAATAAATCTTTCCAACCCCTATTACACAAACCTCTATCTAGCCTCTCTAAAATCATCGAATTTCCTTCCTACTCAAATAATCATGATAAATGATCTTCCCTTGCTGATTTTTCGACTGCAATCTAATGAATAAGTTCTTTGAGAATAATGAGTTTGATACATATATATATATAGTAAAAATATTGTATATATATAATTAAGCAGAGCCAATAGGAATATGGATACTATAGTAGTTGAATTTGGTCTCCTCCTTGAAATGAAAAATCACGGGTAGCATATTGCAAATTAAATGGATTCTTTGAAGTTTAAACGTTGAATGAAGGAATCATGATCAAAGCAATTGAAATTAAAGAGAAAACAATATTCTCATGATCATCTATCTTATTGACCAATTAGCCTAATTCTAAGTATATATCATTAATTACCCTATAAGAATTTTCATTTGTAATGATTATGGTGATGATATCAGCAGTAGCCATGCTTGATGTTGCTAACACTCTAATGATTAAAGTCATAGCGCATGCATGCTACCACCTGACCTTATTACATATACTAATTATATTGAACGAGTATATTGATGACATGATATATGATAAGCTCGTCCTATATATTCAAACATTTTTGAAAAAAATGCCTAATAATCAATCAACATTTACATCGTGGTCTTGCAAGAGATGTACGTTATTAAATTATTATATAGATAATGTGATACGTTTGTCTTATTGAAACATACTACATGACAAAAAATAACAGTTTTTAATTAAATTCATAAATGGATGCATAGACATATGTTATTAAATTATTATATAGATAATGTGATACGTTTGTCTTTATTTGACAAAAAATGATGGTTTTTAATTAAATTCATAAATGGATGCATAGACGTATGTTATTAAATTAATATATAGATAATGTGATACGTTTGTCTTATTGTCTTATTGAAATATGATACATGACAAAAAAAAAAAAAAAAAAAAAAACTATAAGGAAGCCATAAGCAAAGTCCAAATGGAGAACTAGAAGGGGAAATAGCTGATTAAGGAGGTGAAAAGTAAAAGAAGAGAAAAGGAAGAAAGCAGAGATTGTTGTTAGTACTTGAAATTGTATTAATAGATCATCATGGTTAAGTGTATAGATTGTGTTAGGTCTGGCGCAGTTCCGGTTCGAACTGGAGGAACCGGTCGAAACTGGAACCGAAAAAATCAGAACCGGTCTAACCCGGTTCCGGTTTAACCCGGTTCCGGTTCTAATTTTTTTAGAACTGGCCGGTTCGAACCAGGTTCCGGTTCCGGTTCTAACCGCCTGGTTTTTTTTTTTTAATTTTTTTTTTTCAAACCGTTGCCCTCCAACGGTCTGCTGACATCAGCAGGCCGTTGGGGGCTCCAACGGCTCCCTTCCCGCCCCCCCTTTCATTTTTCCCCACTCCAATTTCCTCCCAATTCTCTCTAATTCTAATTTCTCTCTCAATTCTCCAACTCTCCCAAGTTTCCAATTCATTGTCAATTACTAAGTTTTTAATATTTATTTCATTTGCAATATATTTTATTTCCAATTTATTTTATTTCCGATTTATTTTATTTGCAATTAATTTTATTTCCAATTCTAAATTTCTAATTTCTCTCTCAATTCTCTAACTCTCCAAGTTTCCAATTCATTGTCAATTACTAAGTTTTTAATATTTATTTCATTTGCAATATATTTTATTTCCAATTTATTTTATTTGCAATTTTGCATTTAATTTTATTTGCAATTAATTTTATTTCCAATTTATTTTATTTGCAATTGTTAACCACCAAAATTGGCGAAGGACCAAAGAAGAATTTTCCACCTCGACACAAGGAGGACATAGGAATCCAGACACCATCCGGCTACCCCGATAAAGGGGGCCCCGACTGATCCGAGTGCATACCCCTTCCAGCGGGGTCCGACCCAGCCTTTCCCCAGCTTCTTAAAGACCCCGCCAGCATCTTGATTCATAAGCATTGCCCCGAGCCGGACTACTTGTTAAAACCTACAGCGGGGTCCAACCCAGTCATGCCCTGGCTTCCTATGAACCCCGCAGCACCCCGACACGGAGTTCCACTAAGCATCTCGCTATGGTACCAGCCAGACATTCCCCTACCTCAATAGCAGGATGCCTAGCGGTTTACACCTACTGATATAACCAGCCCGCCAAGTAGGAAGATACCAAGCAACAAGATTCTCATTCTAGAATTAAAAGCTCCACAAAGACTTATTAAAATGCCGCCGTCCAGTCAAAACAGAGGAAATGTACTCATTCCCGCCAGAGAGTCCTATTTTAAACAGGTCAACGCAGTTAGAATCCTCCTAGGAAGGAAAGATTTGCTTATGAGATTGACTCCTCCTAGGAGGGAAAGACTAGATTCAGTACGTAAAAGATCCAAGATTATCTCCTAAAAAGAAGGAGGTCCTGTAATTACCAAAACCCTAGTCCAAAATTGGAGGAGTGCATGGCAAGCAACATGACCTATATATACAACATCTTGCTCACCAGAAATGGGGCGGAAAAAAGAGAAAAGATCATCTCCAGAAACCCTACGGCCAGTTCTACTTATCGACACGCATGAGTTCACCATCACCACCATCTCCATCACTCACCGAGTCTCCATAGTTCACTTTGAATCCTGGAAAAAACATAGTACATGTATTTGTAACGTGAAGTGACGAATAAAAAGCTCTTCTTGTTTATTACTAGTGCTCCTAATCATTTGTATATTATCACGGACATAGTCGGTATCGAACTACTTGATACCTCTCCGACCGGAGTCATCTTTGATCTTGGTCCCCCTTAAAGTCGCTATTTGGAATTTCTCCCCCAGTGACGATTTTTCGGTAACAGCAATTAATTTTATTTCCAATTTATTTTACAATTCAATTTTTAAATGGCAAGTGGAAGTGGAAGTGGAAGTGGACGTGGAAGTGGAAGGGGTCACGGCCGTGACGGTCCTAGGCGTTCAATTTCGATGAGAGGTAAGGGTCCTATGATCGATAATCTTGGTCGTGACGACACCGCCTATCATGAGTATTTGCAACGCTGGGCCTATGCTGAAGACCTAGGCCTAAACTCTCCTACTCCCCCTCTAATAATTTCAGAACCCGATCCCGATGACACCCCTCCGGCCCCAATTTGACAAGCCAGTGAGAAAAATATGCTTTATATTGATACACCTCCAGATTTTGGATTTGATCCACAGGAACCAGAAGAGCAGGAAGATCTGATACAGAGGCAGAGCAAATCTAATCTCTTCATAAAACATATGAAGAAATTAGGCAAGAAGATGGGAGCTTTGCAGTGGCTTGCAATTACTGCAGCAAAGTATATAAGTGACATAAATCTGGAGGATATGACACTTATCAGAAACATCTTTTAGCTAAACATCCAGAAGCAGAGACCAGATCGAGGTCACAAACACAAATTCCCAAGTACGCTACTCCTAACCAACAATTATTTCGTTATACTGATGAACAAAATAAAGAAGAATTAGCAAGAATGGTAGTAGTAGAACACCTATCATTTAGTTTTGGTGAAAGGGTTGGTTTTATTAATTATTGTCGATGAGCATTAAATCCTGCTGCATGCCGTTTTCTGATGTGTAAAATCGTGTTATAAAAACCTAACTCGCAAGTGCACGAATCGTGAGATAAGTACAGCGACAAGTAGGGATCGTTCCCACGAGGAAAAGAGATTTATCGACTAAAACTAATTCTAATTAAAGCTAAGCAATTAACAGTAACCAAGAGATTTCAGATTGATTTAATTGATTTGAGATTAAAACTAAATTAAACTAAGAAAACAATTAACAAGAATATGAGAATGAGATCAAGAGGTGAGAAGACTAGGTCATCAATGATCACCAACTACGTTTACTCAATGCTTCGAATTGACTTTCACAAAGAATATTAATCAAGTTAAGGGTTCGTTCTTAAATTATATATAATTAGTGCTATGTGGTCCTAGAATAAATCAAGTACTTTCTACTGCAGTCATTAGCAAAACCTGCGTGTAAACTATAGCATAAAATACATCAACCATACACCAAGCGTTCTCAGTTAAGTCATTAGTAAACCCTACGTGTAGACTATAACCTAAAACCCACAAAGCACACAATCAAGTATTCTCAATCACATTCATTAGCAAAACCTGCGTATAGACCATAATTGAGAATCCATTAAGCACAAGAACAAGAGAACCAAAGATAACGTGCAATAACCTGCTACGATAAATTCATTCATTCAATTGATTATTGGTTGAGAATGGTGAAACCCACGCGCATCTCAACCTTTAACATATAAACCCTAGATTCAAGACTAGCAAAAACCATGCATAGACAAGAAGAAATCCCAAATTGAATGAAACGAAACTTGAATTACTAAATCATAGTCAATTCTAACACAGAGTATTCATAGAGGTTCACATTGAATCCCTAGTATGGATTTAGTTACACATAGTTGAAATAAAGAGAAGAGAGAAGTAGATGATAGAACCCATGGAAATTGTAGACAATCTTCCAATCTCTGATGCAGCAAATCTTCTCCTTCGTCTTCAAATCTTCCGTATGTAAGATGAAAGAAAGTTTGTTGAGTGATTTAGGTGGTGACTTGTGGCTGACGAACTGTTTCTCCGACAAACCCCTTTGAAGAGGAAAACCCCTCTATTTATATCTGCTCGGGCTTCGGTGGAGAAACCTGATTAAAAACAAACTCTTTAGGCAGACCGCTGCCTGACCGCTGCCACTTTGGCAGCGGTGTGGCAGCGGTTTTGCACAATCTTGCAACCGCTGCCACTTTGGCAGCGGTGAGGCAGCGGTTTGCACAGCGACCTCCTCTGCCCAATAAACGCTGCGACGCCTCTCTCAGAAAATAGCAGCGGTGCGAGAGCGTTTTTGCTCAACTTTAGAAAAGACCCTTGACTTCTTCAAAATTGCACTTTTTATCTGAATTTCTTCAGCTATATCAATCTGATCCAAAAACCTGAAAACACTCAAACACACCCATTAAAGCGCTAAAAGGCTCAAGTAGCAAGCAATTGATTGGCGGAATGGGGATCAAATATATATACAATAAATGACCGATCATTTTCCTAGAACCATGCTCACAGCAACACTTGAAAAGATTCATGTAAAAGAAAAAAAGAAGTCAGAAAGATTATTTGAAAAATATAACGATCGTGTTTCCGTATGTGCTGACATATGGACTGACCATTGGCGATCGCATTCATACTTGGGTATCACTTGCCATTTTATAGATGATGTATGGAATATCTAGAAAAGAATTCTTGCATTTATAGTTTTTGATGATGCACACACTGCTCATAATATTTTTAGATAGCTTAGAATTATTTTTTCAGAGTATAAAATTGAAAACAAAATTTTTGCAATTGGTTTTGATAATGCTTCTGCCAATACCGCTGCTATTTCATCATTACTTGATTTATGCAAACCTTATCTTGGTGGTACATTTTTTTCATCAAAGATGTGCATGCCATGTTTTAAATTTATGTGTTCAAAAATGATTAGAAACTCTTGAACATTTTATTATACCTATTAAAAAAGCCCTAATGTTTTTGTGGAAACATTCTTCTACAATGAATGCATGGGTAAGATATTGTAAACAAAATGGTAGACGTGTTGTTAGATTTTCTCGTGATGTTTCAACACGTTGGAATTCTACTTATAAATTGCTTGCTCAAAGTTATGACTATAGAGATATATTAGTTTCTTTTATTCAATTTCATGTTACTCACCTTCAACTTTATCAATCACATTGGGATGCTTGTTACAACGTTTTCAATTTGTTAAAAGTCTTTCATAATGCTACACAAAATTTATCTGGTGTTTATTATCCTACAACTCATTTATTTATTATTGAAAGTATTAATATTGCTGGTGCATTTTCTCATTGTGAATCCGACATATCAATAGAGGAAGCTGTTCATGCTATGAAGTTAAAATGGTTAGATTATTATGAGGAGTTTCCAAATATTTATTTGATTGCCATGGTTTTTGATCCACGTTGTAAATTAGATAGTATGTCTTATTATCTAAATGGTTATTATGGGGTCCAAGGTTTAAAAATGGAATATGATGTTGATGCATGTTGTGATAGAGTTAAGAAATTATTGTATGATTTATATGATGAATATTTTACAGTTTATGGATCATCACTGAATTTAGATGTTACACATACACAAACTACATCTCAGCCCCCCAACATCCTCCTCCGGATTTATAGAGTTAGGGTATAGTCTGTTATCCAAAAAATCCAAAAAAATCTAGATGTTCTTCTTCATCAAACACCAACAAGTATTCTGAACTTGAATCTTATCTAAATACTCCTTTTGAGTTTATAGAAGATACACCAGGGAAAAAATTTGAAATCTTACAATATTGGAAAGAGCACGCAGTGTACTATCTAATCATGGCTATGATAGCCAAAAATATTTTTTCAACACCAGTTTCGACGGTGGCGGTGGAACAAGTGTTCAGCACCGGAGGAAATATTCTGGATGAACAGCGTTCTTGCTTAACTCCAAAATCACTACAGATGCAAGTTTGTGTAGATGATTGGACGAAAGCACAATACAGACAATAAGAACTTCAATAAGACCCAACATACGAGACGAACCGGAAACAGGAGCAGCGGGGCCGGAATAGCAGATCTACAGTATAAAGTACAGACTACAGACTACAGATGACACCAAACATGCAATAGAAGGTAAGAAAACTACGTGGCCTTTAATTCCTCTAAATCCCCTAAGAGGATACGTAGGCAACTTAATTGTGGTAAAAATTAAATGCAAGGCTAATAACTTTACATTTATTTTTAGTTTTATTTTAATTTAATTTTGTAATTTGTCATTTATTTATTATCGAATTTTGGGTGACCTAATTTATTATTGAAGAGAAGAGTTTAAGTCATATGGAAAACACTACTATTCCTACTCCTTTAGCTCATATTCGTCTCTCTTCCTCTATTTCTCACCCACCTACTATCAGAAGAACTCAGTCAGTAAAAATACAAAATCTTGTAGAATATGCACACATCCTAGATTCCGCTCAAATTAATGAAACCTCTGTCCCACTGTTAAATCCTTACACCATCTTTAAAAGATCTAAATCTCTAGCCAGACAAGTCACCCATCTTGTCCGACACAGATCTCCCCCAGTCAAAGAATACATCCAATAAACAACCCTTGATAATTGCCTCATCCCAGCTTCCCTAGCTAAGCAATATGTTGATCTTGAAATTGGTCAACCGTTGATTGATCAATGGATCAAAGAAGGATACTCACACCTTCACTTTGGTGCAGTTCGAATCATCCTTACCTTGCATGGAAGGAAAGGAATACCAGTTACTGCAAGAGTTGCTCTGCTTAACACTATTTATAAGCAATATGAGCAAGCAATTATTGGTACTTGTCTCACAATGCTTCATGTTGGTAGTATATCACTCACATACTACCCCAACTTCAATATCCCTTTAAGGGATGCCAACCTCCACAACTGTCTCAAAATACAGCTCCAGATTTTGGGTGCAGACATGTTGCCCAATTCCTACATGGCTACTCTCCACCACCAGATTGCCTATCGTCTCCAAGATCATGCCCTGGATTTTCCTATCCCAGGTCATTCTGGTGATACCATCTTCATCAAAGCAGAACGTGAAGATGAAGTCCCTACCATCATCCAAATTCCAAAACAGTTACCAAAGGACAAGCTCACGGAGATTATGCCACTTGAATGGATCACTAACTATGAGAAGGCTTTCCAGAAAAATACTCCAGTAGTTGCCACAGATATTGAGTATACCAGATAACCAGATGGTTCTATCAAAACTGTCTACAAACCACCTGTAGATCCAGAAGCCTCCTCTAGTTCCAGTACTCCTCCCATCTTCCAAGCCCTGATGATCAGACCAGTCACCACAGAAGATGATATTCCCATCCACAGCTTTGAAGCTGATGGATCACCAGTCTTTATAGACAAAATCAATGGTCATTTCATTTGGGACGTTGATCCCAACATGTGCGATGCAGAGTGTGAATGCCGAGACTATTTTAAAGGCTACTTATCACCTTGCAAACCCTTTCGCAAACTACACAAACCTGATGAGAAAAACAGCCCTTGGATAGGCCTTCACCCCATCAAAAACAAACCTCTATCTATATATGACAGAGCTCTACAGATCTTGCGATCTGAAGGACTACTACCTCCTGAACCAGAACCACAGATTCATTCTATACCTCAACCTCAACCTATTCCATGTTACATGGCCTCCAATTATGATCAAGATTTTCCTCCTCTGGAACCATCCTTTAACCCTGAAAATAATAGATTTTCTAGACCTTTCATCCAATCCACTGAAGTTTTACCTGATGGATCTCTAAAACATCCCTCACAGGCTGAGTAAGTTCTCAACTGGTAAACCCATAATGCCAGAATACAAAATAGAGTTCTTAACTCTATTGATCAGAAGATTGACCGAGTCTCCCATCATGTTTCTCAACATGAACATAGCCTCTAAAGAATGGATACAGTTTTTAGAGACTTCTCTATTGATCTTCAGTCTAAGATCTCCAAACTAGATGCTGATCTTTATAGGTACATTAATCATGGCTACTTCGACCCTGATTTTGACCACAAAGAAATAGAGATCAAAAGACTTAGAGAATAACTAGACCAGCTAAACAGAGATCATTTCCATCCTGCTCCACCTCATTATGTGCCAAAACCTTACACTCAGACCTTGATGTTTCCTACATCACCTCCATACCCTTCCTCATCCAGACCACCAGATGATTCTCAATACTTCAAATCCACCGGAGAACTTTTTCGAAAGTATCCTCCTCTTTCTCCTCCTAAAAAGAAAAAACCAGAAAAAAGGTCCTCCCACACCAGAAAAGATAAACACCCAGCTACAAACCAATACAGGCCTGCCCTGTATACTTCCCACCATTCTCCCATATTTTTAAACCCAGAATCATATTCTACCTCCACTACTTCATCCCAGTCCTCTTGGAACACTATTTGAGATCCTGATCAAACAGATCTTACCCAAGTTTTCATGGCTTCAAGGACAGATCCCCAGCCATCTGTTCATACTTATGATACTCTTGATGATGCCTCCACTGGCCCATATGTGGAAGAACCACAAGAAAATGTCCCAGGTCAGCCTCACAGTACCAAGCCTACCAATGGTACTTGGTTCAACCTTGACAACTCCTCTCCAGATTCTTGGAGAAAGAAGATTTTTGAAATGAGTGCATGGCTCGACTTACAAATGGCAAAATCAGAACACAATCTTGAAGCTATTCTCAGAGAATTTGTTTCTCGCTTCACAGGCTCTCTCAGAGACTGGTATTAAGCCCTCGTAGAATACAGACAACTCCAGTTTGTCCGAGTACCTCTAGCTTCTCAGGCTATGGGTTACATATTTAGAGAATTTCTTGGTGATCCCGATCATTTCTACAAACAAACCAGAAAAGAATTCTTTGAGATGCGTTGTTGTTCTCTCCGAAAGAAAGACATCATGTTCCACTACAAAAAGATGTCAAGCCGGTTCCACATCCTTGGTGGAATCAATGATCAAAGTCTTAAGCAGGTCTACATGAATTCTCTTCCAGAGGAACTTCATGATGAATTACAAAGAAAGATTGATGCTTCTGACAGAACTCTCAATGATACAACTCTTGGTGAAATTCATATATACTCTTTGAGTGCATTAGAAAAACTCTATGTCACATAGAAGGTTTTCTCCAAAATGTTACGAGAAGGACGAAGATATGAGTCCAGTTGTAAGCAACCTTCTCTACAAATCAAGTGTAAATCCAAGGACACATGTACCTACAAGACAAAGAAGAAAAACCATTTTCAACATTCCAAATCCAAGTACAAGAACAACAACAATAAAAAGTTCAAATACTTCAAGAAGAAGTCCAAGCGTGCATGGAACAAGTCCTAGAAATGTTTCATCTGTGGACAAAATGGTCATTATGCAAAGAAATGCCCCAACAAGAAGGCAAAGTTAGCAAAATTAGTTCATCAGATTGAACAACTGGCAGATGATATTCCAACTGATGCTGATGTGGAATCCATCTATTCTGAACAAGAATGTGTTGATCAAAACACAAGTTTTGTGCTCCAAGACACAGATGTTACAACAACAGATTCATAATACTCTGCCTCCTCAGATGCTGATTCAATCCATGAATCCTACCAAGCCTTACAGATTATTTCCCAGTCAGGCACCCAAGCCTCAATACACATCCTTCCTGACAAATATTCCAAGCCAATTGATGCCATTGCCTACTTCGACACAGGATCTCATAACACCATGATGAATCCTAAGATTCTTCCTCCTACTGCATGGAAACCTTCTATCCGTTATTTCAAAGCAGCTGATGGAAAGATATTTACAACCAACCTGATTTCAGCAAACAAGATTGGTATTAAGATTTTCCCATCTTATACCATTTGGGTCCAAGTTATTGGAACGCCATTGCCTGACAAAGATATCCTCATTGGATGAGATGTTTATTGTAAATGCAAATCTCTTCGTCTTCTACCCAAGGGAATTAGATACAAAAAAGAGTTCAAATCATTTTCAAATATTCCCAAAATCTTCCCTTTGTCTGAAATCCAACCCTCATTTGAACACATCCAACGAAAACTACTTCAGTTTTGCTCTAATAGTCATGCTGATTTCCACCACCCCAATCCTTTGTGGAAAAATCCAGACTTCTTCATCAAGCTACCCTTAAAGCAAAATGAAGATGTTAACCCTACAAAAGCCACCCATTTTGGCATGTCACCATCAGACCTCAGATTAGCAAATGAAGAATGTGATATCTTGCTTCAGCAAAGTCTTCTTGAACACACCTTTTCACCATGGGCGTGTCAAGCTTTCTATGTTGAAAAACGTTTAGAACAGATCAGAGACAAGAAAAGATTAGTCATTGACTACAAGCCTCTCAATCTCTTTCTTCAGAGTGATAAATTCTCTGTTCCCAGAACCAATATGCTGTTTTCACAACTCCCAGGTGCCAACATTTTCTCCAAATTCGATCTCAAAGGTGCTTTATGGTAAATTGGTATCCATCCTAGTGATAGATACAAAACAGCTTTCTGTCTTCCTAATGCCCAGTATCAATGGACTGTTCTACCATTCGGTCTCAAGACAGCCCCTTCCTTATTTCAAAAGCCATCACCATGATTTTTCATCCTATTCTCCATTCTGTCATACTCTACATTGATGATATTCTCCTGTTCTCTACAGATGAGAATTCACATACACAACTCCTTTATCATTTCCATGATTTACTCAACCAGTATGGTATTATGCTTTCAGAAAAGAAAAGTATGATTGTCCTCAAAGAAATAGAATTTCTTGGTATGCATATTTCAAATGGTCAATACCGTCTTGGTCCTCATCTGGCTTCACAACTCCTAGATTTTCCTGACTCAAACCTTACACACAAACAAATTCAACAGTTCCTTGGAATTGTTAATTACATCAGAGATTTCATTCCTCGAGTCAGCCATTACACTTCAGTTCTTTCTGTTCATCTAAAGAAGAAACCTCCTCCCTGGAGTGCTTCACACACTGATGCCATAATCCAACTGAAGAAAATTGCACAGTCTCCATCGTCTCTCACTATTCCATCCTCCGGCCAAATAATCCTCCAGACTGATGCTAGTGACACCTATTGGGGTGCCATCCTCATCGAAGAAAAAGATGGTCAAAGAAGATATTGTGGTCACGCTAGCGGACAATTCAAACCTGCCCAACAGCATTATTACACTATCTATAAAGAGATTCTCGTAGTGAAAAATGGAATCCAAAAGTTTGACTTCCACCTCAGTACAAGAAACTTTATTGTGAAAATGGACAACTCATCTTTTCCAAATACCATCGAGTTCCGCAGTAAGATTCCTCCTAATCCTCAACTGTTGAGACTCAAAGACTGGTTCTCCAGATACGACTTCACTGTTAAACATGTGAAAGGCCAACATAATATAATTGTAGACATGCTTTCCAGGCCTCAACCAGTCCATCTCATTACCTTAACCAAAAGAATTTCATTAGTCCTTATGGCTACCTCAGCTTCCTCCTCATCAGATCCCTCACCAGATCTCCCAGATCTTACCAACCTAACCTTTCCACCAGAGCTACTACAAACTCTTCCTCCAAATCAACAACTTACCCTTGATCAAATCCAAGATTTTGCAAAGTCTCATCTCATTGTCTATTTGACAGAACTCCAGAAAGGATGTCATCATACTCTCATCAACCCAACAAAACCTTTCCTAGATCCCTTCCCGATGCCTCCCTTTGATTATTTCACTCCTCGAGTTTTATGATTTTCATGGTATCTATCTGTCCTCCATCATCATGCCATTGTATTCCCTCTTCAGGACTTATATGGTCATCTCCATGATCCAGCTCAACAACACTCCCTCCTATGGACATTCCTTCAATGGTTTGATTCACTGTCTTATTGGAGAACTGAGCTCACCAAACTCATGGGACAATATAACCTTTGGAAACTTGACCCTGATACAGCCTCTTCTACATCCTGTATTTGGATATTTCACAGGCCCTATCGTTACAATCCTCACAAAAAGCTTCTTTGGACACATAACATCAATTATGAATGGCACACCACTTTTGACTATTCACAAATGTATCCTGCTGAGCTTCAGACTCCTCTGTTAAACTTTCTTTGTGATACTAATGGTGTCTATACAAATGAATGTCTGATCCTCCCAGGGGTGCCCAGAGATTCCTCCCAAAGCTGGCCCCAAAGTTAGGATCCAGTACCAGAAGATTTTTTACAGGATTCGCAAGACCCTATGGCCCTAGACACTCAGACGACTTTTTGGCCTGGTTGGATATGTGGTGCTACAGATTTAGATGATGATAATCATATTAATTGCAATCTGTCAAGCCCATGAACCTTTTTCCCAAGCTCGTGCAGACAATTTCAGTTCATGAACTGACAACAATCAATCAGCAAAGCTTATCACATGTGTTACTATTGGTGTTACTATTTACATTTGTTTGTTTGTGGTTTGATTACAAACTTTTAAAGTTTGTTTGTTTGTATTTTGGTTGTATTAGGTTTTGTTTGTCTGTATATGTTTTATTTTCACGGACATGTGAAATTTCATTTTGTCCTCTTGTAAGATAGTTATCTACTATCTGTACTGATGTAATCAATCACGTACATGTTCACGTGATTTTCATGTAAGTTTTGTAAGCTTTTGGTTTATCAGCTCTCCTCCTATATAATGAAGAGTCTCCCCTTGTAAAATTCAGATCAAGTTAAGATCATCTTGAATATTAAGAAAAAACTTTGTGTTATCTTAAATGACTTTCCAAACTCTCTCATCTTCTTTTTCAATATTTATCTAGATGATGAATATCAGTCTATAATTATCTAAGTATGCTCTGTGCTTGCCTCTAATTGAGGATCCTACACATCAGAAAATGGATATTGGTCATTTGGCTTAAAGGTCCTTGTATCGTCTGTGGATAGTCACTCAGTGAGTACCCTGTTTAGGCCATGGTAGTGCCGCTTTGTGGGGAAAACTCTAAGACTGTAGTTAGACGGTGCAGGGTACCTGCCACCCCCGCTAATGGTATCTTAAATGGCTTTCTAAACTCTCTCATCTTCTTCTTCAATATTTATCTAGATGATGAATATCAGTCTGTAATTATCTAAGTATGCTCTATGCTTGCCTCTAGTTAAGGATCCTACACATCAGAAAATGGATATTGGTCCTTTGGCTTAAAGGTCCTTGTATCGTCCGTGGACAGTCACTCAGTGAGTACCCTGTTTAGGCCATGGTAATGCTGCTTTGTGGGGAAAACTCTAAGACTGTAGTTAGATCACTTGAGCTAGAAAAGATATCTTGTCTAGTATAGGCCCAGTTTACCTTTTAATCCTTTTATATCTCCCTTGCTCACCTGGGGTCCGCCCAGAGTGAGAGTACAAAAGCCAGGAAATTTTTGCATTCCTCAGGGCTCGAACACGGCACTTCGATCGAACGCCAAGGCTCTGATACCACTTGAGCTAGAAAAGATATCTTGTCTAGTCTAGGCCCAGTTTACCTTTTAATCCTTTCATACTACAACTTACAATACAACTATACAAGTCTAAATTATTATTTTTTATTAACAAAGGAAAAAAAAATGGTTCAGAACCACCGGTTCCACTGGAACTGAAACCGAAACCGGTATAGGCTGGTATAGACCGGTTTTGGTTTCGGTTCCACCCATCCATAGAACCGAAACTGCCGGTTCGAAACCAGAATCAGAATCGAAATCGGAACCAGAACCGAACCGGAACCGTGCCAGGCCTAGATTGTGTTATTGAGCCATATAATGGTATAATTCTCCATCTATAATAAAAGTCAGAGATAACAAATCCATAAAAGTCTAAGATGAATGTCTAAACAAATCCATAAAGATTTGAGATAGATGTTTAAACAAATCAGTGAAAGTCCATATAGATTTATAAAATTTCGCAAATATCCATGAAAATCTGTCACTTAAAAAATGTCTTTAAATGTCATCAAGCATCCTAATTGAATACGCCCCCCCTTAAATGTCCTTTGAATTTACCAAATAAATAAATAAATTAGTTAATGTTATATATATTTTTTATTTTATTTTTGGTTCATTAAGAGAATTGATTCATGTATTTTAAAAATAAATTAATATAGAATTTAATATCAAATCTTTCTCACGATGACACGTGGCACCATGAGGGTTCCATTTTAGTATTTTTATTTTATTTTTGGTTCGTTAAGAGAATTGAATCATGGATTAAAAAAAATTAACATAGAATTTAATATCAAATCTCTTTAACGACGACACGTGGCGCCATGAGGGTTCTATTTTACTAGATAGATATAGATATAGATATAGATTATACTCAATTTTAATGGATCAAACAATCTAAACCATAAAATAAAAAATAAAAAAAATAAAAAATAAAAAAATTATAAAAAAAAAATTGTGATTCATTTTGAACATCATCCAACCCAGACCATTACTTGTAAGTTCCTCAAGTTTGATTAGCTTATTTCGGTGACAAACCACAATTGAGATTTGACATGTAAGGGTAGCTTAGGCATTGATGATCAAGCTCAAAGGCTCTCTCAAGACCTTAAGATGATAATCACTCCAAAAGTATATCTCTTATGCTTAGTTTTCATTGAAGAGACTTAGTTGCACACATACACTTATCATGCTTGTATATGTATTCATTACACTTGTGTGCATTCTTTTCACTTTTCACACTTGCACATTGTGCACAAAGTGGGAAAACAAGGCATTGTCGCCCTTTGATGGTGTCGCCTTGAGCACATGGCGACAGAATGCATGAAACACTGAAGAAAGTGTTGCTGCGATATCATCGCTATGGCGACCAAGAAGCGACATAGAGATTATTTCCATGTGCATCAATTAGGTATGGGGTCGCCGCAAAGTGTCTCTCCGAGACCAAAGGGCGATAGAGAAGATTAAATGGCGTTGCCGCGAAGTGTCACTCCGAGATCAAAGGGTGACAACTGTTTTGTCAAAAACGGCATTGCATTATTTTGGATACCTATATAAATATTGCTTTCTCTTCAGGTCACCTCTATGATTCAAAAATTCACATTTTTAATTGAGAGCATTTTCAAAGAGATAATTTTATTCAAGAAATTATTTTTGATCACTCAAATCATTTCCATGTGTATCAATCATACTCTAGCATCATATAGGATCATCTAGGATGCATTTTTACATGAGTATTCTTCAACACACATAGCTTGGTAAGTTTTTCATTAATTTCATATAATCTTAGTGTTTTACTTAACAAGAAATCTCTTTATTTACTTGTATGTTCATAGATCATATTCTATTTTACAAGATTGAGATTATTGTATTGAATGTTTGAGTGTTGTATTATGATAGCTATAACCTAGGATTGTTTTATCTTACATAGCTATGTTTTATGCCATGACTTATATCAATTGATATCTAGAATTGATTTAATTGTCATCTTTTAATCCTAGATAAGCATTTAGTGTAATATAGCATTAAATTGCATATTGGATATCATGCATATTCACTTAGGTTGATTAATCTCTTCATTGAGAAGTAAGACTTGGGCTACGTTGCTCAGTCCGCAAGCAAATTGATCTATGTTCACTTTTAAAGACCTGTGAGTAGTGGTGGTGCGTTAGTGACCGTATAGGGTTTGACGTGGTCAACTTAGGTTGTAAA